>JASVER010000054.1:5829103-5884455 GCA_030449065.1 Oceanodroma leucorhoa | reverse complement strand
CAAGTGCAGGACCCGGCACTTGGCCTTGTTGAACCTCATACAGTTGGCCTCGGCCCATCGATCCAGCCTGTCCAGATCCCTCTGCAGAGCCTTCCTACCCCTCAGGCAGATCAACACTCCCGCCCAGCTTGGTGTCATCTGCGAACTTAGTGAGGGTGCACTCGATCCCCTCGTCCAGATCATTGATAAAGATAAATAAGATGGAAGACCTCAGGTCGAGATAAAGACAGGGAGGTCACTTACCAACTACTGTCACGGGCAAAACAGACTTGAATTGGGAAAATTAAATTTATTGCCAGTTAGAAATTGAGTAGGGTGGTGAGAAACAAAGTCAAAAACTAGAACAACAACTTCCCTCTACCTCACCCACTCTTTTTCCCAGGCTCAACTTCACTTCTTAATTCCCAACTCTTCTACCTTCTCCCCTGCTCCAGGTGGTGTGGGGGCATGGGGAATGGGGGTTGTGGTCAGTCCATAACAGCTCCTCTCTGCTACTCCTTCCTCCTAATGCTGTTCCCCTGCTCCAATGTGGGCCCTTCCTATGGGCTGCAGTCCTTCAGGATAAACCTGCTCCTGAATGGCCTCTCCAGGAGACGTAGTTCCTTCCGGAAATATCCATGTGCTCCCGTGGGGTCCTTTCCAGGGGCTGAAGGGGAATCTCTGCTCTGGTGCCTGGAGCACCTCTTCCCCCTCCTTTTTCACCGAYCTTGGTGTTTGTACTGCTGTTTCTCGCCGCCCAGCCCCTCCCACACCCCGCCTGTATGGTGTTTTGCCCTTTAAGTACATTTACTCAGAGGTACCACCATCTCGGCTGAGGTTCCTCACCTGTGTCCTGTGGTGGGTCCATCAAAGCTGGCTGGAAGCAGTTGTGTCTGCCATGCGGCAAACCTGGCCTCTTCACACAGAGGCCACCCTGCAGCCCCTCGATGCCAACGCCTTGCCACCTGCACCCCGTACACCGCTCCAGAAGTTTCTTTCCAGAGCACTTAGAAATGTGAGGAGAGGCAGTGAGCGAGCAGGAGAGGTGCTCCTGTTTAAATCCACCCTTGCAGACTGAGTCCTTGCCTAAAGGTGAAGTGCTGGAAGTTGAAAGCAGCTTTCTTTCCCAGCCTGGTTGGTTACTTGTGATGAAACTGGCTGAGGAAGCAGCCCGTGCCTTCAGAAACCCAGAGCAGCTGCTCGAACCTGTAAAACAATTTTTCTGTTTGTGCCACATATGAAGTACCAATGAACAGAGAAACCCCAGAACTTGAAAGCACATACCAAAGTTCTGATCTCTCCAATGAGGTGCTCTTAATATTTTGAATTCATTGTTCTCATTTTGTGCTTTATTCTTCCTCTCCTCACCTGCTAGCTGCAGCTTTTAGCAAGGTAAAGATCAGCTGTCTGTTACCAGGGTCTATGTAAGTTCATCTCCACGATAATGCTCACAGTACTAGTAAGCTCACTAACTCTTCCACTTAGCTGTTTTTTCTGTGGCTGAAAACAGCTTACCTACTTACTGCTCAGAAGCAAGATTATCATCTCTTACTCAAGATCACCAAACGGATGCTGACATAGGGTAAGACGTAGTGAGAAAGAGCCTGCTTATGCAGCTGACTGTACTTAATGTTATGCAAGAGTAAATTCTCATTTAAGTTGGGTGCACAACTAACTGAATCACATGAAAGGCCTTGCTGTAGGGATTTTCTGCTTATGAAGAAGCTCACTTGAATAATCCTTCTGTGGGATAACTTGCAGGGCAACTGAATACATCTTTTTCATTATTCATGAATTTAGGAGGGCTGATCTGGTTTCTGGCTGTGCTTTTCACAAATGTTCAAGTCTCACTAAACAGTAGTGGTACGCAGGAGGGGGAGCGTCAGAGGGTGAGTTTCATGCATCAAGTGTTGATACTTTACATCCACTCAGTTCAGTCCATGTCTCCATAGAGCCTGTACAGCTTATTCTGACTAATTATTGCTACGTACCACAACATGTATCGTAGCAAGAGAAGATCCTTGATGAGTTTGAGTAGCTGGCGGAAAGTGGAAGACCCAAGAGGATCAGCACATCTATAATCCAAGTAAAACTAGTTAAAATGTTCTGCTGGTGAAGCTAAAGTAAGAAGGATCAAGTTGTGAGGTGCCAAGAGGTTGGTCACAAGTTGGAAGGAATAACAGAGGCCGCTATTTGCTGCTTTTTGAGGGGGTGGTGGTCTTGACTGTTAGGTCTGGAAGAGGGTCATACCAAAACCATATTCTTGTGTGCTGGTGTCAGCACAAGATACCACAGGAACATGCTGATGCCATTCACCCTGAACCTCTTCTCTGGTAAGAAGCAAGGCATGGGTGACTAGACCTGTAGCTGCAAGGTGTTCTCAGTGTTGCTGAGGTGAGAGTTTCTTCTTATCAGCTGCTGTCCTGGAATAGCATAAAGCAACCACAATAAAACTGAAAGCATGCACTGTATCTTTCTGTATTTGGTGATAAAGCGGCTTGGACAGGAAGGGGTGACTTCCATGCTACAAACCCTCTCGGTGTCTTTAGGGTGTAGCTGTGTTTTTTGAATCAAGTTTTGAGACTCATTAAGCTGCTTTGATCAATACTGTGCTTTTCCTGAGCATATCTCTATGGATAAGTACTGAGTTTCATCATTTCTGAGGTTAAACCAGATGATGAGGCAGATCCAAGATACGAAATTTTTAAGAAATAGAAGCTATATGGCTACAGTGAACTTCCTTGCAGGAAGTAAAATCCTACATGTGGAAGCTCTGAATTAAAGGAGAAGACAAAACATAGGAGGGTTAGGCTGTCTTACCAAGGAGTTGTGCCAGTTCAAAATAAGCTGCCTCCCAGCTAGAAAGCTGAACATGTTTCACAGAGGACAGTGACAAGAGACATGGATCTTCAGCTAGGGAAAGAAAGGGTACTGTCGCACCTTGCTGTTTGCCTGAGCAATGAGGACCAATGCTCATTCTTACCAGTGGGTTTCCATGATGCCATGTGGATGCAACAGGAGCACCTCTGAGGACCCTACTGGAGGAGCACTCTCAGGGACATAAAGGGCAGAGAAACCTATTCCTAGTTAACTGCCTGCCTCACTCCACAGGCAGAATTCAGGCCAAGACAGTTTTATTAGTAATTTCCATAGGAGCAGGTTTTCAAAGGAACATACCAATATCTCACTCTTGCTGCTAACAATTTTACCTGCTTCCCCACTAGTTATTTCTTTATACTGATTTGTATAGTTTCAGTTGTAAGTTGTCTGGAGGTGTAAGTGCTATGTACAGTGCATTGCAGCCAGGATCTTTCATGATACATCATACAGCTGTTACTGTAAATAATAGAATAATACTAATTGCCGGGTGTAGTATGGACTCACAAATACAGGTCTTGTTGCAACTGTAAGCAAGTACGTCAAGTAATTAAGTAGTTTTATGGGCCCATATAATTCCAGGGATGTCTGTCACACCCATTCACTTCAAGAGAAGAAAATATCTGTGTTTTATGAGAAATGTTATTTTGTCTGGTTTTGCACACAGAGTACACAAACTCTTTCAGCCAAAGTCATTCACCTCTTGATGTGCCCATTTTCATGTTTTTATTTTTTTTAAAGGTAATTTACCACTATTTCCCCACATTTGCTCTGTGACTGCTGCTTGATACAGTTTTCTTTTAGGGCAGCAATCCGAATACTCTGAAAAACACCTGCAGTCTTCTCTCTAAGATATCAGTTGTACTTACGTGGTTCATCGTTGACATAATCATTGGTATCCTTTGGTCTAGAGTATTTGCCCTCCCTCATGATTTTGAACAAAGCTACGAGACCCTTTTCACTTTGTACATGTAAGCGCCATGTTTGATCACGCATTGCGTATCTGTCTGACCACAGACTGAAAAGTCTTCTGAAGACTGCAAAACCAGGAGGTCATTAAGGGAAATCTAATCAGTAAAGGAGGGAAAGGAGAAGTAGGGAATAGATTTACAAGAAAGGCTTGGGAAGTGTACACTTTAGTGGAGTGTGGAGAGAGCTGAGCAAGACTGGCAGCAGTAAAAGAAGCTCTGCACTGAATAAATCATCCATCCTGTCTACAAAGGATGACGATACTTTACATTTGACTACATCAAAAATTAAAATGCAGGTTAAATCTGTTATCAGTAAATTAAACTTGCCCAGGACTGGTCTCTGGTACTGAGGGCAGATGGTGCAAGTTGGGCCAAGTCCATGCTTTTGTTCACCATGGGGTCACCAAATCCAACGTGCCTGTTGTGAATGGCCCCATGTCCATGCTAACTCCTGAGCTGTATTTGCTGTCATGGGCCAGAATTGTGCTATGTTTAGTCTTAACAGTTTGCCAGTGTAAATGTCCATGATTTAATTAGTAAAAACCTCTATGGCTGTCATTGGTTGGTGTAACCACTTGTATGCTCAGGAAAGTTTACAGCTTGGTAGCTGCCAGTTGTTCACCTTCCACAAAACGATGGCATCTCCCTAAATTTATTTTTCACCACCAAATTGCTGAAGGTTTGTTATTTTGGGACTTTGATGGAGTATGTCCTAAGGCAGAAGAAAAAGGATGTATTTCTTCTTTCTCGCCATGCAGATTTCCCCTCAGTGTATCATTTAAGGTTCATTTATTTGCAATTAAACCAAACCCAGTGCCAGCCTAATAACAACTGCTCCAAGGGTGGGGCTGGACAGCAGGGGGATTTGGGGACCAAATAAGTTCCCTGAATGTGCTGGATATACAGGGGAAAGAGTTCCAAAGCACCTTCTGCCTGAAAAACCAGGTGGTTTATACAGAAGAATCGTAAGCAGTTGAGGGATTGCCCAACTGGTTCTGGTGAACAAGAGCCAGATTCTCAATGACCTTCATGGACCTAAGGGTGAGGATCTGTGGAAATACCATGCAGTGACTGTGTAGGGGCAGGCACAGATGGTATGAGCAGATCACCACATAGACAGGGAGATCTGACACAAGAAGGCAGCAAGAGCTAGACACCAAAGGAACTGAGTGTCCAGCTATGGGGGCTATATCCATGGCACGGATTTTTGTGGTGACAGTGCCCATTCCATGGACCTGGGGTGGGCACCTGCCTCCTGGTGCAGTGCAAAGGAAGCCAGATACCAATGACCTGGATCCCATAAAAAGTCCTGAAATCAGGATGAAGGAGGAACTGAGTAAAAAATTGCAGTCTTATGGAGGCCTTAATTCAATGGTCCTTTCCAGTAAAATTTTTTCCATTGCCTGGAGGTCGCCTCCCCCTCAGGCCTAAAATTGCTCTAGTCTGAGCGTCTTGATTCTAGTTTCCTGCCTGAGCCTGCCTGGGATTTGGAAATGGGAAATTCTGCCTGAAAGAAGGACTGTGAGAGAGAGCTCAGGGAACAGGATGAAATGCTTGTGGAGCATCTCTCAATGTCAGCTCTTAGCTGGAAACATAATTTTATTCAAGTGCCTGTCTTGTGCCCCAGCACAGTGTTGCTGATGCTGGAACGGTGCAGGACCTGGACGCACCCAGAGCTGTTTGCACAATTGACATTTGTAGGACCTGAGCTGGACTGATTTTTGACAACTGCTCCCGTTGTCCCTGTGTYACTTATCTGAAATGATCTGACTTGCCTTACTTCCACAAGCAGCAGCAACAGCAGTTCCTCTTGGATTCCTTTCTCTGCTATTTTAGTCAAGGCCTTTCCAGTTGTCCATAGAGGCAAAATGAAACTGAGAGTTAAACCTCCAATGTTACCAGCCCCTCTTCTCCTAGGCCTGTTTTATTCACTTTCTAAACCATTTTTACCTCTTTACAGCTCAGATGAATTTCTTTATGAGATGTGCTCCTTATGAGAAAACAAATAATACAAAAAAATACTTTTGCTATTCCGTAACGTAAGATGACACTGAGGAAGATGTTAGCCAAAAAAAGGGAAGTGTTGTCAGCCTGAAGAAAAGAAAAAGTGCTGTGAAGTAGCACAGACAGATCCTTGGAAAGACCTGCCTGCTGCCTTAGGAGACAACACCAAGAAGCATTCCCTGGAAGAAATCACAGTACCTTGCATAAAGCAGAAGGAATGTGGTGTTGTGGTCACTTCAAAGCAAGGCAGTGACTCTGCTGAAATGCTGCTATTGCGCATCAAGGAGTGTGGTGTGGGAAAGGAGGATTTATTTGCCTCACCTGGAACTGGGAGCCATTTTACTGTGCTCTCATCTCGGTCCAACAGTTACTGTAAATCAGGTTGCCCCTCTCTGGGTTCTCAGAAGGTGAAACTAAATCAAAGCAGGAATGGTTTTACTGGAATAGGGTATGTTTTCAGGCCTCCTACGCATTTCATGGATGAGACAAAAGAATGTGAGTAGTAGTTTATGTGCTAACACAGCACAGAGGATATATATCCATGCTTCTCCTATAACAGAGGATTTCCTAAGCTAACTCAAACCCTAGTAACATCTGGCTGCAATAGCAATGTTCCTCTCACAGGAAAATGCCTTGGCACAGCATTTTCCTCTGCCAGCACAGCGCTAACATGGCCAGCATGTCATGCTGTGTCACGCTAGAAAAAAATTTGTGGGTTTATGACTGAAGCAGAGCCCCAGGGCTACTTAGAAGTGTAACAAAAGATTGAGAAGTCACTGAAGTAGGAAAATATGATGAGATGATATGATGAGCAATTGGAGAAAAGTGTTTGCATCGTTTTGTGGATAGCAAAATGCAGTCGAGCTGAGGCTGAAACAGCCCTGAGGAAGTTGATGGTACAGGCGGAAGCACACCCCAGATCTACACCAGCATCCTAAGCAGAGGAGCATCTTTCTTCTCTAACCTTGAGAGACACAACAGTGATGGAGATGATAGACTTCCTCAGGAAGGATGAAATGCACAGAGAAGGGTGAAGAGGCCCTGTCTGTTCTTCATAGTGAAGAAAAATTTGATTCTCTTATGGTTCATCAATTTATTAGTCAACATGTTAACAGCACCACTCATCAACCTTCCCTCTCAGAGTCTGCTTAACATGGAGGATCTGGTTGCCCCAGACTCCCTTCTAAATGCCTTTGAAGACACCTGTCTCTCTCTCCTTGTTGCATAGCACTGCGTTTGCTGTAGTAGGGCTCCTTCAGTAGGTCCCAGCGGTCAGGCACAAGGCCTGTACCAGACTTTGACAGGCTGGACCCCCCTGACCCCGATCCCCAGGATTTCTGTATTTGACAGACTGATGGGAAAGCAGAAATAACTACCAGCATATCCTACACACTTCCTATTTCAAAACTGCTTTCTGGCTAGTTAACACATGCGCTTCCCCTTTTACAGAGCAAATGTGCACAACTGCTGTTCCAGCAGGTGCTGGCTGGAGATGGCCATGACACTTCCCCAAGTCAACCTTCCAGTTGCTCCTGCCAGGAGATGGGGAAGTCTACAAACAGCCCATCTACTGGTTCTGGATCTGGCCTCTGATGCTGGGTCCAGGGCCTGTCTCCATGATGGTCTTGTCCCGGCACTGTGCTGAGTGCTCACCAAAGGAATATGATGCCCTTACTCTCATATTTTCCCAGCAATTTTCCTCACATTTTTGTCTTCCCAAATCTCCTTTCCACAGGGAAACTCTTCAGACCATCCTATCCCATCCTTTCCTCTCTTGAGTTCCTGCAGACACATCATTCACTCCTACCTTCCCAAGGGTTCCTAGCTTCCACAGCCACACCTTTTCCCTCTAGCATTTCCTCCCATCTTCCTCTAGCATCTGCCACCAGTGGTTGTCTGGAGCCTTCAGCATTCCTTCCTTCACATCTTACCTGCCAAGGTGCACCTTGGTGCCTGCAGCTTATTGCCTCCAGACACTGTCTCTCCTGGGCACTCATCTCAGGCCCAGATACTCCCCTGCTCTCTATCCCTGTTCCTCCTCCAGAGGAACAACCTGAAGAACTCTAATTTTTCAGTGCATGTCACATGAATTAGCCTTTGACTATTGCTAAGAGACTTCACTTTCTCCATRACTCAAATCCCCACCGCTCTGCCAGGTACCTTTTCACCACTGATCCTTTCTTCCAGCTTGACCTGGCTGCCAGTGAAGCCTGAAACACCTTTCAACAACTTAACTATGACTCTGTTTCCCACTGACCCTTGTTCATCTACATAACTTCCCAGTCCAAGGAATTCAGAATTCCAGTCAAGCTTACAGGAAGATAACTCTTTCTGATGGTGTAAGACTGAGCTAGCTCACACTTTTGCTTCCCACATCCTGTTGAGGACAGAACACGAGCACATGCTTTTTTTCTCAGAAAAAGGAATTGATTGTAAATCCTCAGATTTTATAATCCAGGAAGTCACACCTGCTCCAGATCTAGAAATGCCATTTACGATGTGTCACGGAAAAATGACACTTCTTTGTCTTCAAAAGTGGACTGTGACCACATGTGCTGTAGTATGTGACTGTCCTTAGGGCGCTATTTGCCAAGTCAACAAGTCCATAGGTGCTTCCAGTCTCACCTGGGTCCTACCAGGAAAACAAATGCTGAAACCATGCCAGTGCCTAAGGGCAGATTTCTCAAAGAAAACCTATCACCCAAATTTGACAGCAGATGGTATAAAACTTACCTGTTGGTCCTGCCACCCTGCTGTGTCATAGATTATTTCAAGCACTGCTCGTGCAGGGACGGGGGGGGCAGCTTACTGGTACTTACGGTTTGCCACTAACTCATCCTGACTGACCAAGGATGTTGTACAAAACCCTGCGTAATGAATAGACGACTTGTGGCTACACAGGACTTCTCTCCAGAGTTCTGCCTGAGTCAGGGGAAGGAGGAACAAGAGGAAAGTTGCTGACACTGAATCATTTCTCTTTCTACCCCAGTGAAATAAAAGCTGACCCAGGGATTTCCTGCTTTTTGCAAAAAAATCGTTTTCCCCTCCCTCCTCTCTGCTAAGCAGGCATTGGAATGGGGGGGCTGATCCCTGCGTTTGCACTATGACATACAGTGCTACAGCATTTGGCACCTGGGAGTCAGAGTGAGAAAGAGGTCCCAGGGTCACGCTAAGGCTGAGTGGTGAGGGTGCCAGGGTGCCACTCAAGCAAGAGTGGCAAGCATGGCGTATGACCCACCATGTGGCGGTTCATGCACTGGGGCTGCAGGAAATTGTGAAATTTATACATAAGCTTGAGCCTCTAGTTATGTGTGACGGTTGTAACCTGCTGTTGTAAGAAACACCAGGTGGCCAGTCTGGTATTTAATGGTCAGCTATGTGCCTGCACAAGTAGGTATGTCGTTGTGCCTGGTCCTGGGCTTCTCAGCCACAGGCAACTGGACACTGAGAAATAAGACATCACTTAAATTTTGCCCTATGCGCTGCCTGAGGACTTTGCCCTAAGCCAAGATGAGGGACAAGAAAGGAATGAAGAGGGGTGTGTTTCACGTGTTGATGAGAAAGATGTGCCTTGACCTCCAAAGGGATTTGGCACAGTTCACAGGCAGGAAGACCGAGGAGAGCAGTGACTTGTCTCTGTTGACCACCTCCCTTCCCCCCAGCCTCAATCAATAAAGCAGAAACCTCAGTTTTCCTCTCATTGTGAGAGGTGCGAGATGCTTCCTCACCTGGACTCCGAGAGATGGCTCAGTGTAGATGGCATAGGAGATGGGGCTGTTGCAGGCGACAGCAATAGACAAGAAAATAGATCTAAGTGTGCTGAGCTGAGAGAGAAGATAAAACGAGGAGCAGATAAGAGTGAAAAGCAAAACCTTGGAACAGCAGGGGCAAGTCTGTTGGGAGTTTTGTAAATCTGATGGGGCAACAGTACAGTGCTGTTAAGCACAGATCATTGCAGTTTTTCCTGTTGTAAGCTTCACTTCACTCGCCCTGCACACACATCTTTCCTGTACTTGCCTAACGCACAACTGGGCTGCAGCAAGTGGTTGCTTCCTGGGAGGAGGACGCGCTCCAGAACAGACCAGGCGACCACACCGCGTGCTCCAGCTGGTCCAACACCCAGCCCTGTGTGTTGGCCTAGAAACCTGTCTGTATTTCACAGGTACAAAATGCCACGGGTGTAGCCACACAACCAAGGAATGCAGTACACAGTCCTCAATCATTGTCTTTTCCTCTGTAAACAATGGGAGAAGACATGCCTGTCAGTTATTACCTGTGGCACACATCCTCCCCACTGGCTGTGCAAAATCAGTGCATGGGTATATGTCGCTCACAGCTACCTTATCCTCTGCACGCAAAGGGAAGAGCTCTCGGAGTGTCTCACTGCACCATCCGTATTACCTTGCACCCTTAAGCCACCTGCCAGCTGACTGGAGCAGCGAATTGAGAAAGGACTTGCAATAAAAAGGTGCCTTCCCCTCTAGCCCTGCCTGCCTGCACAGGTATGTCCGCACACACCTGGTACACACATGCACACACGCACACCCACACCCACACATGTGTTTAAAGGAGCAGGGCCCAATGCAAAACCATCAAGAAATGCCAAGTTTAACTTTGGCCGAATTACAACCTCGTCTCCTAATCGGGCCACATCTGAGAAGCAGGAATGCTGTGTATTGATCACCCAGTAATAAGCCATTGCTGCACTATACAAACATGATGTGAAAGTCAGAGTTGTATTTTTAATGATCTTTTGATAAAACAAGGTAATGACTTTTCTTCTCACCTCACTGAAGCTGTGTCCTCTGCCTCCAGGGTACACAATTTCAAAATCCCACGTTAGTGGGAACATCAAACTGAGGCCCCCAGCACAAGCTGGCTGTAATTTTCAGCTTCTCCAGTCCTCTCTTTGAGGAACTGTGTAAGCATGAGCTCTGTATGTAGGCTGTCATGTGTAAAATATGATGCTTATGCTCCAGCACGTGGGTCAGATGCCTTAAGTTACCCTGCAATAAATACTGCTAGTAAAATGCTCAAGTGTAGTTTTAGGGTGTGGATCTCCTCTAACTAGCTTTACATTTAAAGGTGTGTTTGGGAGAGCCCTGGGTGAAGAGGAAGGCAAATGAGGCTTGAAGACCTTCACAGGGGAGATGAGAGAAGCATTAGTGTTGAACTGAAAACCTCTGTATTCCCAAGCAGCAGCTTTGTTCATGTTTGAACGGTTTGATCATAATTTTCATTTCACTCCGTCACAGAAACTTCCGAAGGTGACTTGCTCGTATGCCTTGCTCTGCAGGGTAAGAGAGCCTGTAAGCGATTCAAGCAGTTTAAACCTCTATCATGTCGCTATCTCGTCACACCATGCTAAATGTATAAAATAAATTAAAAAAACAACCCAGTTTCACAAAGCATTAAAACTTCACGGGAGAAGTACCACTAGAGGGGGCTGGTTGTACATGACTCAGTTTAGGTTTCTGCACTGCAGGATAAGGTACAGTGGGCGCTGCCTTGGTGCCTCAATACCACTGCAGGTACGTGGCCGATGCAGCCCTAATGGGCACCACCAGCCTGTGCAAACACGCCTTAGTGTAGCTGTAGCCCCATAAACTGCAAAACCTGCCCAGGACCAGGGGCAGAACCCAGAGTGCCAACCTCGGCAATGTTGCACTGCTGCGTTCGTGCTGCTCCCTACTCCAAAGGTGCGTCTGCAGAGCCACCCCAAGCTGGAGATGAGCAAACGGTCATCCCCGAGAAGCAATGCCCACATGCGCCAGCAGTTCAGGTGTCTGCAGAACACAGCTGCACCACGTGTTCACTTCAAGGTCTGGCTCCTCATTCTCACATCTCCAAGCTTGCCCACCTGTATTCCTATATTCCCTTAATTCCTTTTACTAGTCACGTTTTGTGAAAGACACACCGAGTGCCAACTCTGCTGCTGCCAATTAGCAATGCAGAGAGTACAGCCTTCTGCCCCTGGAGCCTCGCGGAGAGGCTGTGAGTCTGGCCCAGAAATCCTGAAAGCATTTGGAGCTCTTTCAGTCTGGAGACACTTTCTATTAATTAGTCCTGGGAAGCTTTACAGCCATTCCTAAAATAATGGAAGAAATTGCTTAAAGATATCCCTAGAGCATCTCAATGTTAGCGAACATTTTTTCTTTGGAAGACACAGGACTACTGTTCCTTAAAGGTGTATCCAGGCAGGAACTGACACATACCACCTCCTCCATGCTAGCCTGGCACAGCCCAGCTCTCACTTGGAAGCCAGAGGGTGAAGCAGTGCTGCACTTGAGATGATGATGATGATGATGATAATAATAATAATAATAACAATAACATCAATTTGCATGAAAGACAATGTAACTGCAGCTCACAGCTCCTCCTCTGTCAGGCAACTCCACAGGAGGTCCTATGTGTCCGTGTTTATCTGTGCCTGCACCCCTCCTTGCAGAAGCACCTACTGTACTCTGCAGTGCCAGAGTTCAGTTCCTTTGCTGTGAGCAGCCAGGAATAGGTGAGAGAAAGCCACAGGATGCTGGTAAGTTTACTGAGGATCTTGCTAGTTCCTGGATTTGGTGATGCTTTGAAATTATTTTGAATTTCAGCCATGGGCTCTTCAGTGTGCACAAATCCTCTGGACTACATCAGTCCCAAACAACTTTAAAGAAAAATAAAAATATCCCTTCCTTCTGTACTGTGGAGCTTTTCCCTTCCTGATCCTTTCAAAATCATAGGGTAGTTGTTCAGACCGCCTGCTCTATGGTAGGCATTGAAACTGCTGTGGTGTCTAAATTAATTTTCTACTCTGTATGTGAAGGTTTAACACTTAGTGAATGAAAATCTTCATGAAAGTGACACATTTCTGTTTTCTGTGTTTGAATAACGCTTATTATCATTTGCATAAACTCCTTCAGATCTTCTCTCTTCACTGTAATGCCCATGAGTTCTGCTAAACCTCTGAATTCTCTCTTTCAGTTCTCTTTCTGCTACATCCATTTCTGCTTCTGCATTTATATTTCCCTAACTTCGCTCCCAGTCCACACTGCTGCCTATCCCCATTTCTCAGCCTGCACTGAGAGAACATTCAGCTGAATTAACTGACTCCAGTGAAAATCCCAATGGAGACAAAGCGGTTTGAGTTTTTTACTATAATTAGTATAGCAAGTGGAGAAAGAGTCACAAGGTTACTTTCATCCTTCAGCTCCAGAGAAACCAGATTTCAGGTGCGTTGAGCTAACAGAGTGAAGCCTAGCCGCATCCTTGGTTCGGCCTTTGTCCACAGGCACCTAAATTCTCCTTGCAGCTCCCCGAGGCACTGGAAGACTCATTGCTGCACACACTCGGATGGGTTACCATTCTGTGGGAACCAAGGACAACACTGAGTTCACTTGAAATTGCTGAGGGGGAGGGAAGAAGAGAAACTGCGTCTGCACAACCATGCAGAGGTTGGAGCACTTACCAGGAGGTGAAAAGCATTCCTTCTTCAGCTGAGGTGGTTTCAACTCCTTGTAACCACATCGCAGTAGAGCTCACCAGCCACAAGTCAATAGGAATAAAATGATGTGCGGTGGAAAGCAGAAGGGGTGACGGGAAGGGAAAGGGGGACTACTACAGCTACATAGCTGTCATCAGGGATGCAAGATTCATGGGGCCAGTGCGAGAAGTCAGCAGAAGGCGCCTGCCTTTGTGGCCCAATGCTCACAGGAGTAGGAGGCCCATGTGTTGGGCCCTGCCCTTGATGTTACTGATGCAATTTATCCAACAATTATTTTGGGACAAATTCTGTGTTCTCATCACTGGAGCAGAGGTGTCCATCTGTCCATAGGAGTGCTTGGGTACAAAGAAGGCCTGTATCATCAGTTTTTCATCTCTGCCTCTTCCKTCTCTGCGTTCCAACTGCCTTTATAGTATTGGAGCACTATACAGGACTTCTATGAAAAGTCATTACCAGTCTTTCCAACCTCCAATCACACAATATTGAACAGCTCTTAAGGCACACAACAAATCCAAGGCACTTCCAGCTGAAGGTTGTGAAAACACCAGGTTTTGGGCAAGTCCCATGGGGCCATGCCTGAAAGATAAGGCAACAGTCCTTTTCCCCTTTTTGGGCCAGGTTGTAGCTCCGGGCATTCCACAGTCAGGGAAGACTCAGGCACGGACTTCGGTGCATCAGGGTCCAAAGTCCATTACAGACCCGAGATAAAAATCCTTGAACATAAAAAATGTTTGCCTTGGAACAGGCACAAGTACAATAGCTGTTGCAGAGGCCAGAACAAAACCCTTGAACTGTAGCCATGAAAAAATGGTGGATTTTTGTCATTTAACCGAACGATATGAAAATCTGTTGCTCTTAATTCTGCATCTGTCTTGTTAAGTGAATGATAATAAAATCAGGGGGTTGGGTTTTTTAGTTTTGTTTATTAAAATGGCAATTGAGTTTCACTATTTTTGTATATTGTATCACCTTGCACTGATATAATGTGGGAAACAACAAGGCATCAACTAAGCCCTTACTGAACAGCACTGTGGTTAAGGGGTACCAAATCGGAAGTTGGAGCTCTGATCCCAGTTCTGTTGCAGGCTGTCTTCATCATCAAGTCACTTAGGCAAGGGGGTTTTGTTTGTTTGGGTTTTTTTATGTTTAGAAAAACATCAGGCATTTCAAATTTGGGGACTGGAACTCATTAAAAAATAGGATTTTTTTTCCTATAGTAAACAAAATGTATTTACAAGAAATACCAAAATGTATTTACAAGACCTTCTATAGCTTGCAAAAATGTTGCAGTTTTGTCAAATCGGTCCTGGATGTAATTTGTAGTCCAGGAATAAAGTTATCCTTTTTTTTTAAAGCAATGATGACAAGTATTATGATGTAAAATGACATATTGCTGGCAGTGGGGAAGAATCTGATCTCTCGCCATGTATTACTGGAGGAAACACAGGGTGGGCATATAATTTCATTGATTTTACATAGGGCTGAGTCTGCCTTTCATTTTCATTCAACTATATACTCATTGATATGAAACAGACCACTCAGAGCTGAAAGCACTTTAAGAAAGATATGGCAACAGTACACAGCAAGTGATCCCGTCACTCCAGTTGAGCCCCAGGTTGTCCAACAGAAAACTTAACATGAGATCTTGTATTTCTTAACTATTTTATCCCATTTGCAGTTCCTCTGCTGTAATCCAGATCACTTTCCACAAAGTACTGGAGTCAAGCCGCAGTCTGAGACACGAAGTTTCTATGGCATGATGATGAGCAGGCATGGAAGTCAAAAGGGCAGCCTTCCAAATCTAAACATGTTCCTGTAACGTCAGATGAGCCAAAGTCCTTTGCCATACTGAGTTCCACTGCAGCAGTCACAGACAGTAAAACTACAATGGGGAAGAAACTGGGTTAAAAACTTCATGTTATCCTTCTGAGACTATATACACACCTCAAATTCAGCTCAACTATATACATGCAGCTCACCTTCATCACTCACAAATGCAAATTAAAGAAATTATCTGGCCTCAAAATGACTATGGTTCATCGCTGGAGAAGGTGCTTAAATTTCCTCAGCTCCATTTTAGCAGAGGCCCACACTATCGCAAAGAAGTAATTAGTCTAGTCTTAATGCACAGTCTGCATGGTTCTCGTGGGGAAGAAGGAGACAGACATGTCAAAAATAGAAAGATGTACTGTACAGTGGAGTGGGGTGGAGAGAGAGGGAAGAAAATTATTCTGCAATTCCCAGAAATGGAGCTGATACCATTTTTGTCTCAGCTGTAAGCTTCAGGTCCATCTCCCTTCCGAACAGACTAGCTTGACACAGCCACAACATGAAGCTGCAACACACATTTTGTCTGGAGGACAGGTGGCAGTGTAAAATCCTAGGAACCTTAAATACAAGAAAGTATTTGCATGCCTGATAAATCTCCCTTAAAAGTATTTTCATGTTCACTCAGATACACTTAAAATCTGAATTGAGCATACCTGCATGGAAACCATTATATACCCCATATTATGTAATAGCAACCTTTGATCAACATTAATTTCATGTGAAAGACTACACCAAGTATGAACTTCCACTCTCCTGATACTTGTAAAATTACTGATTAGGGGCCATCTATGCATATTTCTTGCTCACAATATTCCTCATGGGGGCAAGGGAACAGGTCATATTTCTGTATTACTAACTCATCCAATATTTTTTTAATATCTTCTGGACATCTGTGTATCTTTCCTTTAGGTTATTTCTGGAGAAGCAAAGGGCAGCCAGATGAGTGAGCTTCTGAGGTTGGTTCTGAAACTTTTCATTCCACAATAAGGGGTGTATGTTTCTATTCCAAGGAATTTTAGTAGAAGATTCAAAATCCCAGATGGCAAAGCAGAGAGCTGGTTCTCTTCAATGTTCAGACATTTGAGCTTTCTGTAATTTTAAGGACCACCAGGCATTTATAGGCTGTTCACACCATATCTTACCTTGACCACAGTTATATAATGTCCTAATTCCCATTTGATGAATTAATAAACCAAGATGCCGTGTATATATAAAATGCTATGTGTTTCTCACAGTGCACTTTATGTTCTAGAGACAATTGTACATACAATACTTTTCTAATTATAATTTAAATACCTAGGTTATCTAGAAAGACAGGGATGGGTGTATCTGAATACATTAGACATGTACGCAGAGAACATCAACATTAAGGGCAACGAAGAGCAACGCAGTCTCAGGTATGAATAATTCCTTTTCTATTGGGGGGGTTCACAGAGCTACATTTTAATTCTTATCTCACCAACACTTCACACTGCTTGAAAACAACCACACATGGTTTAGAAATAGATTTTCTCTTTCCTTATCATACAAATCAAGTGTATGTGCACATATATGGTCCAAATGAGAGAATGATTGTATTTTGCGTGGGGATATTTGACTTACAGCTGTCATCAAGATGCTTGCAAATAGTGGTTGGCTCTACTCTATTCACAGCTATTTCAGGCATGCAATTATCATTTACTGTTTTTGTTTAAATGAGCCTCTCACATAGGACAGGATTAAGAAGCGGGAGAGAGGGGAGGGTGAAGTGAATCTTCCCAATGTATTCAGTGACACAATTAATACCCAGGTATGGTCCACAGCATTATGATGTATAGATCTGGTTTCATTTTATGTTGCTTATATACCTGAGGTTCTTGATGTCATTAGGAATAAAGTTAGTATCAGAGAGTCCCTTGGGAAGCGATCCTGAAGGGCAAAGGGGCCCAGGAAGGCTGGACGTTCTTCAAGGAGGAAGTCTTAAAGGCGCAGGAGCGGACTGTCCCCCTGTGCCGTAAGAGGAGCTGGCGGGGAAGACGACCGGCCTGGCTCAACAAGGAGCTTTTGCTGGGACTCAGGGAAAAAAGGAGAGTCTATCGCTGTTGGAAGGAAGGGGCGGGCGACTCAGGAAGAGTACAGGGATCTCGTCAGGTCGTGCAGAGAGGAAATTAGGAAGGCAAAAGCACAGCTGGAACTCAATCTGGCCAGTTTCATGAGGGACAACAAAAAATGTTTTTACAAATATGTTAACGACAAAAAGAGGGCCAAGGAGAATCTCCCTCCCTTATTGGATGCCGGGGKGAACATTGCCACTGAGGATGAGGAGAAGGCTGAGGTACTTAATGCCTTCTTTGCCTCAGTCTTTAATAATCAGACCGGTTATCCTCTGGGTATTCACCCCCCTGAGCTGGAAGATGGGGATGGGGAGCAGAGTAAACCCCCCATAATCGAAGAGGAAGAGGTTAATGACCTGCTACGCCAGCTGGACATACACAAGTCTATGGGGCCAGATGGGATCCACCCAAGAGTACTGAGGGAGGAGGAGGAGGAGCTTGCCAAGCCGCTCTCGATCATTTATCAGCGGTCCTGGTTAATGGGGGAGGTCCCAGACGACTGGAGGCTTGCCAGTGTGACGCCCATCTACAAGAAGGGCAGGAGGGAGGATCCGGGGAACTACAGGCCTGTCAGCCTGACCTCGGTGCCAGGGAAGATCATGGAGCGGTTCAKCTTGAGGGCGCTCACGAGGCAGGTGCGGGACAACCGGGGGATCGGACCCAGCCAGCATGGGTTCATGAAAGGCAGGTCCTGCTTGACCAACCTGATCTCCTTCTACGACTGGGTGACCTGCCTAGTGGATGAGGGGAAGGCTGTGGATGTGGTTTACCTGGACTTCAGCAAAGCCTTTGACACCGTCTCCCCCAGCATTCTCCTGGAGAAGCTGGCAGCTCATGGCTTGAACGGGTGTACTCTTCGCTGGGTAAAAAACTGGCTGGACGGCTGAGCCCAGAGAGTTGTGGTGAATGGAGTCAAATCCAGTTGGCGGCCGGTCACGAGCGGTGTTCCCCAGGGCCCAGTTTTGGGGCCAGTCTTGTTTAACATCTTTATCAATAATCTGGATGAGGGAATCGAGTGCACCCTCAGTAAGTTCACAGACGACACCAAGTTGGGCGGGAGTGTTGATCTGCCTGAGGGTAGGAAGGCTCTGCAGAGGGATCTGGACAGGCTGGATCGATGGGCCGAGGCCAATTGCATGAGCTTCAACAAGACCAAGTGCCGGGTCCTGCACTTGAGTCACAACAACCCCAGGCAATGCTACAGGCTTGGGGGAGAGTGGCTGGAAAGCTGCCCGGCAGAAAAGGACCTGGGGGTGCTGGTCGACGGCCAGCTGAACATGAGCCAGCAGTGTGCCCAGGTGGCCAGGAAGGCCAATGGCATCCTGGCCTGTATCAGGAATAGTGTGGCCAGCAGGTGGAGGGAGGTGATCGTGCCCCTGTACTCGGCACTGGTGAGGCCGCACCTCAAATACTGTGTTCAGTTTTGGGCCCCTCACTACAAGAAGGACATTGAGGTGCTGGAGCGTGTCCAGAGAAGGGCGACGAGGCTGGTGAAGGGTCTGGAGCACAAGTCTTATGAGGAGCAGCTGAGGGAACTGGGGTTGTTTAGCCTAGAGAAGAGGAGGCTGAGAGGAGACCTTATCACTCTCTGCAACTACCTGAAAGGAGGCTGTAGAGAGGTGGGGGGTGGTCTCTTCTCCCAAGTAACAAATGATAGGACGAGAGGAAATGGCCTCAAGTTGCGCCAGGGGAGGTTTAGATTGGATATTAGGAAAAATTTCTTCACCGAAAGGGTAGTCAGGCATTGGAACAGGCTGCCCAGGGAAGTGGTGGAGTCACCATCACTGGAGGCATTCAAAAAACGTGTGGATGTGGCGCTTCGGGACATAGTTTAGTGGGCATGGGTACTGGGTTGATGGTTGGACTCGATGATCTTAAAGGTCTTTTCCAACCTTAATGATTCTATGATTCTATGATTCTAATATCATTATAGGCAACGTCCAGGTACTAGAGATCTTCTAATAAAAACAACATACAATGAAAGAAAAGAATTATGAATTAGAATCACAAATGACAGAGAATCATGGAGTCAGAATAATTTAGGCTGAAGGAGACCTCTGGAGGTCATCCAGTCCAACCCTGCAGCTCAAACCATTTCTAACTGCTACACAGTGTGTAGACCTCTATGTTTTTCACTAGTCTGAAAAAGTATGATGGCTTAGCCTATTTTCAGCATCCAAAACTGTGGTTCAGCTCTTACATGAGCTGAGATGACCTCTAGAAGTATTCTCTCCACTGCCTCAATTAAATATCTAAAGCCAGGAGGATGAAGCATTCCAAAATACTCTAAAAAGGGACTTTTGCTTCTGTACTCCAGAATCTCCACAGGACAGTCAAATTTTATGTATTGACTAAGTTTTAAAATGCTACCTATTTTTACTGCTACACACAGGCAGGCAGTAAAGCTAAGAATGGAAGCCACAACCATTCTTTCTCAAAATATTTTCAGCTAGAATGTCTGTTTACTGAAAATGAGCCACAGCTGACTAATGCATTCACGTAATGAAGATTAAATATGGCAAGGTATTTTAGCAAGCATTACAGTTAACTTTCAGTACTTCTGTCCTCTACTACTATAAGAAAGTCTTTTTTGTTTGGSTTAATTGCATGAGTAGAATGGAAATTAGTGAAAGATTATAATGTAGGTCAAGATAGAAATCCTTGTTTGTGCTTATACATGCTGCAAACCTTTCAGTTAATAAAAAATATCTTACCCAGATGGAAGATGTGATAGCAAATTGAAGGAAACTGTAAATTTCTTCACTGACTTCAGTATGTGAATGTCATTAGGGATTTCTCTGATGGGGTTGTTCTGGAGCACCAGGACTTGTAAGATTTTAATATTAAACACCTGGAAAAAACAATGGCTGTCCATCACAAAGCATGTCACAGTCCTGTTATAAGTATTCTGTATTTCTAGTATCAGTAAACTGTGCTGGAAGAACTGGGAAATAAATATTGTAAGATTAGCTAGTACAAGTACTGTATACATAGATATAGCTAACTACTGTAAGCATTACTGCAGATACAGTGTGAGATACAATTGCCAATCACTTACTGTATCACTTACAACACTGTGATTTGGAACTGCAAAGCAGAGCTGCTGGTGCTGCTGGGTGTAAAGTGTCCAGCATTTCCCTTTGTAAGCCTTAGTTTTGTTCCTGGTGTCACCTCCTAACTTCTTGAGATTAAATTCTCCATTTCTATAATGTCTGCTTGAAGAATGTTTTTGCTAAAATCATGTGAAAGGAAATCAGAAAAATATTTTGTTTGGTCAGCATTTAAAAAAGACCCGAAAAAACAACCTGATAATATTTCCTGCTTTTGAAAGGGCGATGTTTTTCAATTATGGATCAAAACCACAAAAGGAGTGGTTTTTCAAAGGAGAGGTTTGACTATTAGAAGCACCTTCATTTAAGTTACTCATCTGACTTTTTAAGGTCTTATGTAGTTGGCTGCATACAGATGGTGAGTCAGAAAGGCAGGGAGGGGGAAGATCACGTTTTAGAAAAGTTTGAAAAATACTGGTTTAGCTCCTTAGCTCAAGAGCCCTGTGCTTCTGAGGGAGACATCTGAAGGTCTAAACTGGTGCTACTCTGAGGAGGGGTTTGGAGTAGACGACTTCCAGAGCTCCCTTCCAGCCTGCATCTACAACCGTAAGTTGTTCAAGGACAGCCTTTGCCAAGGCAGACACAGCCCTGGGCCTGACCAGGGAAGACCACGTAACCATGTAGCTACCACTGTATCAGGTAGAATGGCAGTGGGTGTGCTATCCCAGGCTTGTAAAATAAAGGAGCAGGGAAATGTCCACAGTCCCCTACAATGCACATACCTGTTGGCATCATCAGGAATTTGCTTAAACTGCAAGTGTTTGCAAAATACACAGTCAGCCCTTGTTCACTGAAGCTTTTCTAGATTTTAGTAGCTACTCATTCCTAGTGATTCTGTTTACACTAAGGCTGCTCTAATTTAGATTTCCCCAGTAACTGCAGGTGTTTAGCTGCTGCAGATCATGTCTGAATACTTCAAGTGAGCTGGCCAGACTGAGACCACTGGGAATTGTAGCTTCAGGTTTCTCAGTTCTGGGGGAAGATTGTGGATATGGGACGGGAAGACCCATGCGAGCAGGCAGGATCCTGGGAGGGCAGCCATGAAGATTTCTGTGATTCTTCTCGTGATTCTCACTAAATTCCAAATAACCAAAAAGGTAAAGAAGTTGAATATTGTAAATTATTATTTTTCAATTCTTTTAAGTATCTATGCTATGCCATTTGTTTCATTGATTAAATCGTGACTCTTTGAAAGTCATTTTTTACAGCTAAACTGTAAAATTTCAGCCTTATGTCATTTTAGTGAAGTCATGGAAAACAAGCAGCACATGCCTCTATAGGAAAGAAGAGTAAATTACTGAGTGACAAGTTAAGGTGGACCAAGGTATCCATTAAAGGGATCAGGTCTGGAAGGTGAAACAAAAAGTAGGCCTAAAAGATACATAAAAAATGGATCAGCTGCTTAAAGAAACCTCTCAGCCTTTTCATTTAAATACAAAAAAGTAACATCATTAAGAACAATCCTCAGGGCTCACAGATTTATCATGAAACAAAGCCAGAAATACACAGTTTGATTCCCCTGTGGATGAAGTCAGCTTAAGCAATATCAAAGATATGCCTGAAGGCCATATTAGCATCTCAAAGCCCAGCCTACCTTGCCCCTTGCCATAAAATCCTTCACTGTCATTTCTACTCCCTTCCATCAAACCCAAACAACTGTTCTCTTTTTCAAAGTGGACACAGTCCAGAATTGGAATTTCTGCTAAATTTATCCACTCAAGGAGCAATTCCTGGCCACAGGTCATGAGGTACAGAGTGGCATAGGTGCACACTGACTGCTTACCTGCTGGAGAGCAGACACCTGTACTGCACAGCACTGGGCCATGGTATCCTCTCTGCTTTCATGCATAAATATTATTTTGCAAGGCAGGGTTTTTTTCAGATTGCAGAGTCTGAAAAAAAGTGAGGATACTTCCTGAAGCCTACCATACTGATGCCTTTATAGTGTGTACAATAGCATACAGGAGGGTAGAGGGTGACAAGCCCTAAAGCATTCAATTAATATGGAAAAGGGGGACAAATCATGTGCAGTCTTGTCCTGCTTACTAGGTTGGGCCCCTGCAATGAACCACCTGCAGCACTACAGTAGAGTTTTGTTGTAGAGGAAGCTGTTTGCTCACACCAAGAAAAACTGGGGATGAGGGAATATTTTTGCAATGTATATGATCAGGGAACCAACATGTAATAGAGCACAGACACTGACTCACAAGCTCTACACCTGCAATCCTTGAGAGCAGCAAGGTCTTCTCTCTTATCAGTGCCCTGGTTCAGGCTTTCCTGATGAAATAAGTGGCCCAGTTCTGTTCTCTTTCTTTCGTTTCTAACCTGGGAAATTTTATAAAAACTCTGCTAGGAGAACACTGCTTCTGCATTACTATGAGTCCTCTGGAAAGTATAGAGTTATTGTTACATACACCATCTCAAACTACATAGATGCTGAGATAATATTTAACTATTGTCACATATAATCTTAAATACACTTTAATATATATAATCTAGCATCTAGTTCCCTGTAAACCAGGGATTTAATTAATCATTTTCAAGACAGATACACAATAAAGTATATCTATACAACATACACTACCTATTAAATTGCCTGTAGTCATATCAAATCTAAATCTAAGGGTTCCAACACAATATGATAAAATCTGAGAGTTATAATAAATAGGTACATGAATGTCAATAATGAAGACTATTATAATGAAAGAGAATTTATATACTGCATTGGAGTTCAGAATTTTCATAGATTCCTGGAATCTGTTTTGCAAGATAAACAATGCTTCAGTCCTGAAGATTTCCCAGGGTAGTAGCAGATGACTGTAGTCAGACTAAAAGAGCATTGTCTGTATTTCATTAAAGTTAAAAACCAAAATGAAAATTCTTCTGGATGTAAACAAAAATCTACAAAATGTGGTTCTAAAGACAAAAAATATTTCCAGCAAAAATGAAAATCCAATGCAGATGTCCTCACGGCAGCTGTGAAACATTCAAGAGATGTAGTATGAACAAGACAGTCTGAGATACTTGAAGGATTTTGTCATGGAGTTCAAATTTGTTATGTTGATGAATTGTTGCAAACTGTGTAATTCATGAACAACAGATAAGAGCTCTGAAGTATCTGTTCCTCACATGGAATAAAGTTCACTAATTTAGCAAACCACTGCAACAATTCCTTCTGATTTTAAATAATTACCTTTGAGGATGTAGAAGCAAAACCAGAAGCACTTTGTCTTCTAAGCAATATGATTACCCCAAGAACAAATATCTTGACAGGACATTTACTGAGCTGTGTGAATTGTGGTGGCTGTGCTTTGTGTGCAAGCCCTTCCCTTTTTCAATTCACAGCATTTCTGTTTCTGTGTGTGTGAATGGTCAGAGTATCTGAAACAGCAGCTGAACCCTGGAAATCTGTCCTGTTTTGGCTTAAAGCAGATGATGGCATTGGGATTCCTTGGTAGGCCTAGGCACGAGGGCTGGCAGTCGGTGCGTCTGGAGAAGAGGTGCATCTCTGGCCTTCCTCCCCTCTCCAGAGAGTGCTCTGGAGACAGCAGCTTCTGGGCCCTGTGTACAAGGAGGAGTTTGGCTCTTCGATCACATTCCCCATTCAGACAGATATCTTTGATTCCTCCAAGGACAAGATAGTGGGCTGCATGGTTTGCTCCTAGTCTGCTGACAGGATCATAAAAACTGAAAAGCAGGGCAAATTTAGGATGGTGTTTCTTTAGCAACAACAAACTATGATCATATATCACTTACTTAAAGTACTGCTTTTGCTGGAGTTTGTAATTACATTTTCAAGCACAAAAGCAAGACTTACTGTTCAGTTGCATGAAAACCTGTCTTCATATCTAACACGTTTCTAAGATGCTGAAAAATATTTCCTGTTTCTAAAAGAAACCAATGTCAATAACATTTAGGATTTTTTCGTACTGAGCAAATTGAAATGTCTTCATGACTTAGGAAGATATTATTATTATTTAATCTTTTTAGGAATCCATACTTCTGCTTTAATAAATAAGCTGACATTTCAAAGGCAATGATGTGCCTTAGTCAAATAAAAAATGTGTTTTGCCAAATAGAAATGAAGACATTTAAAAGAAAATTGAAAGTGTTGACCACTTTTATAATTCAATTTAATTGGAAAATTTTGGACCAATTTTTAATGGTGGCCAAGAAGTATCTGGAACACCAGAATACTGAGTCTGAAATGAGGTCCCTCCCCAGTTTTCATTTTTCCATTAATGTTTGGCATGACTCTGCTTATTTCTTTACATGTGACTCTGGAATTTCTTTACACACAGATCTTCACTGCTGTTCAGCAGAGCAGCACACAATGACACAGACTTCTGGAGTTTCTGGACGTGGTGGATTTTCGGGAACAGAACCCCAACCTCAGCAAAGCATCAGGTCTCTCAGTTCTCCCACAGACAAAAAAAAATGCAATATGACAAATCTTTATTTCCCTTATTGGAAGCTTGAGCAAAGCTGCAGAGATCATTGCATTTAGATGCTGCATAAAGTTATAAGATGTGTATACTGTGTAATAAGGTGTCTCAGACCTCAGGCAGCAGTGGGGAGACTCTAGGAATAACTGAAGTCAGCCTGCTCCAGAAGAGGATGCAGCACAACCACAGCGGTGCAGGCTGTGCATGAGCTGAGAGGCAGGGCTGCACTGACCTGGCTGTCCTGCAGACCCGGCCTGTGGCCCTCCATGTAGCTGCATCTCACTGTGTGGATGTGTCAGCCCACTCAAGGCTAGCCTGGAGCTCTCTGCAGCATGCAAGAGGTGAATAGGCCCTCATAAGGTTGGGACAATGCTGTGGTATTTAAGTACTTTTAAGTCATTTAAAATAATTTAAGTAGCTTGCCTCAAAAGAAGAATGGATGCAGCACAGCAAAGAAGATTTCACCAGTGATGACGATGAACCAGGAATCTATTTAGTATGTGGCAAGGCCTGACTGTCTACTAAAAATAACTTGAGAAGACTAGTCTTTCCCCTCTCAAAAAGTCAGCAAAATGATAGTAGTGTTAGCAAATAATTCTCTTAATAAACAGTAGTCAAAGTGTAGAGAAATTTAATAAAATAAGAAGGAAGGGTCATTTGAGGATCTCAGCTGGTAAAGTGGGGAGTAGCTCCATTGATTTGGATGCTTTGGAGATGATTTATACAGCTGAGGAATTTACATACTGTACACTTTTCAGCAAAGAGAAAAAAGATCTATAAATACTTTTCTCTACACCCACATAAGGGTATTGCTGGCAAGAACGTGAAAAATCAATAATTGTTTTTTATAGTACCAAGAAAGAGAACTCCCAGCACTGTTTGCTTGTGATGATGGTTCTGGTGTTTCCATCTCTGTCATTGCCAGTTTCCATTTTGGTCACACTTGCAGAAATGGATAGTAAAGTGACATACCCTGTTTCATTTGATAATTAAACTTCTTATGCATATGGTACCAAAGAACCTCAACATAAATAGGTATCGGACAAAATTTGTACCATATTGCTCCAAAAACACAGGATACTTCTTATCACAGCTTCCCAACACAGCCATATCACAGCATAACATTTTCAGGTACCAAGCAAGTTCACAGTGAATGCTGACATTTCAACAGCTTTTCTAGATCATAGAACAGGAAAGGGAACAATAATATCAATTCTTTCAAGGTCATGGAAAAAGGAATGGAATGTTTACAGTTAATTTACACAGAGCATTTGCTTAAGATTGAGGTTCATTTAAAGCAGAATGTATCCAGCTAGAATTATTCCCAAAATCCCTAATCAATTATTCATGATCCACCCTCTCACTAGATATACTTATTCTGAGATATTGAAGTCCATATCTGAAATCCACTATCTACCTCCAAGGAGGAGCTTGCTTATCCAGATAGCAACTCCTATTCCAATGGAAGCCTGCAGTACACAGTTGGGCGAAGCCTACAAACCTTTTATATAAAGGTGGCTTAGAAAACCATTTCCTCATGCCAACTGCCAGGGATTTGTGTCCTCCATGAAGGCAGAAACATAAATTCTGGCAGAGGATCTCACGTGGGAGTTTGGGTGAAGCTTCCTCTGGCTTGTTCATCTAGGAGACTAAACTGCTGGTTCAGACCCGCCAATGGACAAAGTTTAGATCAGCAGGCAAATTCCCAGAAACCATGAAATATTAAATCTCTGGTTCCTTACCAAAAGCAAGAGGCACCTTCTTTCATTTTCCGCATCTGACGACTACTTTGTACGGTGCTGACATAACTTGGGTTGAATTATACTTTGGCAATAGGTACAGTGCTGAGCAAGTGCCATGAAAATTATGCAGGATGCATCAGAAAGAAAATGAGACACAGTAAAAGTACAGAGGAAATGGCAAAAGAAGGTGAGACAAAAGAAAAGAAGAAGTAAACAATGGAGAATTCAAGGCAAGGGAACTATAGAAGAAAAGCATGTAAATCAGTTATCCCTACAGCTACTCTAATGTTAACAAAGAGTTTTAAATCATTCTAAGCACTTCTTTTTCATGCAGTGGTACAGTAAGAAATTTAAGATCATTTTTCTGTGGATGAGGTTACAAAGCCAAAAGATACTTTGAACGCTATTAAACACAGCAACATGAGTTGCTATTGGCTATTAAACACAGCAACATGAGTAAGGCATCTTTAAAGGATATACTTGAAGGCTAAGAGCAATCTTCTGGTACAAGAAGCAACATACTACTTCCACTTGGGACCTAGACATCAGTTTTTCCTCTTCATCTTGCTTGCTTGCTATAAAATGGAAATTAGTTTCCTAAATATCCTCCACACTATTGCCATCAGGGGCATCATTAGAGTCTATGATATAAAAAAAGGATATCAGGCATTACAGAACTTCTTCGGGGAAAGCAAACATTAGAAAATAAAGACTGAAGAAGTGTTCTGCAAACCTCCTACATCTAATCCTTGAGATCCTCTGTTGCCATACTCATACAAAGCTCTCACACAGTAATCTATTAACTCATGAATATCTGCATAAAGATATGAAGATTGCAGGTTCTTTACAAACACTTCCTTCCTTTTTCCTTTGATGGGAGAAGAATAAGTCTTTGTGTACAGAAAAAAGGGGCCTGCGAGTAGAATTGGATTATGGCCTGCAGTAATGGCAGTAGTTTGCCTTCCTCCATAGCTACCATTTGCAGTACAGAGACTACAGGCTTCTCACTGTGCTGGAGTGTACTCAACCAGAAACAGTTCAGAAGTGGYGTCCTTCTCCTGAGTGCTTTAGGTCTTGTACCTTCAACCTCACTGTGACTTCAATGCCAAACTGAGATTGCAGATTAATTCGTTACATTATAATTCCACTATTTCACTAATGCAACAGGATGTAGCAGATGTAGTCCTCCAGAGCCTACAAGTGGCATGTTGAGTTTCTGAGAATCTTGTTTCCTATAACGCCATTTTATGACTGTCAACCCAGGTCATCCATCTAGTTTCTCTCGCAAAAGTGACATATACTTCTTGATCCTACCTGTAAAGGGCCCTTCTCCTCTTTCAGTTTCAGGTAGCTTTAAGTAATGTATAATACACACTTCTTATTTCTTTTCTCCTTGCAAAAGTTCCGGTGAACAAGATTTTCGCATTTTCTCCTCCAAGGCCATTTCTAAAGAGAAGTGCAAAATAATAGTGGAGGACATGTTGCATGTACAAGAACTAGATTCCTTTATACGTATGGCACAGAATCTTATTGCACAAAAGCCCTATCTATTATTCAAATGCAATAAGAAAGACCTTAAACATAAGAGGTTAATTTTAAAGCTTCTATAGCTTCAGGAACGACATAGAATCGAAATGACCTCTGGGACATCATCTGACCCAGCTCCCTGCTCAAAGCAAGCCTAGATCAGGTTGCTCAGGGCCTTTTCCTGCTGACTCCTGAATGTCTCCAAGGATGGAAACCCACAACTTCTCTGACCAACCTGACAGTGTTTGACCAACCTCATGGGGAAAGAGTTTTTCCTTGTATCTAACCAGAATTTCCCATTTTCCAACTTGTGCCAGTTGCCTCTTCTTCTGTTCTGAGAAGAGTTTGACTCTAGCTGAAGACAGTAGGATGTCCCTTTAAGCATCTCCTCTTAAGGCTGAACAAAGCCAGCTCTCTCAGGCTCTCCTTACATGTCATGTGCTCCAGCCCCCTGACCATCTTGGTGGGCCTCTGCCAGAGTGTGTCAATATCCATCTCATACTGGAGAGCCCCAAACTGGACACAGTACTCCAGATGTGGTTTTACAATTTCTAACAGGGTTATAATCACTTCCCTCGACCTGCTGTTGTTAATACAGCCAGCATGTGGTTGGTTTTCTTTGCCACAAGGGCATGATGCTGGCTCACGTTCAACTTGTCATCCACCAGGACCCCTGGTCCTTTTCTGCAAAGCCACTTTCCAGACAGCTGGCCCTGGCCTGTACGGGTGCATGAGGGGTAGTTATGTCCCAGGAAATCTGGGCCTAAGATTTTGTAGTTTATCATTGTATTGGGTGTACATGGCAAGGTTTTGGTAGTGGGGAACTGCAGGGGTGGCTTCCATGAGAAGAGGTCAGGGGCTGTCCCCATGCCACACACAGCCAGTTCCAGCTGGTTTCCTTGGGGAAAATGTATTTAAAAAAGGGCAAAACACTGCACAGCAGCTGTGACAGAGAGGAATGAGAAAAATGTGAGAGAAACAGCCCTGCAGACACCAGGGTCAGTGAAGAAGGAGGGGGAGGAGGTGCTCTAGGTGCCAGAGCAAATTCCCCTGTAGCCCGTGCTGAACATTATGGTGACACATCTTGTCCCCCTGCAGCCCATGGAGGACCACGTCGAAGCAGATATCCACCCTGAGCTCATGGAAAGCCAACGCAGGAGCAGGTTTTCTGGCAGGAACTGCAGCCCATGCAACCCATGCTGGAGCAGTCCGTTCCTGAAAGACTGTACCCTGTGGAAAGGACTCATGGTGGAGCAGTTCTTGAAGGACTGTATCCCATGGGAGGGACTCCACACTGGAACAGGGGAAAGTGTAAGTAAGGAGTGGCAGAGAGGAACTGTTATGGACTGACCACAACCGCATTCCCCATCTCTTGGAGGGAGGGCATTCGTGGTTAAGGTGTTTGTCTTCTGAAACACCCTCTACGTGTACTGAGGCCCTGCTTCCCATGAGGTGGCTGGACGTCACCTGCTGATGGGTAGTGAATAAATCTCCTTTTGCCTTGCTTCTGTGTGTAGCCTTTGCTTTCCTCATTAAACTGCCTTTATCTCAACCTGCAAGCATGTCCATCTTATTTTCTCCCCTGTCCTGTTGAGGAAGGGGAGTGAAAGAGCGGTTGGGTGGGGGGTCTGGCAGCCAGCCAAGGTCAACCCACCACAATCATAAAATGGTTTATGCTGTACTGCAGATATTATGACATAGTTTCACAAAAAAGCATTCTCAGCTTCAAAATTTGAGGTTAAATAATAATATTCCTGACCAGACCCAGCTGGTGAACAAATATATAACTTAGCAGCTGCGTACACTCAACTTACTGTTTCTCACAATCAATCTCATGTACCTCCCTCCTCTCAGCCATGATCACCATACCTGCACCTGCAGTGTAGGCAACCAGTACAGAGCCTCTGCACTGCCTACAGTGAACAGCTACAAGTTTCTGTGCTTAAAATACAACCAATATGGTTTGCTGCTTTTTATGCAGTTTTGCAGCTGACCGTGGGTATATAATATCAAGTGTCAGCCAGCAAGTGACACTGCAAAACTATATTTTATTAGACATGGTCAAAAAGCAGATACCTATTTTGTGCTTGATTCAGTTCACCCATCTTCGATGTTTACCATGGGATAGTGAAAAATTGCATTCTGGAAGCTTCTGTCCCTCTCTCCATGGGTTAAGGAAGAAGCATGTGATTAAGTGATTAACTTTAGGGAAATTTAGGCAAGATGAACTCCCTCCTTGAGTTTTCAGTTAGATTTGATGGAGTCTGCCTCACTGTCATGGAAGGAAGCAGTGGTTTGCAAACTTCACAGAAGTTTTCAGAAACCGTTTTGGACAACACACAGAGTTAGGAATAAGAAAGCGCGCAGCTGCCTGAGAAGAGAGGGAGAAGGGAACGCTACAGCATCAGCTATTCCCAACTGTGATGGCCTCCCTTAAAGAGACAGGAGAGGCTGAGAAAAGGCCTTAGAAAATGCTTGGGATCTATTATATTTTTCTTCTTTCAATGCTGCTGAAAGGAAACACATCAGAGTACCCCTCTAACAAAACGCCTTTTCAGCAGGATGAAACCTCCACGTGTTATCATCCACTTCCTCAAAAACATTCTTCTAGTCCTTGGTGATACAGCAACTGCATTCCTACCCATGCAAAGAGTTTGGATCAAACTACAGTCAGCAGAAACGTCTGTGGCAACCATACAATGCCGCTTTTAGCCCTTCACAGGTTTGAGTAGACTGGATACAACTAGGAACATGATCCTTACAGCAAAGTGTCTGTCAGAAAATCTGAGTGCTGCTTTTTTCTTCGAAGATGCAGCGCATCTCTCAAACTCCGAGCACAGTCGCGTTCCTGCCGGTGGAATGGCTGCCCTTTTGAAGCTGTGCCCATGCAATCCGTGCTACAGAACCACGCTTCAGCAGTGAGAACCACAGAATCACACTCTCTCTGCCAAAGCACAGCCAAATCAGAGTGTGACAATTAGGTGAGACTCTGCATTTTCACCTTTCATATCATTAACACATATCAAAACGCCATTTCCACCATGTGAATGATACATAGTGGAAGTACAGAAATAGCTGTACACCTGCTTCTAGAATACCACAGTAGAAGGATGAGGCAAACACTTCCCCCCATAAGTTTAATAAATACAGCTTTTTTTTTTATTTTAAGATGGATAAATTTCTTGATCTGGTCTGCAGCATGGCCACACAAACACTTGTTTCAGCACAGCTGAAGAGGTAGATGGTATAGTGTTGTGCAGGGGAAGGAACAAGACGTCAGTAGTATTTTTAAACCTGCATAACATGAGACCATGACTGGAGAAGCAGCATAACGCACCAGCCACGCTTGGTGTGGTTTGCGTTGGAAGCCCAGACTTACAGAAACTTGACATAAGCTCATTCTCTCTGAACGTATTTTTTTGCCGTGAAAGGAAAGTGCAAGCAAGTTTGCCTTGGCACTAAAAGCCTTCTGCTACTGAAGAGCTACATTACTCTATGGAGCAAATACTACTCATCTGCAGTCTAGAAATCACGTTAGGATCCCGTTGTGGCCAAAAGACTGGTCTTAGCTCGTTGTAATTTCTTACAAAGAGGGAAAAAGAAACACAATGATCTAATGAAGGGGCAAGAGAACAAGGACAAGATTTTGCTTTGTTTTGTTTTTTTTTTTAAAGGACCCTCATTATTTTATCTGTATCGATAATTTTTTTATGGAACATTACCAAAACCTAAGTAATATCTCAACCTTATATTCTATGTTTAAACTTTTGCCATTTCATTTAATTTTTTGGTAAACAGAAGTTCCTATCAAATTGAAATACAGAACACAGTCCTATCTGCTGGGTCACATTTCTACCAACACACATTAACATACCTTAGTAAAAAAAAAGGGGAAAATATGATTCAGTGGTGTCTGTGTGCCTGAGAGCTCAGGAATTTGACTGCAGGGCACCTGCCTTGAAGGAAAAAAGAAATACCCAGGATCACTTACAATACTGGGCTGGGACAGGTAAAGCATTTCCTTCATGGTAATAGTCTGTAGGATCACCTATCTGCATAAGTATCAGTGAAGCAGGTATTTTGTAGGACCTAAAGTAGTTGCAAGGATCTGAAAAAATCAATATAATCACAATTCTTCCTCATTTTGCATTCAATTAGTTGGCTATACCTGATACAGGAAGACCAGATCAAGGACCCATGAAAGTGTTAGAATCACCTTCCTAAATTCTGGTGATAGACGGGCCCACAATTTTCAAAGTCTTATGGAATAGGATTTTTACAGGTCCCTTATACGATCAGTTATAATAAAGTTACACACATTTAAATAATCATTTGCTGTTATCATAAACCACAACATTTCATTTAGTTATCACAAGCTATAATTTTGCACTGTGTATTTCTCAAGTGATGAGGGCAAATTCTAATACCCACACAAACAAAAATGCAGTTGTTTTTTTTTTTCTCCCTGCAAGACATGCTTAGGAAAAACTTTCAGTAAAATACTGCACCAACAAAAAGGTACTAAGATATTTAATATTAATTACCTAGGATCTTCTGTTGCTCAGGCTTTCTTGTTTCAAATAGTGGTAAATCAATATCAGACAAAATCACTGTGTTAACTTCAGCCTGCAAGCTCCTCTTTTTAGTCATTAACCGGCTACTGAGGACTTCACAGTTGTAGTGGGAAACAAGTGACTTTTTGAGTGCTGTTTTCAGAGGCAGAGGGTGAGAAGATGAATCTGCAGTTGGATTTTCCAGTGTAAATATAGGATTGAAACGGGCAGGGCCAATGCTTTGTAATTCTCGGTGCTTCATATGAGAGAATCTATGATTTTTGCGAGATGGGAAGCTATCAGGCCCACTAGGATTTTTAGTAATAATAAAACCTCTCCTAGGTGTTTGGACAGAAAAAATGTTTTTCTCTTTGCTTTGGTTTGGCATTTTGCTGCTTGAGTAGACAGAAGTAATTTCATATTGATCAACTCTGCTTGCAGTAATGCCTAGTAAAGACCAACATGCAGGGTCGTTATTCTTATGAACTAGACCTGGAGAATATCTATCACTGTTTTACTCCACTTTCTCTGTCAGGAAACTTGCTTCAGAGAGAATCAAACCTCTGCTTAGGTCATAAAAACCTGTAGTTTTGGGCTGGAACTGTAATTGCCCACGGTTACTATCTTGATTAAGGAGATATGCATGTCTGTGTTGGATACGCATTGGGCAAGAAGAAATGTGGTCAAACTGGGGCTGCGTACTGCCAGGCTGAAACTGAGTCTGAGGAAGGGGGTCTTTGAGTTGGATTTGTGTTTGACCATGACAAATCTGATGAACAGACAGGCATGTGTCTTTGGGTTGGATTTGCACTGGACTGTGGAATATATGATAATTGCTGAGGGAAACATCTGTCTGCTTGACTTGCCCTTGAGCACTGACATAACTGCCAGACACTGCTTTTCCATTTTCATGATTTATACTCTTTAGTACTCTAGCTAGGTATTTTCCAAAAGTCCTGCCTGCTGAAGACAAGAGAAAAAAAGACATTTATAATAAGGCATACTCTGGCATCCTTTTTGAGGAAAATTTCATGTGACAAATTCTCTATGCCCCATATGGATTTTTCTTGTTCAGAGGAGATGCACAGACAATTAAGACTAAGCATCTCAGCACTGCCAATCACAAAATACGTTAACTTTTTTTTTCAACACAAATGGAATTCACCTACACACTATATTGAATGATGTGTAGCATGCAGTAGAAGAATTAGATAACAAGCAAGATGGAAAGGGCAGGTTTTCCGAGGTACCTTATGAGTTACATAGTTTAAAGAAGAATGTATGAGCAATGTTCTACTGCATGTGAAATATGGCCATTTGTATCGCCGATAAGTCCCTGTTTAGGGATCCTGAGTCTGTTCTGCTAGGTGCCACGTGACAATGCAATGAGATCTTTCACCTGAGAAGTAGATGGGGCTCCTTCGGTGTGTGTTCCTCTGTATGCTCCATAGTGTTCCCTATACCACCTAAACCTCAGGCTAACCCTACTGAATGGGAAAGGGACAAACATGCAGGGAACTTCAATATCAAAAAAGCACCACGGAGTGGACTTGTTTTAAGCTTGATTATACAAGTGAGGTCAGTTGTGGTCAAGCTGTGAAAAGAACAGGTGAATCAGCTTCTGGAAACTGTCTCAAAAGTGACTGCAGAATCTTTTCCAAGTAGGTACCTTCACAGAATTGATCATGCCTGTGCAGAAGCACTGCTATCACCCCCTGAGGCCTGGATTCATCCTTCTACTGTTCGGCACCCAGCCGGAGCATCACAGACAGAAGTCAGTCTGCTCCTGTCCTGGATCCTTTTAGTAGTACAATAGGATATACAATTCCTCTCTTCAGAAGAGGGGAAAGACTTTTCAGAGGGTTAACCAGATCTTCATCCAGCTGAACAACTCACTGAAATTGCTCACCTCTCTTCACAGATTACCAGGAAGCTTAGAAATGCTGTTTTCTTAGTTCATTCACCTCCGTTCAATGACTAGTGTGTGGTGGAATGGCACTGAGCTCTAGTGTCCCACACCACTGGGGCAGAGGTTCATTTCATACACCTCACACAACAGATGGACTTTGCTGCCAGGACTATGCCCAAAGACCTCATTCTGGAGGTCCATTGGTTCTTTAGCTAGTCCCCAATTTCCAGAGAGTACTGCACCCAGTGGTCATTTAGTCCTGAACATTTTTATCAACAAAGAAATACGTAGTAAATTATCCCTCATTCAGCCTGTGTAGTTCCACAAGCTTGGTGCTCTGTACCCTTTGCTAGGAAGACTCATTTCCAGGGACTTGCTGAAGGAGAAGTCACTCTTTATAGCTCTCTGCTACAGCTCAGCTCTCAAAGCAAGCTGGGACCATTGGCTTATCTCCCTGGCTTTCTTGCCCTCCACCACAGTGGCGGACAGCTTCCAGCCCTCTGCTGGGCACAGTCCACCCACTGACATTTCTGCTGCCTTTTCAGTTGACTGCTTCATTATGTTACATCCTCACTTTCTATATTCCTCTGCAGGGGAAAAGACACTTATGCCACATCACATTATCTTTTTTTCCTAGCTCAGGGCTACCGCTCTCAGGTCTCAGTCTCACACTTCATGAAGCACAAAACAATTCCATCCACCAAGTTGATCGAATTACCATTGCTGAAGAGTTGCTTGATGATCAATGGACATGCTGCTGTATAAATATCTTTCAGGTGTAATAGTTACATTTGGAGAAATGATCCTTGAACAAACTTCACTGCACAGCTCTTAGGTTCTTGTCAGGTTTACTACATAAATACATAATCTATAAATAGCATCCATCACTAATACGTACTACTACAAGGAGAGCCATCACAACAGAACTTTGTTTCAGGATAAAAGGTTTATCACTTTTAAAATGGTTTAAATCATTGAAGCACAGCTCTGGTAGTGAGCCAGAAATATTTACACCTGTTTGGACAGTGCCAGACTGGAAATGTATTGTACAGAAATAGATTTTACCAGCCTTTCAAAATAATATTTGGAAGGGCTTAATAATATCAACGGGCCAATAATTATATAATCTGACTTTTCAACCTTACTTCTCTAATTGTATTTTCTTTACCATTTTTAATACTGTTATAAAGGTATTACTTTTAATATATTATTGATGTTCCTTTTAAATTAATATTACATAATGATAATAACAAATATAGTATGACAGTATTCTAACAAAACAAAACAACGTCAAATTACCATTTATTTCAAACATCATAAAAATGATTTTGATTTATTATCTTTCTGTTTGCCTGCTTTATTGACTATGTGAAAATTGAGGAGTTTTAGCTATTTAGATACTCCTACAGAATTACAGAAGCTATATGGGAAAAAAAAGCTTGCTTTGGTCTCTTTAACCCAGTTTGTAGGGACAGCATTGTTTTTTCATGCTACCGCTTTATTTTACTGAGCTGATCTGTGAAAAAAACATTGTAAAATTTCTGTATGCTATACTTCTACAGCAGATCCTGGGGCCTGCTTTGACAGAAGTCAGTGAACCTGTTCAGATGCCAGGGTCCTTCTCTACAGATCCGGTTTCAGGATTGCTGCCTAGTTTCCAGCTTGGTTTTTTTATTACTTAGGTTAAAAATGTTTTTATTATAGATCATGTTGTTGTTTTTCACTTTTATTTTTAAAGGTTAGTCCTTAAATATTTAATCAATAGCTACTTTATATAAACTGGAAAGAGTTTTTCATTTACATACACATGCACACAAAATGCCCAGTTATTTCTGAACTACATGGCACTGCAAGTCCTTTGTTTTCATTAAAAATCCCTGATGCCTTTAAAATAATATAAGCCAAGATATGTCTTTTTACATGGATGTATACTCTGAGAAGAGCAGGACCATCCCCCAAAACCTATGTTTTTTAATTTTGTCTGAATCGAAGTTGTATCTCACTTCCCCTGTGGTCTGACTCCATGTGATCTAATTTAATTTTTCTTGATGCCAGCAGTTTTTCATGTTAGTTCTCATATTTTTGGATGAGCTAGAGGGAATGCCCCTATTATCCTGTGGGTAGTGTTCAAGTCTGATAGGTGGAAGATCCAAGTTCCAGGACCTGCCCCCACGACTCTTCCACTATTTACATGAAAAGCCTCCCAAAGAGATGCAGGTCATACGGGTCATACTGCAGTCTTATTCACACTGCTTTGCACTAGTAGCTTAACTTCCAGTCTATCTTCTTCTATGTTAATTTTAGAGAACACATGGAATTTGAAACTATGCACTACAAGAACTGTCTTTGTACAATGTACCTTTATCTTCTCCCTTGGTGTAGACAGTTCAGGCGGCAGCTTAGGAGGCAGAGGTCTACGAAGCAGTTTTGGCTGCTCAATCATTTTCTGCTTTGCCTTTGTTCCTGCTGGATGACTGAAGATATTTCAAAAAATCAGAAAAATCTGACACGGCAAAACAAAAGAAATAGTCGTCTCCAGTTTATGGTGCTGAATTCTGCTCAGATAAACCAGGTGATAAAAGAATCATAAAACAGGAGAAGTGGCCAAAAAGGGCATTTGTTCCCTTAGTGACTGATTCAACATTTTTTCTAGTTAATGTTAGTGTTTCAGGAAATAAATCAGTGACATTATTTAAAAAAAAAAAGTAAAAGAGCTATTCTATTAACTTTGAAATGCTTGCATTAAAGAATGTTTTTCAGCACCTCTGTCACAAAAGGTGAGGCAATTAGAGTTTTTAATCTCTGAGTGAAAGGAGGAACAGTAAAATAGAGAAACACCCCATGTCAAGCATTCTGAAAGTTCCCGGAAACAGTTTTCTGCTGGATAAACAGATTTAATAAGAGCAACTGTTAACCCTGGTAAAAGGCCGAGTCTGCAAGTAGTAATTTTATGCTTCTTTGTCCTGGTTTTGGCTGGGGTGGAATTAATTTTCTTTCTAGTAGTTGGTATAGTGCTATGTTTTGGATTTAGTGTAAGAAGAATGTTGATAACACACTAATGTTTTTAGTTGTTGCTAGGTAGTCTACTTTCTCAAGGACTTTTCAGCTCATGCTCTGTGAGGTGCACAAGAAGCTGGGAGGGAGCATAGCCGGGACAGTTAGGCCAGCTGGCCAATGGGGTATTCCATACCATGTGATGTCACGCTCAGCATATAAGGTTGGGGGAAGAAGAAGGAAGTGGGGGACGTTCGGGGTGATGGCGCTTGTCTTCCCAAGTAACCGTTACGCGTGATGGAGCCCTGCTTTCCTGGGGATGGCTCAACACCTGCCTGCCCATGGGAAGTAGTGAATGAATTCCTTGCTTTGCTTTGCTTGCGTGCGCGGCTTTTGCTTTCCCAATTAAACTGTCTTTATCTCAACCCACGAGTTTTCTCCCTTTTACCCTTCCGATTCTCTCCCCCGTCCCACCCGGGGGAGAGTGAGCGAGCGGCTGGGTGGTGCTTAGTTGCCGGCTGGGCTGTCGTGGTTTAAGCCCAGCCGGCAACTAAGCACCACACAGCCGCTCGCTCACTCTCCCCCGGGTGGAACAGGGGAGAGAATCGGAAGGGTAAAAGTGAGAAAACTCGTGGGTTGAGATAAAAACAGTTTAATAGGGAAAGCAAAAGCCGCGCACGCAAGCAAAGCAAAGCAAGGAATTCATTCACTACTTCCCATGGGCAGGCAGGTGTTCAGCCATCTCCAGGAAAGCAGGGCTCCATCACGCGTAACGGTTACTTGGGAAGACAAGCGCCATCACCCCGAACGTCCCCCACTTCCTTCTTTTCCCCCAGCCTTATATGCTGAGCATGACATCATATGGTATGGAATACCCCATTGGCCAGCTGGCCTAGCTGTCCCGGCTATGCTCCCTCCCAGCTTCTTGTGCACCTCACAGAGCATGTGAGCTGAAAAGTCCTTGAGAAAGTAGACTACCTAGCAACAACTAAAAACATCAGCGTGTCATCAACATTCTTCTTACACTAAATCCAAAACATAGCACTATACCAACTACTAGAAAGAAAATTAATTCCACCCCAGCCAAAACCAGGACATGGGCTTAAACCACGACATTCTTTCTGGCTTCCTATTAGTTTATGAATGCATACAATGATACTGATTCCAATCAAAGAATCCCTGATTTGGTTTCAGAAATCCTCTTATTACTAGCCAAATTTAGCAAATCTCTGATTTGCAGTAATTTTCAAGATTACCTACATCCTAAATTGCAGAATTCGGGTTATTTTTTTTTTGGTCTAGGTATAAAACATATAAGACATCACACAGGGTAAAGACTTGGTCCTAAAGAACTGGAAATCAGAAGAAAACACAGAAGAGAAAGCATTGCTGAAGGTGACTGAAGAGAAACTGAAAGGGCCATCAGGAAACTAATGGCTCACAGGAAGATTTACGAAGATTAACAGAATAGTCACATACAGCTAGAAGCAAGGACATCTCTAGGCAAAAAATATTTCAGTAATTTAATTTGAAAGTAGGTAAACTTGAGAATTCAGTGCAATTTTGCATGTGGACAAGATTAATTTAAATGAAGTGTAGCATTATATAAAACTGTGATGAAAAGAAAAAAATACTGTGATGAGAAGAACTAACACAGTCCTGAAGCATATAAGCAGGACTGAGTTCAGATTCGACACTTAGCTAATGGACTTGAAGGACAGTTAAACAAGGGGATGGAGAAAGGAATAAGCAAGGGAAGCTTACAAAAGGAAGCCTGGAGTTCAATTATAGCCATGCTGAGTTTCAATAAATGGTCAAATATTGGAAGGTGGGGAATGTGAAGCTCAAGGGCAGCCTTGGCTGCAGTGACCATGAAATGGTGGAGTTCAAGATCCTTAGGGCAGTGAGGAGGGTGCACAGCAAGCTCACTACCCTGGACTTCAGCAGAGCAGACCTTGGCCTCTTCAGGGATCTGCTTGGTAGAGTATCATGGGATAAAGCCCTGGAGGGAAGAGGGGCCCAAGAAAGCTGGTTAATATTCAGGAGCGATGCATCCCAACAAAGACGAAGTCAGGCAAAAACACCGGGAGGCCTGCATGGATGAACAAGGAGCTCCTGGACACACTCAAACACAAAAAGGAAGCCTACAGAGGGTGGAAGCACAGGTATCCTGGGAGGAATACAGAGAAATTGTCTGAGCAGCCAGGGATCAGGTTAGGAAAGCTAAGGCCCTGATAGAATTAAATCTGGCCAGGGACGTCAAGGGCAACAAGAAAAGCTTCTACAGTTACGTCAGGGATAAAAGGAAGACCAGGGAAAATGTGGGCCCTCTCCGGAAGGAAGTGGGCGACCTGGTTACCCAGGATACAGAGAAGGCTGAGGTACTCAATGACTTTTTTGCCTTGGTCTTCACCAGCAAGTGCTTAAGCCTCACCGCCCAAGTCACAGAAGGCAAAGGCAGGGACTGGGAGAATGAAGAGCCACCCACTGTAGGAGAAGACCAGGTTTGAGACCATCTAAAGAACCTGAAGGTGCACAAGTCCATGGGACCTGATGAGATCTGCGGGTCCTGAGGGAACTGGCAGATGAAGTTGCTAAGCCACTATCCATCATATTTGAGAAGTCGTGGCAGTCCAATGAAGTTCCCACTGACTGGAAAAGGGGCAACATAACTCCCATTTTTAAAAAGGGAAAAAAGGAAGACCCAGGAAGAGAAAAAGGAGGTCAGTCCCACCTCTGTGCCCAGCAAGATCATGGAGCAGATCCTCCTGGAAACTATGCCAAGGCACATGGAAAATAAGGTGATTGGTGACAGCCAACATGGCTTCACTAAGGGCAAACCATGCCTGACAAATCTGGCGGCCTTCTACGACAGGGTTACAGCGTTGGTGGATAAGGGAAGAGCAACTGACATCACCTACCTGGACTTGTGCAAAGCGTTTGACACTGTCCCACATGACATCCTTGTCTCTAAATTGGAGAGACATGGATTTGATGGATGGACCACTCTGTGGATAAGGAATTGGCTGGGTGGTCGCACTCAAAGAGTTGCGGTTAACAGCTTGATGTCCAAGTGGAGACCAGTGATGACTGACGTTCCTCAGGGGTCAGTATTGGGACCGGCACTCTTTAACATCTTTGTCGGCAACATGGACAGTGGGATTGAGTGCACCCTCAGCAAGTTTGCTGAGAACACTAAGCTGGTCGACACGCTGGAGGGAAGGGATGCCATCCAGAGGGACCTTGACAGACTTGACAGGTGGGCCCATGCAAACCTCATGAGGTTCAACAAGGCCAAGTGCAAGATCCTGCACCTGGGTCGGGGCAATCCCAAGCACAAATACAGGCTGGGCAGAGAATGGATTGAGAGCAGCCCTGAGGAGAAGGACTTGGGGGTGTTGGTTGATGAGAAGCTCAACATGACCCAGCAATGTGCACTTGCAGCCCAGAAGGCCAGCTGTATCCTGGGCTGCATCAAAAGAAGCGTGGCCAGCAGGTTGAGGGAGGTGATTCTGCCCCTCTGCTCTGCTCTTGTGAGGCCCCACCTGGAGTACTGCATCCAGCTCTGGGGGCCCCAACATGAGAAGGACATGGACCTGTTGGAGGGAGTCCAGAGGAGGGCCACAAAGATGGTCAGAGGGCTGGAACACCTCTCCTATGAAGGCAGGCTGAGAGAGTTGGGGTTGCTCAGCCTGGAGAAGAGAAGGCTCCAGGGAGACCTTATAGTAGCCTTCCAGTACCTGAAGGGAGCCTACAAGAAAGCTGGAGAGGGACTTTTTATAAGGGGTAATGACTTTAAATTGAAAGAGAGTAGATTTAGATTAGATATAAGGAAGAAATTCTTCACTATGAGGGCGGTGAGGCACTGGAACAGGTTGCCCAGAGAAGTTGTAGATGCCCCATCCCTGGAAGTGTTCAAGGCCAGGTTGGATGGGCTTTGAGCAACCTGGTCTAATGGAAGATGTCCCTGCCCACGGCAGGGGGGTGGAACTAGGTCATCTTTAAGGTCCCTTCCAACTCAAATCATTCTGTGATTCTATGATTCTATGATGTTAACCAGAGGCTGAGGACAGCATCCTTGCAATAAACTGGAGGCACAGGAGGAAGGATATAATATTAAAAAAAACCCCAAACAAACCAAAAACAACCCAACAACAACAAAAAAAAACCCACAATGCAGGACTTCTTAAAAAGCCAAAGAAGTTGAGTTTCAAGAACAGGAGCAAAACACTCAGTAGCTATGTCTGGACTTCCCTGTTGATACACTGCATCTTATCATTCCAGTCTTTCACTCTTCAGGGTAAGAGTTCTGGCACCTGCCACATGGATCATAGCATAGGGAATAATTCAGGTTGGAAGATACCTCAGGAGGTCTCTAGTCCAACCTCCTGCTCACAGCAGGGTGACTATGAGGTCTGAGCAGATTACTCAGAGCTTTACTCAAGGATGGAGACCCCACAACCCCTCTGGGCAACCTCTGGGCCTCCTTCCAACACTGATAAAAATCAAGACATAGAGTGCACACCCTGTTAGGGCACACGTCTAAAGATAGATAGATGTTCTTATTTTCTCTTTTATAGGTAGCTTCTGTTGAAATTGGCTGACAGATCAAGGAGGGTGAGAAACATTCTCAGATTTGGTTAAGAAGAAATCAGTCCCTTGAGGTGCAAATTACCCAGGGGCAGAACAGACTGGAAGGAAATGAAGGCCTAGGATGAAAGTGGAGTGAAAGAACTGATAGCAAGTGTACAGCACATTCAAGTGGCTCAGAGTCAGGGAAGGAGGTGAAAGCACCAGAAGAAACCCTGAAGTTATGGAGATGAGCAGGGTGGATAAGAAGGAAAGCAGGAGACTGGGTGGGGGCAGTGGAGCAAATGCAGCACAGACAAGAAACCCTAGTGTTTCTGGCAGGGAAGGAAGATAAGAGTTGTTCAAGCTGCTAGAGACAGGAAGGGTAAAAGCAAGCCAAAGGGAGAGGGAACATGGTTTTCTCATGAGATAAAACTGATCATTATAGTTGGTGAGATTCTAGGTAAAAATCAAAATGAAAGCAGAGCTGAGAAGTATAAAGACTGTGGCCACAAAAACATAGCTGTGGTCACTACTGTAGGTCTAATTTAGTTCAAGACACCAGACAGTTGAGCCAACAAGACTCACCAATGCTGAAGAAGGGAAGAAGAAAATTAGTAGTGGGGAAATTCAGCCTGGTGAATATGCAGGAGCAGAGCGAAGGATATAGGAGCAAAGGAAGAAGGTGTCTGTGATGAACCCTCCCAGGCAGAGACCTTGCTATGGGAGAAGAGCAAAGTCAGGGGCAGAAGAGACAGGGGGAAACAATTTACAACAAACATACCACGAAGAGGGAGAGTGGCACAGAGCAACTTCAGATGTGGATCAAAAGAAACCTTGATACAGTAGTATTCTGCTCTAACCATGGCCAAATATCAGGAACTTTCTGCTGCACGGTATCAAAACCAGGTTAACGTTCATCAGGAAAAAATCATCTATGCAGTGTGTGAGCTTAGAGCAGAACTCTTTACAGAGGTGCCCTTTTAAAAATGTATTTTCTTGAGCAATATAGTAACTGTACAGTGTAACGCACAATACTAGTAAGATGCAACATTGTGCTTGGTTTGTTCTTCACCTTGAATCTTTCCCACCTTTAAGTAGAAATTTTCCCTTCTCCTTATCATAGTTTTTATACCTTCCTTTAAAACGTGCCTTGCACAGCACTGTCCAACACAAGCACAACAGACGAACCTTTGACTAGACTTAGCTCCTGCCTCTGATCTACGAAGGGGCACCTCAGCCTCACCATGCAGACATCTCCAAACACCGTACACACGCTCGGGACTTCTTGTTTTGATTCATCCATTCCTACCCATCCGTGACAAGCCGCTCCGGGCACCCAGCTGCCAGCCCTCAGGCTGAGGCACCCTCTGGGCTAAGGCCCCCAGGAAATTCATCTTCCCCCCGCCAGAGGGGCGGCACGAGCTCCCCTCACTCACACACCTCTGGGAGCCGGGGCTTCCCGGGGGCGGCCAGGCGTCCCCCACCCTGCTACCAGGCCACCACAGCCCCGAGGAGGGTGTGGGGCAGCCAGGGGTGCCGGCTCCCTCTCACCCGCTGCCCGCCAAACCGCGGCCCCCCGCCGCAGGGGCGGCCCTTAGAGGCGACGCCTCGCAGCTGGCCGTTACCGCGGCGCGCGGGGCCAGGCGAACGGGGCGTGTCTGGGGGCGTGGCCATACCGGGGAGTGGGCGGGGCGCACGCGGTGCCGCCCGGCGCGGCGGGGCCCGGCGCGGCGGCGGTGGGAGCAGGCGGAGGGGGCTGCGGCTGCCGCTGTGGCAGCCCGCCCGCCCCCGCCCTCATCGCCTGTTGCAGCGCGGCTCCTCGCTGGTAACTATTCTCGCATCCCTCGTTTATTTGCACTTCTTATAATCATAATTATAATAATTATTATATACTTGGAATTAATGTATAATTTTATTTTATAGAAGTAATAATTACAGAATTATAATTATTGTATTACTAATAAATATACAGATGAGTAATTATAATTAATAGACAACTTAATTTGATTCTATTATTATTGTTATTATTATTATTATTATTATTATTATTATTATTATTATTATTATTATTATTATTATTATTATTTCCTCCCCCGGAAAAAAATAAAATAAAAATTAAATTGCGCCCTGGCCGGTCGCCGGGGAGGGCCCGGGCAGAGCGGCCGCCGGGCGGGCGGTGACCCCGTCGCCGCCGGCCCCGAGCAGCGGGGCGGCTGCAGCGGCGGGTGCGGGCGGCGGGGAGCGGTGCGGGCGCCCGGCGGCGGTTCAGCAGGGGCCGCAGCTGGGTCCGGGGGTGTCCGAGGGCGGGTGTGCGGGTGCGGAGCCGTGCACGGATGACACAGGTCGTCAGAGGGGCTGGGAAGGGGCTCGGCTGCTTTTGGTTTCAGACCCTGCCCTAGTACAGCATCAGCCGCTGGCGGCGGGTACGCTGGCTGGGTGGGATAGCAGGTGTCAGTCTGGTGTTTCTTAATGCAAACTGGGTCGAGCTGAGCCAAAACTCTTCTAATTAATCTCGGAAATATAATTAATTTCAGAAGCAGACCCGGCACTGCAGTCCTGATTCAAGCAAACCCCATTTGATCCAGCGTGAGAGAAATCTTGCCTGGGTATAAAGTCTTGTTGTGAGTGACTTAGAAATGTGGAGTAGGGCAGAGAGGGGGACTGGGCAGGACAGGGAGGGGTGGGACACCGAAGTGGAGGCAGTTTTAGCATCTCTTGTTAGTGGAAAATAGTCTCATTAGGTTGCATTTAGGGACTGATGAGTAGTCCGCATCTGTGTTACGTGAACACTGACCACCAAGCATTGTTTTCTGTGTCCAAAACTGATAGGCTGATACATTTAATCTTAGTATTTATTTTTTAAACTCCTTTTTGTCCACAGGGTCCTGCTAAAGACAACTTCTTTATAGCTGTAATAGTTTTGAGAATTTCTGAAGGGCATTTCCCTTGACTCACTATGGAAATGAAGAAGCTGGTTTGCATGTTGCAGATGACTCTGCTGTTTGTCCCCTGCCTGCAAGGTTAATGTTTCCCTACCAGGCTGGCAGCAATCAATTTCCCTCTCTTGCCTCTGCTTCTGCTCTTCCTTTGCACGTATTCCACTGGGAAAGTGAGTGGAATAGACTGAGGGAAAAATTTGGATGTCTTTCCACAAAAGAAACTGCGTAAATGAAATTAAAGGTATGGCTGCAATGTGCATAATAGATGCCGGAGGGGAATTATTTATGTAACACACCAAGGCATTTCATTTTTTTATGTAATCGTCATTCAAGAATCAATACTATGCCCGAGTGATTTATTTTATCATTGGCTTTTGTGCTTAGCAGTGCGAGATTCAAAGCAAAACGTCACAACGAAGAAATACACCTTACATGCACGCTGTGCCAAATCRTGAGCTCTGCCTAATTACGCTGTAAGCTCTGGTGTCACCATCTTTGCGCAGTAGCGACGGTTGTATCTCCACCGAGGTGTGGCCACCTGCTTCGTGGTGCTCGGGGTCCAAGGGCTGGCCGGTGCGACACCCCACCTCCCGCCCTGGCACCACTTTCCGTGGGAGGGAGAGTGGGGGTGTTCATACCTGCCTTTGGGTTTGGAGTTAGGGTACGACCAGGGTGAGCATCCAGACCTGGGAGCCCAGACAATCTCAAGTCCCCTGGTCAGATGTAGGCACATGCGCTGAGGATGACACCCTGAGGAAGGCTAGAAGGATACCTGAAGGATACCACAATCCTCCTACTGAAACATTTTGTATGTCTTCATGCCGTTGACGGCGAAATACTGGGTTGCGGTCTTCCCTTCCCCACAAAATGGGGAACTTTTTGACTGTCGATAGGGATAATTCAACAAACTCTTGCCAAAATTTGTTATTTTTCTTCACCGGAGCACTGCCTTCAGCAGGGTTAGTAGTTTCAYTAACATGCACGAAGCCAAGCATTTGGCAGGTGGGACATCGGGTCGGCCCAGGTATGGCAGATGATGGTTCGGCACTTGGGCTTTGCCAGGTCCCTTCTGCCAGGTACCCGCTGGCGGGGGTGGCAGGGGAAGCCTTCCTCACAGTGCCGTCTCCTGGCTCTGCAGCAGTGTCTGTATGGGCCAGCGCTAGGTAGTATGTGGACCCCAGACTGAAAACCCTACTTGTTGAATACCAAAGAGTGTGATTTAGGCTTCCTCTCCCGAGTAAGTTTCGCATCCCATAYTCTGTGAGAGGGGTGAAATTTTGCTCTTACAGGGGCTCCTGGCAAAAATTCTCCAAGCTTCAGTGGGATTGGGTTTTTTCTCCTTTCAGATRAGAGGAATAAAGTGGCCTTTGTGTTTGCAAGATAAAGGCCTATCTTTTTTTGTTTCAGCATAAAAGGCAGGGACAAGAGCTGTGCTTAAAACACTGTCTCACTCAACGGCTTGTGTGAGTTTTCCTGGGTGGGAAAGAGCCTCTTTCCATTTTCTGTTCCAAACCCTTCCCACGACGATGGCAGGGGCCATGACAGCATCTGGGTGGTGGCACAGCCATCTGAGCGGGTGTCTGGTGTGACAAGACACGTGGGAGGGACCGTGGCCCAGATCCCCAGCASTGTCTGGCACCAATCTCCATTGGTGATCTGTCTTGGGTGACTGGTTGGATGGTGCTTCCATCAGCTGCTTCCAAAATGATCCCTCTATTCCTTTCATGATTGTTAAGATGTACTAATTGTGAGGGAGAAGGTCAGCAACAGTGGCAGTCCGGTAACAGAGTATGCTACATGTTTTATTTCTGAGTTATAAAACAAGATGAAACTCAGATGAAACTCCCTTTCCCACACCACCACATCACGTGGTGCTTCCTCACTGTTAACGCTTTCTCTCTCGCATCCCATCAGCGTCTCTATGACAGATCTGCAATTCCTGAATTTTCCCATGTGCAACACACACTTCAGATAGCCCTTGCTCCATTAAAGGTACAATGCTAAAAAATAAGTCCTCAGATAACTCATACCCTCCGATCATCCATGCAAAATCAGAGAAAGGAACAGCGAGGAACCATAGGCAGGGCTGTGTTGGGAGCATGCTTTGGGAGATCAAGAGGAGGAACTAAGAGATAAACTTCTGCTGCTATGCATGCACATGTGTATCCCGTACAATTGCAAAATAACCAGACCTATTTATTTACATATTTATTTATTTATTTTACATACGACCCACAGGTTTTTCTAATGAAAATACAATCATTTATCAGAAATTATATTCTTTTCTTTGTTATCAGAGAATCCACATTTTGATTTTGAGGGCTGGATGAAATAAATACCAATTGCAACGGTGTGGGTTACCAAAATGGAATGATTTTCATCAAGGAGAATCTAGGACCATGCTGCTAGTCCTCCTACTGACCTTTAGTATTGGTGACATAGGGATCACACAACTGGAAAATTCACAAATTGGTAATAGCATTACAAGGTGGACTTGAGGAATGGATTTCTAAATTGATGGTGTACTCTGCAAAGAAAAYATCTTCTTCTTTTATTTCAGTATTTTGCTTTTCTCAGGCTCTCCCTGTGCTGCCTGTGGGAAGAGACCCTCTGGAGAGTGTCTGAGCAGAACCCCCGACCCAGCCAGCTCTTGGGAGCCCTGAAGTTGSTCCCGCTGCATACAGGCTTAGGGGCCTGAGTCCGGAGGCTCAATATTAGGGAGAGGAATACTCCCCATGTAAACGTCYGCAGTCTGTAGCCTTCCTCTTTTCCTTCCTACCCTACCTAGTGACCTGGTGACCCTTAGTATATACAGTGCATTCATTTCCTYCTCTCTTACGGGAAGACAGCTAGTCCAATTTCCTGCACTCTTATGGGGAGATAGCCAGTCCACTTAATCAGCATTTTTAATAAACCTGATTTATTTTTTAATCTGCTTTAGCCATATTTAACCTGTTTCTATTGTGATCATCCTTACATTTCTTTTATTTTAAGGYTTTATTCTGAATCAATATTTAACATATTTTCCTAGTTAACATTTCCCTAGTTTAAAATGTATTTATCTTTGTTGGTTTTCATTACTGAGCCTTCAATATTTACTCTTCCTTTCCTGTTGTCGTATTTTAGCACTAGTAGACCTTTATTAGATTGTGAATGTACGCCCTTAACTACTGCTGTTTCAGGAAGCCACTGAAGTTGCTTTGTAGAGTTTTTTCCTTAAAGAAAATCTCAGAAGAAGGTCAACACATTTCATTTTGTTCTTGCAAGCCCTCATCCTGCAGAAAGTGGACCGTTTTAGCTGGGAACAGTCATATATATGAGCTAAGTAATCATGTATGTTTTTACATCAGAAAAGTTTCCTTCCTTGTAGCACTGCATTTTAATGTAACCCACTGAGCATGAGATTTGGGTAGATGAACTCCAGAGGTCCCTTCCAGCCAACATATCCAYGGTCCTTTCTTCTCAGCCTGTTTAAACTGGGTACCACAGGATGGAAAAGCGTGGTTAAAACTCTAGTGTCCAAGTATTTGGGACAGCAGAGTGGCAGCACATGCCTTTCACATCMCACTTAAATCAGCGAGTCCAGAACTTTTTTGAAAAGGAGGTCAGCATTGTTTCTGGAATTGATTTCCCCAAAGATAAGGCACTGTAAAAAAATATTTGTTTTAGAGACCTGAGTATTTTACAAAATGTTTTTGTTCCTGTAAGCAGAAACAGCTTATTTCTAATCAAAGTAGAATTTCTTTCCCCATTATAGTTCCTGTCACCGTGCTGTTAWGTTGCCTAACCCCGAAATGAAAGCGGTTTTGTTAACTTTTTACAAATGCTTGTTGCTATGTTGGGATTGAATTGCCTATCCCACTCAGGGCAGACAAAAAATACAAAAAAAGTTTCGTTTTCTTGTGTGTATTGGTAAAAGGGAGCCAGTATGCTGGGTAGAGTGGAATTGAGTGAAAAAAATTCTGAAATAAAGAGTTACTACTTCTTTTTTTTTTTTTCATGGTCATCATGTTAAGTAACAAGGAAAAATGGAAACCCCAGTCTGCTGTTAAGCAGAAGTCTCAAGTTGAATCACTGAAGACATACCTAAAAATAGTATCTTTAGAAACAACTTCTTTGTTTCATGATTATGTAAAGATACAGGAGAACATTCTCTAATTGTTAAACAAGTTTCTGAGTGGTTGACTCTAGGAAGTTGTCAATATAATTTTTCTTCTATTGCTTATGGGAAGAACTCAAAAGATGAGATATCAGTGTATCTTCCAGACAAATGCTTCTTTGCATTTACAAGAAAATAAATAATTTATGCCATATATCAAAATCTCTTTACAAACTATACAACTTTTACCCTGCTTTTAAATTCAAAAGCATCTGTACTCCTAAGTGTCAGCAAACTTTTCTAGGATTTATGCCCTGTTGTTTTGTATACAGTCCTTGCTTGCCTGACATTCTGTAAGGAGAAATATGAAATTCAGTTTGCGGGATTTTTATCATGAAATATTGGTAATAAACTCTTGAAAATGTAACTGGCTCCTATTAGTTAGCTTTGGCAGACTATTTTTTTCTTCTTTCCCTCCTCATGTGTTTGCTGTCTCTATGTACAGGCAGGTGTCATGACTTTGCTCCTCCATTTTTTCACCTGTGTATCCAGGCCAGACTTTTCAAAGTAAAATTTAGATTTCAGATTACCCAGTTTAAGACATGAAAAAAACAGAGCAGTCTCTGGAAAGTGCTGAGCAGCTACCRTCAGAAAGCTGTACTGTACTCCTTAAGGTCCCAGGGAAGAGGATGCATCCAGGCTTTCTGGAAGTCCTGCAGACTAGAAGTTCGTGGAAGTCCTCGGGTTCTGGATCTCAGAGTTCATCCAGTTCCACTCGGGGTTAGGGAAAACWGCAAAGAGCCCACAACATAAGTGGAAATAGCTTGAATTGTTTTGCAGGCACAGTGAGGTCATTTGCGTGTTAGTGACTTGATCAGCTTGGCTTTAATGAGCAAAGTTAATCAGAACTGTGATTAACACAGGAAGTGTGAGCAGGGAAATGCAATGAGCAACAATGTCAGAACATTTATTTTTGTCTGTGAATTAAAATGAAGTAGTTGATATGTTCTTTAAAAAAACCTTAGTTTCTCCTGACAACTCCATTTTAAAATACCCACCTTGCCATTTCTCCATGAGCATGCTTTCCCATCGGCTTGGACCCTACTCATCGGCRGGTCCTCACTGACTGCTCTGTTGTAAGGCGAGGCAGAGTAACTCCTAGCTTGGACGAGCTCCCCTTGCTAAAAAGACCAAGAATCAGAGGAAAGCATCCTCCTCAACAGGTACCCAAAGTCAAATGCCTTGCCAAGCTGGCTGGTGGGGTTGCTGCCATAAAGAAGCCATCTCTGCATGTGGGAACAGGCTCCCCTGTGCCTGGTGGGAGGGACCTGCGGTGCCATCAAGTGATAAGCCTGGGGGCATCTGCTGCCTGTGAAGCGGTGCAGTAATAACACAGACATCGCCTGGGTAGATGGTGCGAGGGGAGACTGGGGCAGAGGAGGTAACACTGTGCTGCTCCCTTCCTGATGAGGTGAGGTCGTTGGCCACTGAAGGTCTCCCACGCTCATGAGAGCATGTTTCTCAGAACTAACACCGACCATAAACTCTTTAAAAAGAAACTGTCTTTGAATACGCATGTCAGTAGGGAGCCTGATATTTGCAAAAGTTGTTGGGTTTTAGGTAGTACTGGAGGTGTCAGTATGCACAGGGCATTTGGGACAAATTAAAAAAAAAAGTTCTGCACAGGGAAAATAATGTTTTGCACATTTTGCTTCTTGACGATGGTAAATGTTTTACAGGATGAGGCAGTAATCAGCTTCTTTATTTGTATATTGTAAACACAGTTCTTATACTGTCTGTTTGCCTCAGAGAGATTGCTAGGTCAAAAAAGAGATACCAAAGGAGATACACATCCCAGAAAATGAGAAAGGGATTTCTAGTCAATCAGAGAAGGAAAATGTCCTTACTGAAGATCCTTTAGACCTACCTTCAATCTCCTGTAAGTAATAGGATAACTGACACATTTTACATCTGATTTCTAGTATCAGAAGGAACCAAAATATTTGCTAACATTAATCACATTTTTTTAAGAAATACCACCCTTCCCYGCCTTCTTTTTTTTTGGGTGTTCATTCATTTAAAAAGGCTGTGATATACCAGTGAGCCCCAGTATTTTTGTGTGGATGCTACACACATAGATGAGAAAACAATTTTTCAAGCCAATGCAAAAGCAGCGCTCAGGTGAGGATTGGCATTTTACATTGATTTTCAGATAACTCCTGCTGGCTGCCCTTGCTGCAAAGCTGCGAGTGCCCAAGCATTCGCCTTTGTCTGCAGTTCTCATTTGCATCCCAATGTCCAGACTTCATCAAAATCTACTTTCACAATTACATGCCCCACATAGACAAGCAGAAAGTCGGAAGAGGAAGGACTGTCCAATGGTTAGACAACAATTTCAAACCATGGGAGATCTCTCTCAGATATATGTATTAAAAATATGTCTTTTTTTYAAATAAGAGAAGTAGAATACGTTAGTCAGCAGCAGCTCGGTTGCTACCAGCATTTGAGCTAGCTTCTTTAAGCAAACTCAGGTATTTCTGCACTACTCTGCCTTCAGTGTCTACAGGCCCTTAGTTAAATGGGTTTGTGCAACCAATGGTAACCAGAAATCCTAGTAGCTGCAAGAGAGGTATCCCCTCAGGCTGTGACCACCATGTATCTGCCATGTATTTATCCTCTCATCCTTCCTCTCAGAGCCTTTCTTGYGGTGGCATTTGAGGACTCTTCTGTGTTGGCCCAGGTGCAAAGAAACCATGCAGTGGCACGTCCCAGAAATTTTGGTCAGAAGTACAGAGCCTTTGCTTAAATGGTGACTTATTTTGCAAGGGCAGGTAGGAAGACCTGCTGAAAAGATGGCCATTAGTAAAAGCTGGGGTTTGTGGCTGCAGATACCTGTGTGCTGGGAAGGAAGGGAGACCACAAAACTTTGTGGGGAGGCTGCAGAGCAGCTGGTGCACAGGATCTTAGTAAATGCACAATAATTTCTCTCTCACTCGTGAGTAAACGTCTCTTGCATTCATTGCTGGAATATACCCTTGGGCATAGAGTAGCTGGAGCATCATAGTTCACATACCAGCTGTCCTCACGGTGCCTCATTTATGTGGCCATGGCCAGAAATGCACCTGCCAAAGCTGTCCCTGAGCTTTAAGTAGAGAAAGCCCACAGTACTGAAATCTCACTGGGATGTAGAAATACACATATTTTTAAAGTGAAAGGTAACAGCTCTTCAGCCATGGAGGAAACAGAGATTACAACATACAGGTGAAACTGCTGAGGAAATGTAAACAGGCTGAACTAAATCTGGTCTTTGCAAAGGCACCTGTRAACCTTCTTGTTTAAACGTGATTTGCAAGTCAGAGCCTGCAGCATGCAGTCGAGGACGCACTTACAGTATCAGTGTGCTGCACAGGAACACAGTGGGTCTTACTTCTCTGCGAAATGAGTCAGGAGAAGATTGGTTTGGAGGGGATCGTTGCAGGCCATCAGAGCCACSCCCCAGTTTTTCTTCTTCTTCCTGTTGCAGTTGCAGGAACAGCTCACGTGCAGAGGAGGGAGAGGGACCAGGCAAACTTGGGATTTCCTTCAGTGTGAGATCTTTGCCTCACTCTGCTATAGTTTGGCTGTCCAGTGTTTCTGACAGCTGAAATGGATATTTCATTACACACTACTCAATCATGTAATATGTAATGCTGTGAAGAGCTGAAGAACATATTTTGTTATACCTAAAACTTAGATACTTTCCACACTAATGCTTAAAAAAGGATTTAGAGTTACCGTCATGTAGGAAACTCATTGCTGCTCTTATGAAGCTCATAACTCACCAGGTGGAAAAAGGCAAAGAAATGCCTGAAGGAGCATTAAACCAACGAAAGCAAGTTTAACCAGCAGGCAGAGCGTTCCTGCCACTCTTGACACTCAACCCTCTTTCCCTTGAGCTMTTTGGTGGTTTGTGCCAATCTTTTATCTCAGTCTCATTCCACCTCTCCTGTGTGCCTGTCCTTCAGCCCTGGCTGGCAAAGGAGATTGAAACAAAAACTGACGACGCTCCTGCTTTCTTCTCCCCCCACCCTTTGCAGGTCTCTGAATGATGGTGGTAGAGCAAACCATCCTTCTGCCTGTCTATATCTGGTTTCTCTTACCTCCCTCTCYGTCTCATCTGGGAGAGTGCAAGCCCTTTGGGGAAGGTTTCTTTCTTATCCTCTGTCTTTCTTCATTCCTGGCACCACAGTGCCTGGAGGCTCCGGGAGCTCTTGTAGAAACCAGCCCTAGGAACAAAGAAGACACAAAGATGCGAAGGGAAAAAAACTGAGCACCCAGGAACATTCTGGAAGAAAAATTTCCCACCACATTACCCATTCCTCTATGCAAACTTGAGGTGCCAGGGAGGATGGTTTCTGGCTAGTGCTTCACAGTCACTGAGGCCGTTTTCATCCCTGAGCAGTAACGTGGCTCACTGTACCTGGTCCCGAGTTTTGGAGTGGACTCCATGGCCAGTCTGTACATATTGCCTATGGCAGAGCTTGCCAGGCGCGTCTTTGACACTGGCTTCGGTGGGAACATGCCCGGCAGAACGGGACTGGCAACCCCAGGGTGGATGTGTAGATACTCCTGCCTGTGGAGATCTGCAGAGGATTTACATTGCAGCTTGTCTGGCTCCCATGGAGCCTGCAAAACACCACCAGCACTGCTGGGCATTGGAGCTGCAGGAGGAAATCATCTCATACTGAYGGTGCACCAAGAAATCCTACTGCTCAGGTGGTATTCCTGGTGCCCATCCCTCCTCCATGCACCCTCAGTTAACCCGTGTGAGGTGTGCAGAGGRGTCCGAGGCAGAGAATAAGCTTCCACGAATGGCTCTCAGCTATTTGGGAAGCTGGTCTGGCTCCATCCTTCCCCTGTCCATGGACCACCCACTTTCCCCCTTCCCTCCTGCTGCCATAAGGCAGGCACCAGCTCACTGAGGCAACTGCAGCCTCAGGCTCCCTGCGCGCCCGTGTCTTGTCCTCAGCACAGCTTCAGCTGCCTGGCCAAGGGGAGTGATGGAGGGGCTGCTGGCCGTGCCTCGGTTGTCCATAGCAGCCAGTTGCCCACTTCCAGGTCATGACATAAGCTGGCCAGKGGTATCATCTGCAGAGGTTTCCTTCATCTTGAATGTGTTCAGGGGTCTGTGTCCCCACGTTTGGGAACAGCTGAGCTCAAAGGTGATGAAGTTGGCCATTCATTGCATGCGACACTGATAAACATCCAAGAAGGGGCTAAACTGATTTTCCTGAGACCATCTCCAAAGCCATCCCGCTCATTGGCTCAGCTGTACAATGAGGGATGGAAACTGGGCAGCAAAGCTGGCTGGGACCAGGATTTGTCAGGAAAGAGGGTGGCCTTTTATGCATTCCTTTCTCAAAAATAGAGATGCACCAGGTAAGAGTTTGTTAAGGATTCAGGACTGTCGTATTATGGCCTTTGCGGAAAGCCTGGCCTCAGATACCTCCTGTGTTTGACTTCCATACTAATGCCTCCACCAAAAAAAAAAAAACAACAATCTTTTTTTGTCTTCCTGCAGCTTCAGTCAATGCAGGAGGAGTTCCTTCTGAGTGAAAGGCTGTCACCCAGTGCAGCACACGGTCAGCCTAGCACTGTCTTTCATCCTTCACCCGTGGAGGGTGGTGAGTCCCTGAGGCAGAGCCAGAAGCAGAGCCGGCTCTGCAAACACAACCGCAACAAGGCTGGAAACGAAACCTCCTTGGTTCAGGCATTTGCTCTCCAGATTCTGTACTGAGATATTTTTTTTTAATGTGCTATAGAAACACAGCAAGTTCCTCCTGGGGGAGGCAAACTTCCCCTCCTGACAGGGAACTAATCACTGCTTGTACAGGTTTCTGAGTGGCAGTTTCTGTGCAGAATTTCGGGCCATTGACCCCCCAGGCTTGGAAAATGGAGGGGAGAGGCTGCAAAAAGAAATGGGGCTTCTGAGCTGAATAGCCTTAGAAAAATTACGAAGAACGCTGGCAGAAGAGCACCGCGTGAGAGCAAGTGAGCAGAAACTGGCAAGGTAGGAGTCAGGGAGTGAGGAAATGGCAAGAGGTAGAGGGAGAAGGGAAAAAAATGTAGAAAATGTGCAAAGGGAAAATGAGTGAATAAAGGGAAATGTGCAAAAAAAAAAAAAAAAAGATACAGGAATAAAATTTAAGAGAAAACCCTTCAACCTTAAAGTTACTC
>JASVER010000054.1:5559915-5829036 GCA_030449065.1 Oceanodroma leucorhoa | reverse complement strand
GAGTGAAAAAAAAGAAAAATAAGCTAAAAGCAAAGCAAACAGCCTAGGAGGTTAAAATTTCCAACATTTAAAAACATAATGATAGAGTGTACAAGAAGGTACGTATGCAAGTGTGCCTGCGTGCACACAACGTTTTGTTCAGTCGTACAGGTGTTTGTGTGCAGATTTCCTTCTGGATCCAAAGCAAATTGGATTATTCTTTTCTTGGCAAAAAGCCACCTGTGGAGAATTTGTTCAGGAGAACAGCTTCATTTATAATTGGGTTTTTTCTCCTGCCATTGCACCAGTTTGCAGCAGAAGACAGGTACTTAAAATTCTGGCGGTGGGGTAGCGGCGCCTGGGTTCCCAGCAGAAGTGCTTTATCTTTGCCATGACAGCCACCCCAGGCACGCRGCAGAGCCGGTGCCCACGTAGCGGGCAGGGGAGGGGGCCTGGGGAAGCCATTTTGCTACCATGCCAAAGCCATCTATGGTTCATTCACCAAAAATTGAGTGAGATTGAGGCTGTTAAGTGTAAGAGATAAATGAGAAGATTGGTTAACTATGAGACAGCTTTTGCCAGATCCAGATTTTCAAAAATCATGACTTTGTTTCCTCCCAGCTTTGCAAAAAAACCCTGCCATAATTATTATAATTAAAAATAAAACATGTTTTCCATCTGTTTCTCCACGCTTTTTACTCCTGTAAGCCTCTGGCCAGCTGAGCCACCAAAATCAGATTTTAATACTTTTCCYCCCCATCACAAAGGTGAACTGTTTCCTGAAAGAAAACCAGAACAGCTAGGAAAYGGATTTTAGGCTGAGTCAGGGTCTAACCAAAACTCTGGTTTTCATAAGAATGCAAAAAAACCCCAAAACATGAGAGCCAGTATTGTTGCAACAGCCTCTGCGAATGACACTTCTAGACCCGTATCCTTCTGGAAATGGGTTTATCAGCTGGCGGAGTCACTGCCAGTCTCTGTTCGAGATGCGGGATTTGGGCGCTTTCCTGGGAGAGCCGGGGRCGCGTGCCTTCCCCCCACTGCAGTYGGCCCCGGGGGTAGGCCGCAGGCCGTGGCTGCTCGGTTGGCTAATTGTGGCCAGGCTTTCCCAACTTCTTCTTCTCTCCCCCCACCAAGTAAAACCTAAGATTAGCTCATGCACCGTTATTAATATTTCACTAGTACTCCCCGTTGCAGCAAATGGATGGTTCTGCTCAATAATTCATGGCTGGGTGTAGCCTATTAAATAAGTAGTGGGGTGTACAATTTCATGTTACTTATTTATCATTGCTTTCATTTTACAGGTTTTTTTTTCCCTGCTATTTCATTTTTCACTTGCTTAAATGCTTCTCCTTCAAAGTTCAGACTGCTTGCAGGAAATTAATCTTGTTCCTTATGCCTCTTAAGTAAGGCTAAGCTCTTGCCGCAAGGGCCTGGATCTGGGCCATAAGGAAAACATTCAGATGATACACTCAGTCACTTCAGTGCAGGAGATCTCTTTGAAGCAAATGACTTTGGGACTTTGGTACCAAGTCTGACAGCCCAAAGTTCACCCCTGACCTCAGAGCTATCTGCTTTTTGTTTCACAGGGATGTTTGGCTCCTTCTGCTGAGGGAACAACCTGCTCCATGACCAGCGATTGATCGTTGCCCCATCTCCTCCTCTGCCAGCAGGCACTGTTCTGCCCTAGGCCCCTGCACATATGTTTTGGGGAGTGTAAATCTTTCTAGGCTGGTTGTAGGTTGTACCCCCTGCTTAGGAGTGATCTTTTGCTTTGCTTTGTGGAAACAGTCTACTGATAGATTATTGATCTTTGAGGCTCATCTTGATTCCTAAATAAGACAGCCTGTCAGTGAAACGGAAATAAAGATTTCCTTAGAAGACTCAAAGACAGGTTTTCACAGTTAAGGGTTTAGAAACCGAAAGCTGCACAAGCATGTAAAATCATAAACCAGTCTCCCAGTTTAGGTTTAACAGGACATTATCCTCCTGGCTGTTCCTGTGCCCAGCTCCAGGGGAAAGGGTGAGGTTTGGAAAGCCACCGCTTCTCATAATGACCCCACCAAAACCATGCTTTTCAGTATGAGAGAACTTCTTTTTAMATGCCTCTATCTCCAGACGTGTCAGTATACAAGCCTAGATGTCCCTTCCAGCCCAAGTGTAAATGCCCTTTTGCTGATTTGCACTGGAGGTTGCTAGTTCTGCTATGTGGTAGAGGTTTCCCTTCATTTTCTTCACACCTGTGTGGGCATGGGCCATCACCCTCCATGCTATCTTTTCCCTCCTCCTCTGGCTCCACGCAGCAGCTGTGCAGAGTGCTGCTGGGAATGCCGATACAGGAGGTCCATGGGGATTGGTGGGTCCTGGCGTGGAGGGAGATGGCTGCATGGGGGTCAGAGATCCCATGTCTCAGGGAGGGAGAGCACGGTGGCAGACTCATAGAATCATAGAATCATTAAGGTTGGAAAAGACCTTTAAAATCATCAAGTCCAACCGTCAACCCAGTACCCATGCCCACTAAACCATGTCCTGAAGTACCACATCCACATGTTTTTTGAATGTCTCCAGTGTTGGTGACTCCACCACTTCCCTGGGCAGCCTGTTCCAATGCCTGACTACCCTTTCGGTGAAGAAATTTTTCCTAATATCCAATCTAAACCTCCCCTGGBACAACTTGAGGCCATTTCCTCTCGTCCTTTCGCTTGTTACTTGGGAGAAGAGACCAACACCCGCCTCTCTACAGCCTCCTTTCAGGTAGTTGTAGAGAGCAATAAGGTCTCCYCTCAGCCTCCTCTTCTCYAGGCTGAACAACCCCAGCTCCCTCAGCCGCTCCTCATAAGACCTGTGCTCCAGACCCCTCACCAGCCTCATTGCCCTTTTCTGGACACGCTCCAGCACCTCAATGTCCTTCTTGTAGTGAGGGGCCCAAAATGAACACAGTATTCGAGGTGCGGCCTCACCAGKGCCGAGTACAGGGGCACGATCACCTCCCTATTCATACTGGCCACACTATTTCTGATACAAGCCAGGATGYCRTTGGCCTTCTTGGCCACCTGGGCACACTGCCGGCTCATGTTCAGCCGTCTGTCAACCAGCACCCCCAGGTCCTTTTCCGCTGGGCAGCTTTCCAGCCACTCTYCCCCAAGCCTGTAGCRTTGCATGGGGTTGTTGTGACCCAACAAGGCGGGTCACCTGGTCATAGAAAGAGATCAGGTTGGTCAAGCAGGACCTGCCTTTCATGAACCCGTCCTGCCTGGGCCCGATCCCCTGGTTGTCCTGCATCTGCCTCTTGAGCGCCCTCAGGATGAACCGCTCCATGATCTTCCCTGGCACCAAGGTCAGGCTGACAGGCCTGTAGTTCCCCGGATCCTCCTTCCGGCCCTTCTTGTAGATGGGCGTCACATTGGCAAGCCTCCAGTCGTCCAAGACCTCCCCTGTTAACCAGGACCAGTGATAAATGATGGAGAGTGGCTTGGCAAGCTCCTCCGCCAGCTCCCTCAGTACTCTTGGGTAGATCCCATCCGGCCCCATAGACTTGTGAGTGTCCAGCTGGCGTAGCAGGTCGTTAACAGCTTCCTCTTGGTTTGAGGGGAATGTAYTCTGCTCTCCGTCCCTGTCTTCCACCTCAAGGGGCTGAATATCCTGAGGATAACCGGTCTGACTATTAAAGACTGAGGCAAAGAAGGCATTAAGTACGTCCGCCTTTTCCTCATCCTTGGTGGCAATGTTCCCCCCGGCATCCAATAAAGGATGGAGATTCTCTATTTGTCATTAATATATTTGTAAAAAACAATTTTTGTTGTCTCTTACGACAGTGGCCAGATTGAGTTCTAGCTGGGCTTCTGCCATTCTAATTTTCTCTCTGCATGACCTAACAAGATCCCTGTACTCTTCTTGAGTTGCCTGCCCCTTCTTCCAACAGTGGTAGACTCTCCTYTTTTCCCTGAGTCCCAGCCAAAGCTCCCTGTTCAGCCAGGCCGGTCGTCTTCCCTGCCAGCTCTTCTTACGGCACATGGGGACAGCCCGCTCCTGCRCCTTTAAGACTTCCTCCTTGAAGAACGTCCAGACTTCCTGGAYCCCTTTGCCCTTCAGGATCTCCTCCCAAGGGACTCTCTCAACCCGTGTCCTGAACAGGCCAAAGTCCGCCCTCTGGAAGTCCATGGTAGTGGTTTTGCTGACCCCCCTCCTCACTTTACCAAGAATTGAGAATTCTATCATTTCATGGTTGCTGAGCCGCAGACGGCCTCCGACCACATCTCCCACCAGTCCTTCTCTGTTGGTAAACAGCAGGTCGAGCGAGGCACCTCCCCTGGTAGGCTCGCTTACCAGCTACATCAGGAAGTTATCTTCCACACACTCCAGGAACCTCCTAGACTGTTTCCTCTCTGCTGTGTTGCATTTCCAGCAGACGTCGGGTAAGTTGAAGTCCCCCACGAGGACAAGGGCTAGCGATCGTGAGACTTCTGCCAGCTGCTTCRTCTGCCTCTTCATCCTGGTTGGGTGGTCTATACCAGACTCCCAGCAGGATATCTGCCTTGTTGGCCTTCCTCCTCATCCTTACCCATAAGCACTCAACCTGATCATCATAGTCATTGAGCTCTGTACAATCGAAACACTCCCTAACATACAGACCCGTGCCTTCTGCAAAGCCCCCTGTCTTTAGTATTCTCTCTTCTGCAGAGATCACACGTGGCATTTCAGGATACATTGCTAACACAGACAGTCCCAGCAGTGAGTCAAAATACCTCCCCCCACCTGAGCACATGCCATCAGAGTAATGACTCCTGCTTCACAAGGACTCATTTACCTTTCAACAGCATTTAAGTTCTCAGGGTCCATTTTCAGAAATGAGGCAGGCATTTCAGTACCTAAATCACTAGTGGCGACAGGAAGTGTCACTGACTTTAATAGGAACAAGAACAGGGTCACATGGAATAAAGGTGTGATTCAGATCACATCAAACTGTAGTGGGAATTAGTTGAGTCCTTTGTACTTATGTAAGAGCAAGATATTATTTGTTTAAATGAGATCACTTAAATGATTTCCATTAATTTTGATTTGCCCTAGTTTTTCATGGACCAGGAGGTTCCCCTCAAAGGGTTCATTTAAAATTGTGCTGTCATTAAAACAAAGATACTTTGCAAGGTCTGGAGGAAGCTTCCACTGTCAGCTTGGAACATCTGTGCTGCTGTCTCCGCTCTGCTCCCCATCATGCCCTTCCCATCCTGTGTATGTTCCTGGATGGAGGACATGTCCACAACCCGTGACTGTATCAGCAGTTGCAAGGAAGGCGTTGCATTATATGAATGTGATTTTGCAAAATAATGGCTTTTGGAGAAACTCATTCCCTGAAGCAGAAGCAGCCTGCAGGAAGGCAAAGGTCTTGGGAGACTGCAGTGGGCAGTTACAAACACAAGAGCCAAGAGGTGGTCGTGCCAGAAAAGGCCACYGCAGGAATACCCTTCCCTAGTTCCCACAAGGAAACTGTTCACCTACAGCAGACCCCAACTCCCTCCTTGGTTGGGGATCCCTGCAAACCCCCTCTGGGCTGCCAGAACACAATACTGCCAAGTAAGATGAAGCTGCTGTACCTCTTCTTAGTCAGATGCCCCAGTTCCTCCCAATATAATTTCCGTTCATTGATGGAAATGGGATCAATGATTCCTGCAGGCTTTTTGGGTTGCCACTTACCTTGCTAAGAAATACCTGAGCTTGATGAGAGGAGAAAGCAGCCCTTCCTAAGGTTCCCGAAGGCACCCAGGAGTGAAGGGGAGGAAGGTGAGAGCCCGTGGGCAGACAAGGAGGCAGGAGTGAACAAGAGCTGCCACTCAGAGCTGCAGGGCTGACGCAGAGGCAGAGGTGAGCCGAGGCTGTGGGAGAGGAAGAGAAAAGCTGTGGAAGAGTTTGAAGCCTGCGGTGACAYGGTCTGGCTGACCTGCAGCGAAGCGTGGCTGCATTGCACGGGCAGCAGGATGAGTGTCRGCGTTGCAAAAGGTGCATGGAAATAAAGGTCCTTCAGGCACAGGGACGATAAGAGACAAGGCTTTTGAAGTGTTTGTGGTGACAACAGAGGGGAAACGATTGTTTTTGACCTATTACGCTGTTGCTCAGGGGCATGGTCTGTTTGTAATTATAGTCCTTCCTCTGTGAGTCATTGGACACAGTGCATGTTAATTTATGGTACTTAATTTGTAGACAATCATCTTAGCTGTTTTCTAATGTCTTTGCCTTTAACTGGAGGAACACCCCTCTCTAACTCTTCTGCCTTACATGCAAATAAATCTCAAAGTAGCTGCATTGGGATTTTGGCCCTAAAACTGGAGCTGTAGGTCAGGTGTATTATTTTTCTATTGCGGGACAGCAATGGACATTTAACTCAGTATCACAGTACGTCCTATCATAACACCAGCTAACCTGTTGCTAACTGTAAGCATACTTTATTGCAAAATACAAGCTATTTGTTACGATTCAACACACTTTGAGGAAATCGATACTATAATGGTTGCCTGCAGTATCCTGCCCCGTGCAAGAAATTACATTAGAGAGATCATTGTCATATAATCATGCATTGTCAGCAGTACCACAAACAAACTTCACACAGGTACAAGTTAACCAGGTACAGGTAGGAGTTAACTATTGCACAGTACCAGTTAAATGTATTTCAGTGCTGYCCAATAAAACTGTTGTGTGATGCTTCAAGGATGCGCAGTGCAGAATTTAAATAATTGCGTTTAAATAAATGCAATTTAAATAATGACAGGACTTCAGCTGGGGCTGTGTGTAAAGACTACTTAAGTTTAATAACGTTTGGTGAGACGGCATTATTAGGTATACACAGTGACATTCCAGTAGGTCTTGAAATAAGACAGAAAAAGGGAAAGGAATTCATGGTCCACATGGCAAACAACAAAATCTTTTGTTTATACTTGCCTTATAAATCCATCATACTTTAAATCTCATCCCTGCTGTCCTTGTATTTCTAAGCTTGTTCGAGCACTGTTTTAGCACAGTTGGTGCCTATTGGTATGTACTGGTATGAATCAGTGCTGTGTACTGATGACACAGTATTGAGCTCAGTATAAGTGAGATGAATATAAAATATCATACGCTAGGGTGGAAAATCTGAGTCCCTCCCTTCTTCATAACTTGTAATAACTCAAGAGAGGATGTTAAGAGTGCTTAGCAAACATCTCTGATAAGGAAACACCCAGCCCTAGTTTTCCTGTGCAAGTAAGATGTTAGATTTAAAGCATGCATCCATTTGATGCCTTCTTCCCTGTCTCAGAAAAGGTATTGTTGCATTCAGGGAGATGTCATGGAAAGCAACAGAAATAATTAAGGATTTGAAAAAGGTCTGTAAGAAAAAAGTTGGGGCAAACCATCAGTCTGGTGTTAGATACCCTAGAAAACAAAGAAGAGGGGCCATGGCACAGTCTATCAAATAATGAAATATCATAGGGGAGCTATTTTTCTAATAGAAGGAAGTCATCAAAAATGCCTGGAACATGTGTCAATGTATTTCAATTTAATTCTGAATACAGTGAATGTGCATGTGCTTCAAGGATGGATCTTAACTATGGGGATTTGTTCATGAGAAGGTTTTTCTGAAGCTTTTTACATCAGCATGTAGCTGATGGTCCAGCTGGTCTGATGAATCGTGAATGGCAGCTTTTTCAATAAAGCCATTCAGTTTGGTTATTTTTTCAGCTGCCTGTTTTCAGAGGTAAAAGTCAGAAGAGAAGTTGTTAAAAAAGCTGAAGGATGATTCTTCAGCCTGTGGAAAGTGGTGGGAATTTTGCTGTTAAGGCAGGACATTTCTTAAAATCCCCATGGGGTTGATGAATCACTTTTATCTATTGATGTTGTGTTTTCAGTTCTGTTAAGGCTTCTGCAACGCTGCGTCATCAGGGTTGAAAGACAGCTAATATTTGCATCCATCAAGCACTTTTACGCTTGACCCCCAGTGTATCTGGGAAACGTGTCCTTGAAATCAGTGTCAGTTGTGAGGCAACGTGAGGAGCACTGTGTCCTGTTTGAGGCTCTCCTGTACAAGAAAGGCTTTGACAAACTGTAGAGAGCCACCAGGATGGTCATGGGCTGGAGCACACAAAGTCTGAGAAGAGGCAGAGAGGGCTGGACTTGTTCAGCCTGGAGAGGAGAGGGCTGAGAGGGATCTTCTTGGTGTCTACACCTACCTAATCGGAGCTTACAGAGAAGGTGGAGCCAGCCTTTTGTCAGAGGTGCGTACTGAGAATAAAAAGGTCACAAGTTGCATCAAGGGAAATTCCAACCACATGCAAGGAAAAAAGTTTTCACAGCGAGGACAGTCAAACGTTGGCAGAGGTTGCCCAGAGATACTGAGGAGTCTCTCCCTGGAGACACTGCCCCGAGCRCCCCAGCCTGACTTTGAGGCCAGTCCTGCATTGAGCGCGGGGTAGGACTGCAGATGTTGTTCTGCGAGTCTAAAATCTGGCCGCTTTTAATTGCCGAAGAGAGAAGGTGTTTTGTGCATGCGTGCGTGCATGCATGTGCTTAGTGAGAGAGAACGGAACCGGAAGGGGTAAAACAGAGAGGAAGTGGTACACGCCAGTGGACCTATTGTAGGTGAAGATGGAGACCAGAGAAGGGTGAATTTCCTTATAAAGACAAAATCTATTTCACTATGACGTTTTGCCAGCAGTCACTTCCCTCTCTGGGCTCAGTCTTGGGCTTGCAGTCTTGGGCTTGACTACTTGCTCTGCAGAAAAAGATTTTCCTAGTCACACAGCAACATATTTCGACATACTACTTCGCAGTTCCCCAGCCTACAAAAAGTTTTATTTTTTTTTAAAGAAGTTCTTCCCTTTCCATTGGATTTGCAGCTGTCAAGCAGTTGCTCTGGCAGTTTGGACCCACCGCTTGAGCCCAGGAGGTAAGATCACAGCACCTGCTGTTTTTTTAGCAAGCCACCCTTATTGCGCGTACGAGCAGTTTAACTGCACAGGAAATTGTGGTCACCATGAAAAAGCAGTGCAGGTTCTGTATTCGCGTGAAGCGTTTTCCAATTGACTTGTGCATGGCGTTTCTAACGACCTTCAGGAAAGCGTTTGATGGATTTAATTGGGCAGAGTAGTCTTTGACTGAAAAGAGTGGTAGTCTTTGAATTTGCATTTGCTGGCATTTCATTAGTTTGGCAGAGCGTGATGAAGTAAGAAGCTGTTATTCAGATTGCAGAGTGACTCCCTGTAAGAGGGTAATTCTAATTCCAGTGATGAAAAACACTGATTCATAAAGCTAATGTATTTTGGCCCGTATTGTTTACAATACACTCTGCTGCCTGTTAGGACATTCATACTAGGCTTTTATAAATGTACTCTCCAGAGAATAAATCAAACTGATTCATGACGGAGCCTGATTGTAGTAGGGACTTCTGCTTTAAAAATGGTGATATGTGGTGGTCCTAACATTATATTTGCCTTTTAAGATCTTGACTGTTGAAGCTGGTCAGGCTTGTCCCTTTTCTTCGTTGGGATTTCAGCTCAGGCTGTAGATGAACTGTGACTTGCAAAGGTCTACAGACATTTTAGGCGGTAGAATTGTAAACAGGAGCCTTTGGGCTTAACTTTTTGCTCTGTAAGAGCAGTAGACTTGCTGGTTTTGTCAGACAGTGGTTTCCTCAGCATGTGCATTTGGTTTGAACACTGTCTGTACAACTGACCCTTAAGCCTGTAAGTAACTTGACTTTTCAAGGAAATGGGACCTCAGGTCTTTGTTAGTGTAGCCAAAGTCACAGACAACATTGGCTGGCTGACCTCTCACTGCTGCAGATATCAAGTGAAGATGATCTCTAGCAAATGGCAGGTGAGATTGTGCCATCAGAAGTGCAGATGGGTGCTCAGCAGATGGCTGTTTAATTATCTTGATAAAAGTAGATCACGCCCTGAAACCTCTCATGTAGAGAAACTCCAGCATGTATCACACCTCCCTCCCCTCGTGCTTGTCACACAGGAGCGGTTTGCCCTCCCGAGATGGGACCAGAGGGTCTGCGGGGGATCAGGGATGGGGCTGGGCAAACTCTCCTGAGCAGACAGGAGATGTGGAAAGCCCCTCCGTGGTGGGAAACTCCATCGAGGAGGGATGCTAGAGCCAGGAGGGACTGGGAAGTACCTGCCTGTCTGCTGGTAATGTGAGCGGGGACTTCTGCCTCAATCCTGACTGCGGGGTCCAGATTTACTTAGCTCAGAAGCTGAAGACAGTGCTCACACAATAGGTAAAAAAAGGTATTACGTTACTGTTCTTGAATCTGCTTCCTCAAATGAAATCAAGTAAGGGTTTGGACTGAATACTTTTACAGTTATAAAATGTTTGAGATCCTATGTGAAACTCATTGTACTTAAACAAGTCTAGTGGTGTTGCTTCTCTCTCCCTGCTCACAGAACATACCATGCACTCCATCATGCTACCAATTTTTTTTGATCCTGTTTACTTCTGATTTCAGTCATGAGCAGCTTAAAACACAGCTGTGTAGCATGGAGCAGAGCTATCTTGATAGAAATCCTACAGTAAAAGTCATTACCATATGTTTTTTCTAAAGTATGAAAGAACTTTAGAAAGAGGTTGAGTAAAGGGGAAGGGAGGAGACGGGGGAGATCAGGAGAGTACAGTGCATTCAGAAATGTAGCTGATTTTCATACTCTTAGCCCTTTCATGCAAAACAGCAGACTCCAGTGAAATGCTGATACAAAGCGTAAAATATTTATCAAAATGAAAAATATTTATGACAAAAACTGAAACAGCATTTAGGATAATGAAACCAGCTGTGCTGCAAGATGGAGTAGGAGGCTCTGCGTTAGTCGCTCTGTGTATCTTTGCAGTTATCAGTGGGAAAAGCTGTGGGACGGGAAACAAATTGCCGCCCCCAGGTGAGACAAGCGGGGTGTCCCAGGCATGGTGGCAACACCCACAAGGAGGGGGTGACACGCTACCAGGAGCGGTGCTGGCAATGGGGGCTCAGGGACCACGCCATAGGGCCAAATGATTCTTCAGAAGAAAGGGGCACGAGAGGACTGTCCTCTTGTCGCTCCAGTTTCTGCTTTGGTTCCCCATTGCACACTCAGAGACTCTACAGCTCCCAGCGAGGCACCACTGCAGGAGGGGGTCCCAAGCAGCAGGACAGCCTGTAAGGAGGGCTATGTTCAGACGTGCTCTCCGTTTTCTGGTCTGGTTTGGTGGGTGGAAGGGCCTGATCACTCATGGGCTTGCTAAGCCCCTGTGAATCCCTGCTGAAACCAGTGAGGAGTCCTGCAAAACTGCAGACAGAATACAGCTCCCAGCATGGGAGCAATAGCAACAGATTCATAAATCCAGGTGGAATCAGTCAAATGCAAATCTACATTTGTATCTAAAAATAATATATCCACCTCCTTTTTACAGCTGGAACATGTGTTTAATATTTTCCATGCACAGAGGAAATGTTTCCCTGCTAACAAGCTGGAAACACAGGCCACGTTCTCCTTTTCTTATATCAGATATTGGGTTTTCACAGGACATTTGGGACTGAGTCAGTACTTTGTGACCTGACCTTCTSCCATTGGGCTGCAGTACGATGACTACCTCGCAGGAATAGGAAGAGAAGCTTTTATCTGTCTGCCCCAGGGTTTTGTGTCCCATCCACCACCCCAGTTGTGATGGGGCAGAGGTGGGGTTACAACTTGTACCTGTATCCAAAGCAGCCCCTATAGATGTTCACCTCTTCTTCTACCTTAGTTGGCAAAGGTGGAACTGGGTAGGGCAGGGCTTTCCTTGCCAAACAGGACAAATGAAGATGTTTGWCAATTTGGCTTGGTTTGAAAACCAGCTTTGGCCAAAAAAAAAAAAAAGAAAGAAGAAAAAATATCACTGGAAAGCATCTGAGAATCAAAATGTTCATTTTTCTATGGAAAAATGTTTTCACTTAAAAGCTAGCTAGCTCATGTTGGTAAAGGGGTAGAAAATGTAAGTGACCCAAGAAAAGATGTAGTGTACTAGATCAATTTTTTCTTTTTWAAAAAAATTCTACAGACTTCTATTGAAAAATAATATGCACATACATGCTGTCTCCCTGGTAGGATCTATCTGGCAGATAAAAGACACATAAGGAGGGTATTTATGGGTTCACAGCTCTGCTTCTTCAATGCCTTAATTTCCTTGAAGGATTAGCACTCCCTGCCACTAAGGGGTATATTGGAAAGAGATCTCAATTTCTCTACAAGCTCTGTGGATTTTCCTGTCCTAAGCCCTGTTGACTCATATGTGATTTAGGACTCAGGCATCGCATTGACAAATAAGGTCCTTTATAAAACAGAACATTAAGAAAATAACTCATGGGCATCACCATGTTGCTTTCTGAACAGCAATAAATGTCTTTTCTCTGTTTCTTCAAATTGTATACAAAATAAAATATGTGGAGTGCAACAGCTTAACAATTGCAGTGCCTGCATACATGGTGAGATTTTGCTGTTGCAGGAACCAGTCTTTTAAAATGCCTTTGAGGCAAAGAGTGTAATTTATTGTGGGCTAAACTGTAATCTTTATCACGTAGCAGGGAGGAACTATTTGCTGTAACTTCAGAAAGACTCCTGTCTGTATTTTGTGTATTGATTTAAACAGCAAGATCCCACCCAGATTGAAGGTACTGTAATATCCAAGTTACACATTGCTGATAGAGCCAAGTATGTTTCTRTCTACTTTAACCCAGCATCTTTGAGGAAATCAGAAAAAGCTCTTATCCATTTGTGTATCTATAGCTATTTAAATAGGCTTGAAAAATGAACTTTTTTTTATGAACCTCCTTACCTGTTCAAAGGTGCTGCAATTCATGCTTCTTCAATGATTTTCAAAGTTGTTGTGCAAGAAATGCATCTAATTGACACATGGTTCAAAACCTGATGGTATTTGCTGATGCTGTCAGTCACGGTGAGTAGCTGGCTAGCTGAATAACTCATCAGTGAGGAAGAGACATAAGGATTCTAGTTTTTATTTTACATCATTAGCAGAAAAAAAACTATCACAAAAAAATGTTCATACAATCTGCCTGGAAGCTGTGACGCCAAACAAGAATAAAGGACATGGATGGGATTGTTTGTTTGTCTAAGATGGCTGGATATCCTAGAGCCATCATTGCAAATTATCACTGCTCCAAACTGGCAGTAAGGCTGGGGAAATTTAGTGTTAATGCCACTATCCTACTTTGCTGTGGGTGCACTATGGATCTCCCTGCTAGTGCAGGGATACAAGCACATTATTTTGACCAGAACTGCAAGAATAACAACTTATAATAATAAATATATGATAGAGAGGCACAATAATAGCAAGTATGCTGAGAATATAAAGTTTAATTGGGAGATAAACTATTCTGGATTATGCAAAAGAATATGTTTGGCTGATTGCCAACAAGATGGCTTTGCCTGTTGCATTTTAGTTGAAGGTCTTTCTTGCCATGAGCACAAGATGAAACTTTAAAATTGAGGAACTTCTAGGCCACACTGTTGYGGTTATATCATTGATTCTTCTTTCAACATAAGAGCCACTGAATAATTTCTCTTTTTCTCTTAGTGAGAACAAAAATGACAAAAACTTATCTCCAAAAGCAAAATATTTATCAGAGCCCAACTCATAAATCTTCTCCTTTCTTGTCTCCTCCTTAGCCCTTCCATACCATACAAAAGAAGCTAACTGAAACACATAATTTGAACAGAAATGCATATGGATATATGGACTTACATGTGGGAACTTATGAGAGAAAGGTAGAGGGAAATATTTCTGGGGAGGAATATCCTATCAAGGATATTCTGATAGGTGACCAGGAATGAGGGCCCCAAAGGTGCAAGAAGTATGGGGCAAAGATCAGATATGCTCAAGATCCTTCCTTTTCCCTTATATTTTTCTGGCCTGCAAGACGCTTCAGATCTATCACAAGAGTTTCTGCACAATTCGGGGGCCACTTCTCTTATTCCTTCCCGCTGGCGGCAGTGTCCAGGGCAGGCTGTGCATTGGGGTAGGATTGCTGGTGGTGCCTCTTGGAAATCAGCTGGGAAAGAAAGGCTAATGCAGAAAAGAGCTGGGGAAGTATTCCCTAACCCTTGCAAAAAGCCCGACATTTGGAAATTCAACTTGTGGATGAGACAAGAAAGAGAAAAAAAAAGGAACTGGAGCTGTRAGCTCTGGTAAAGTAAAAGGTAAAGTTTTGTGTGCGGAGGGSGACACAGTCTTATACTGCCCCATGCAATTCTAACTAACTGCTGTATTTTGCAACAGCAAATGTCTGTTGTTTCATCACTTTCAGAAAAAAATAAACAAGCTTGACAAGAAGATGGCAGAAGAAATAGGGAAATTTATATGACAGGGAACACATGTGCAATCCTTTATTTGATCACTCTCCAACAGCTTAGAGGGGTTATTATTATTAACAAAGTACTAGTGTGTTAACAAAATAAAGCCCTGGTGGCAGAAGGTGAGTAAATATTAGTAATTTATTCAACTTTCTTGACACCAAATTCACAGTTAAGTCATTCCTGATGACTTAAACATGTGTTTGTGAAATGTAATGTTGCCTCATGAAATTTGCTTTTTTGCTTTGGGGAAAGGTGCAACTTCATGTCTAGCTCTAAAGTGTGGTTTCACATCTTCAAGGTTTTCATTGCCTTGCCTGCAGTAAAGCTTAAGCACCAGAGAATTGGAGGAAAATATGAAAGAAGGTAACCATTTAATACAAGTTATGGAAACCTTTAGGTTTTAATGGCTTTGCCATTCATTATTTATATTGCATGGTGGGTGCACACTTTGCCAAGTAATACATAACCAGGCAGCTTCTCAGACTACAGCTTCAAAATCAAAAGCGATGAAAGAACATCAATATCGTTGTGTTTCAATTTAGCAGTAYGTTGAGGTTTGAGATTATTTTAGTTCTTCCTTTATATTCCAGACTGAAAATAGTTTGTTATTAGATCTCTTAAAACATCAGTGTGATAGTAGGCTCTTCTGAGGATAAGGTCAAATAAAAGGAGGCTTTACAGCACGGCTGTAATGTATTGGTCTGGAAATGACAGCAGGAAAGGGAATGCTTCGTAGAGGCTCTTTGAATATCAGTTTGTTACGATTCTCAGCTGCTTAGGTGAGACCATTTTCTCTTTTTTACATTAACTTGTAACTCAACAGTCTTCTGGGGAGGAAGGAGTGTATTTGCACAACTTTATTTTTGCTTTTGCAATAGCGGGTTTATGCTGTTTGGCAAACAAGAACAAAGTGTCACTTCCAGGCAATGTGTAATCCGGATGTCCTGATGCCATCTGAAGCTCAGTCTTTCTCAAGGAGTGTTTTATTTTCCTGCTGAATTTTTATTACCTTCCATTTCTTTCTGTTGGCAGTTCCACTGTCTTTCTTGCTCTGACCTGTGGAGCTGTCTTCCCCTCCTCAGCGTCCTGCCTCCACATCCGAGCATGTGCTGACTTTCATCTTGTTCTCTCTAAGGAACTTCAATTCTTTCACTGATCTTCAATGACCCCAGGTTCATGCTCTGTCCTCCCATCTGCTGCTGACCTTCAAAATCTCACTTCTGCTGATAGCTAAGCTTTTGTTTGCATTCATTCCTTCTCAAACTCCCCTCTTGCCATGCCCCGCTCCTGCCCAGCTTTCCTCTTTGCTTCCTGCCATACATCTCTGTGCTCAAAGACATTGCTTTGTTCTCATCAACTGATTTTCTCTTTGCTCCTCCCTCACCTCCTCAACAGCTATTCCCTTCAAAGAAGCTCTTCCAACTTGTTCATATTGCCACATATTCTCCTTTGCTCTTATACATATGTATTGCTGCATTTTTTTCTCTGCATCTGTCTTGTCATACTGATTTTACAAATGGCTTGGAACAGAGCAGTGCACTGTACCCTACAATGCCTTCTGGATTATCAGTAACTGAATTATTCACCTAGGGTTATTGGATGCCCTCTTGATGGCATGCCCGAGGTATTTTCACTTTGCTTTGAGGATGGTGAAGTGCTGGAAGTGTTTGACCCCTAGAAGCAAATGACTCTGCTCTTGGTTGATAAAATCAGAAGGAGAATATTGGGTCTGACCTCCCACACCATTATCCAGAAGCATTTTACATTTTTGTGTGCCTAAATATCATCATTTACTTTTAATGATCTAAACAAAATAGGCAGTTTATATACTGAAAAGTAGCTTTTAAAAAGTGGATTTGCTCCTTTTTGCTGTCTTTTGCTAAAGYGTTGGATTTTTACTCTCTTGATTTCCCTATGTTTTGTTTTACTACTTGAACAATTGCAGAAATGACAGTGATTTTTAATTGTGAATAACTCTGGAACCTTTAATCTGAAAATTCTGGGTTTGAATATTTGCATGTAAACTTGAGGGCTTTCACGCACTTCGCAGAGGGCTTCTGGCTGCAGCTGACAGGCTGAAATCAAGAGATACCAAGGGTCTGAAAATGCAGAAGAAACTCAATTGTGTGTTGGAGTGGGCAGTGACAATAATTCCATCGCCYGAGTACAACTACTCCTCGGGTGATCGACAACCAGTTCTCACACTCAGTGCAGAGATTCATCTGACTTCTCAGCTAAGTGTAGCCACCTTCACAAAAGAGTGGGTAATATTGACCTAAAAGAGATGTCAGAAGGGTTAATTACAGCAAAAACCTTCATCCTATTATGTATTATTAGTATACATGTAAATGTATGTACTATTAATAAGATTCTCCATATTTAACAGATCAGTTAGTTATTGATCAGAGGCCACAATTTCTTATGCAATCAAGAAAAGTCCAGTTTATGTTGGTGACAATTTTTTCTCGAGGTTGTAAAACTCTTTGCGAAAGTAATGTTATAGGGAACAACCTATGGTGTTTCTTATCTGTTAAGCTCTAGAACAGTCTTAATGCTATTAAAAGTTGTGTTGCAAATTATATTGCTTGATGAAATGATTGGACTGGAAGGGATGATCTTGCAGTAGAATATGGATTTTCTTGCTGATAGTGTAAGATTTTCATGTGTCCAGGTGCATTTTAGGTAATCCACATGTTGCAAAAACACACAGCATGCAACAGAAAAAGATTGGTAGCGAGGAATCAGAGGCAGGAAAGATACCAGGATGAAGGAGGAAGACTGTGGATCTAATTTTACCCTAGTATACATAACCCACATTGCTAGCAGATCACAGGGATTTTTACAGGTAATTCTTGAAAGCATAGTGGTTAAAACCACTTTTAATATTATATTAGTATTTTAGTAGCAATCACCAGCTCCATTGTGCCGAAAACCGCACATGGGTTCTCGTGCCCTAAGAGCGACTGCATTATGGATTATGCTGCATTTCTCTACTTATGAAGGTTGGAGTGAATGAACAGATTTTTATCTGGAAGCTGTCCTCACCTTAAAATCACAGTGATGAGGCAAATAAAGGGTGAGTGATACTACAGGGAGACAGCAGACAAAAAGCTAACCACACAAGATTGCCTTTGGGCTATTTCAAAGCCATGTCCATAGTGGTTCTCACAGATAGAAGGAATCAATGCATAAGTTCAGGAGAGCATTAAATCTGAAGCCCCCATAGGCCGTACACAACTCTGTGTCTTTGTAGAGGGCTATAGCAAATCTGTAAGTTTTTAAATTATCCTGGTATATCTTTCTATAAAGTTTGGAATCCAAGCCTCCAGGATGCAATGTTGGTTTTAGTCTGGGAATGAGGTATTTCTGATTTTTTTCCCCTCATTTGAACACTGTAGCTACAGCAACCACTTTCCAGGATCAACTCAGGTTTCCATTCTATTCTATTTAAATAGTTGCTTGGTTAATTAATACTTAAAGAGACATAGGACACTAGAGTCATTCTCACAAATATCGAATAATAGATAGTCTTTCTCCTGAACAGTTTTCTCATGAATAGATGYCACGGACAGTAGGTGCATGAAAAAGCAGAGGGGTATAATGTGCATCTTCTGGCAGTGTATTAAATGATGTGACAAATGGAAGTAAACTTTCCCTTTCTAATTATTAAGAAAGGTACCTAGAAAGGGAAAGTCCAATCCTTCCTCCTACTTTATATCTTTGATAAGAGGAAAGGYAGGAAAACTCCCTCCAGCCACCCATTCCTAAAGTGCCACCCAACCTCAGGCACTAAATTAGGTACGTTGAGGGGCAAGTCCCTAAACTCTCCCCATAGCCAGGAAGAGAAGTAGCCCCCTGGGGAGCCCGACCTGGTGCTCTGAACGCCTTGTGAAGGAGCTTCTCTCCATCCATCCACCCCGTAAARGTGACCAGCCTCCTCATTAGGTACCCAAAGGTAGGTGGTGCAAACATCCCCCGGCGCTCCTGCTCCAGCCCCGAGCCCTGGGAGCAGACAGGGCTGCCGCTTCTCTGCCAGCGCTGCTGAAGCAGCACGTGGTGAATTGTGTTTCCAAAGGGGGAATAACAAGAACCAGCACAATTTTTTCCGCTTTCTCCATGAGAGCAAAAGTTACCAGAGGTAGGATTTAATTCCAATTAAATTAGTATAAATAAAACTGTTGGGATTTTGATCAGGGCCTGGCAAAACAACAGGAGGGACAYGGATTTGTATCTCATGTATGCAGGATTTTACCCCTTCACTTGATTTCGGGATGCAGAGAGGAACTGGGTTTTCAGCTATGAGGAACTGCTCTGAGACTTTGAAAATCCAAGTGAAAACCCCTCTTTTTCATCACGATTACAAACCCAAAAAGGCACCAAATAAAACCAAGTGCTTTCTTCTTGCAGACCTGCCGCTCGGAGAAATAAGAAATGGCATCGACAACACACTTCTCGGAGGAGGAGATGGCAGAGCTACGAGAGGCTTTCGGCAAAGTCGGTGAGTACAGCAAACAGAAAAGATGCTGCAGAAGCGTGAAGCTGTAGCAAGCTCTTTTCTCATGTAGTGACCAGCCGTGAGGAAACGGAGCTTACTCCAGCRCTGATCTGCTGTGTCACAGAAACCACAGAAAGACCTTCTCCTGCCCCTGTAGACCTCCTAGATGAAACCACAGAGCAATGGCCTCTTACCGGAAAGAGATGGCAGGGCAATGAGCATCAGGGTTTATGAAATAACCTCAAAAGCTGTACAGAAAACCATGTTAGAAATACTCTCAAGTGTTTTCCTAAGAATATTGTTTATTCYTGGCAAATTATTTGGAAGGCAAAAAGTTTTTATTTTAATGTAAACTGAGTGCTCCCTCTGGGGAGGAAGAGTCTGGAGAGGACAAACGTGGAAATGGCTACAAAATTTGTAATCCCTTTACTATGACATTTCAAGCCCTATATATTTTTAAAGTGTGTGTTTCCTTTCCAAACCTTTAAAGRTCTCATCTCATTTGTCTCCTTAAAGTCACGCAGATCCATCACTRTCTACCCAAATCCTGAGAAAAATCCTTGTGTTTCTCACAGCTCACTTAACTTTTATTAGCAGATCTGTCAGCCTYGCTGGATTATGTGTTTATCACTTGTCCTTACTGCTTCAGGTGATGATYGTTTGATTTCTGAGCACACAGTAATCCAGGCTGGCAATCTTAAACATCTGGTCACTGTGTGTGCCCAGTGCACCCGATGCACTGACAAGGCTGGAAGGAAGCTCTCATTCCTCTCTCAGACATTTCCCTCTCCAAGTCCAGATCCTTTTGTTGTATGGCTTCAGAAATGGATAGGGCACTCTTTGCAATCTCTATTACCCTGTGCTAYTGATGCTGAGAGCCGAGTGCCTTTTTGCTGCATGCAACAAGTGACTCACATCGCAACTTACCACGCAGGAAATCGGCACATGATTTGAAATCACCTCAGCCTGTGGGCTGGGGAAAAAGAGCCTGCAGAACAAGAAATACACAGATATATAAAAAAACAAATAGAAATATATAACCATATATAACTATATATATATATATATAACTATGTACATAACCATAGTGTTTTAACAGAAACTCTCCACACAATAGATTAATTTTCCTTTTTTATTTGTGGAGATTTTCACAAACTGGTAGAAAAGAAAGGACTATTTAACCCGTATTGGTGATCTTCTCATAAAATCTGGCCTTGGATCTTGTAACAGGCTTAGAAGGACTATCCGCTTTACCACCATCGCAGAGAAATACCCAAGTTTTTATTTTAAGCATGACCATATGCAGCTCCAAGCCTCTGAACTCATGACTTCTGATTATATTAGAYGCAGAAAACAGGCCAAAATCACAAGTTATGTCTATGAATATATATATGTGTAAGGTGTAACTCTGTATTGCATCAACTCCATTTTCTTTAGCTGTTCTGTAGACAGGATACTCCCTCTATAAAACACATGTTTGTCTATATGTAAACCTTGGAAAGTCAATTATATCCATCTAAACCTAGCTTTGTTAAAATATTACTATATGTCTAAAACATATAAATTCATCACCGTGAGTTTTTGTTTGTTAAATGGTGATTGTAATTTTTTCTTGGGTGTGAATGACACTGCAGTGGTTGAAAATATTGGATTTCGGGATAACAAATCTTTATAAATAATGTACACTTCCCCAGATMAAATAAAAACAACAGCCCTTTGTATGTATAAAATTTCATTAGGCTGATGTGGAATCTAAATGTTTGCTTTAATCTTTGCAGATATCAGTGGGAACGGTTTCATCCACGCCAACGATTTAACAGACGTGTTGAAGGCAGCCAATCTCCCTCTCCCAGGATATAAAGCCAGAGAACTCATTCAGAATTTGACAACCAYGGGGGATGGCAGGATCAGTTTTGATGAATTTATTTCAGTAAGTAAGATGTTGCTTACTTAGTAAGAAAGATGCCAGGCGGGATACTCAAGGTGGTCCCCAGGGCACCGCAGAGGCACAAGCACGAGGTCCCATAGGCACTTACTTAATCCAAGGAGTCCCCCCGCTGGGGAGGTCACCRAACTAGCAATTAACTGGGACAAGTTACATGAATATAGCTGCGTATTGAACAGACTTAATATCTTTCAGTTTGGTAGATGCAGCGGGATGAAGTTTTTCAGTTATAAGTTGCAAAAATATTATGTTCTAGCTAGATGGTTATGAAAAATTTCAGCAGACTGAAACTGAAAACTTTATGGGGCATTTTTTCTATTAAAAAGCTTCTTCTTTTTCTGGTCTGAACTGGGACAAAAGCAAATGCTAAAATAGTGGAATATGCCTTGGGATGGAGAAACAGAATTTTAATTATCCTTTCTTCAAACTGAAACTGTTAAGGGCCCTCCTCCTACTCATCTTAGCTCCGTGGTTTCATATAATGTACGTTTCTGTTACTTGAGTGATCTTTGTTCACTGCTTTGAAAACATAAAAGCTGTGTATGATCCTGTTCTACCACAGTGGATACACAGATTTTACACAGAAACCCACTGAATAATAAGCAAGCTGTGCTCCCCTATGTATGAAGCAGAGAGGACATGTCTCCTGGCCCAAGAGCTCACTGTTTTAGCTCTGAAATTTTAAAATTGCCTCTTGTGCTTGAAAGATTTTCCAAAACCTGAAGAGTGATGACGTTGCTAAGTCGTTCCGAAAACAAATCAACAAAAAGGAGGGGATCTGTGCTATCGGTGGGACGTCTGAGCAGTCCAGTGCCGGCACACAACACTCTTACTCAGGTAGGTACAGCTGTCCTATACTGATAGCAACTAGGAACAAGTGTGCCCTTGGAGATCATCTGCACCTTATCTTGGTGCAAACCCAGGTGCTCTGGCCTCGGTGAGCTTCAGCGGGTGTCTAGGTGAGGCTGGTGCAAGGCAAAGAGTTGTGAAAGTGACAAAGCACCGGAGCAGGGTCTTCATCAAAAATAGTGTGAGCTGGTTTACTGGGGTGGACGGAGCTGTGGCTATGGAAGGAAGCTCCAGCCGGCTTAGCTTCCCATACCATAAAGGCATTGCAGCTCTGCTGGAGAACAGCCTCCCGGCACAGCTGCAGCAGCACAAAGACTGGCCCGTTGCTGTCTCTGCTTACCGGTGAGGCAAGGCATGGGTTCCCCGCTGTTGCTAACCCATTTCCTTGTACATTTTACCAGTTCTCTGGTAGTCTCTCTGTAAACTCACCTGTAACCAAATGGTTCCTGACCTTTTTTTAAAGAGAGCAYGACTCCATCAGGGCTCTTCTCCCAGACTGTTTCTCCAAGCTGCAGGCTTGGGGCAGCCCAGGTTGCTGCTTCTGCCTCCTGGGCACAGCCCACTCTGAAGTAGCTCCACAAGGAGGAGGTCCCACCCTTGGCTGTCTTCCCCAGGGCCAGGGGTGGGGAACTCTCTCCAGGGCAGGGAGAGCRGAGGATGCTTCCAAGGTCTTCACCCACCTGAGCACATAGGACACCTTCTCTGAGCTACTGGGGGTGGTGTGAGCTGCTGCTGGTACAGGATAGCCACGTTACAGCCCTGTTGGACTACAGGGAACATTTGCCCATTACCCTCTGAATGCTCCTTGTCAGAGTCCAATACACCCTGGCCAGGCTCTTCTAGATATTCCACACGTGGAGGATGTAATGTACAATACAGAATTCACTTGTTTGAACTTATTTGAAGTTACATGGGATTTYGATTTAGCAGAGTGATACAACAATGCGTTCAAATTATGGTGCAAGTACAAATTATGCTTAGCAGAGCATAGCAACTGCAACATACAGTTGAATCACGTGAACTTCATTACCAGTCTCTATAATACGCCCACCCTCATGACACCGGGCAACCCCAGTCAGTGGGAAGGACTATGGAAGGAGTATTAACCAGCTCAAGCCCATTGCTGTCTTCAGCTCATTTGCCTGTCTCCTCAGAGCCTTCTTCCATTGTAGGGGTTTGTTGATCAGTCTCACTGATGGGAGAGTCTTCTCCCGCAGGAGTTCTGCCTTTGTAAGTAAAATGATGGTAGAGGTATTGCACAGCAAACTGATGGATTTGATGTTGTGTCCACAGAGGAAGAAAAGTATGCCTTTGTCAATTGGATTAATAAAGCCCTTGAGAAGGACCCTGACTGTAAACACGTGGTCCCAATGAATCCAGAAACAGATGACCTCTTCCAGGCGGTTGGTGATGGCATAGTGCTTTGGTAAATAATATCTATCTTTCTCAAAAATGGGAACCATGAGTCTGCAGAAGTTCACACCTCTGCTTAAATGGAAGCTGCTGACTTTACATTAAGCTCATGAATCTTTGCAGATTCARGGCCTTAATAATGCTAGGTTCTTTGCTTCTTTTCCCTTTAAAATTATAAAGCTTCTTTCATGTTAAATGAGTTTTTCTTTGCCTCCGGACCCTTGCAATAAGATGAAGTCAGTGAAATTTGAGGAGTTACTTGGTTTTATTTTTGTCCAAGGACTTTTGGGGGTTTACACGAAGTAGCATGAGATAGTGAGTGCTTTCACAGAAATTTTCTGCACAATAAACTTATTGCACAACTTTGCCTTGTGGCATTTTTGGCCTCACACCTATAGTGCAATCTGCATGTGACCTGAAAGAATTGCTTGACTATTGCGTATGTGTGCCTGTGTGTGTACATGTAAAAACAGAAGCTGACTATTTATATTTGTTCAGTAACGCTCCAGGTCTTTGACTTGTCCTACAGCATACTGAAAAAAGCCATATCGTATTTTGTGCACACATAGCTAGTAGTGTATTTCTTGTTGTTTTTTCTTTTATTTCCAGTAAGATGATCAACTTCTCAGTGCCAGATACCATTGATGAGAGAACAATCAACAAAAAGAAACTCACGCCCTTCACAATACAGGTACTAAAATGTAACAAGATCCTTTGCTTTTCCCCTTAGGATGCTTTGATATAATCACTTAGAGCAAAAGCTGGAGATACCATGGTCCTGCCGAACACAATCAGCAAAGTTGTTTGTGGCAGAGTGGATGCTCAGGTCCATGTCATAAAAACATAAAGACTTATAGTTCTGTTTCTTTCCAAACATATGAGCAATCTGACCAAGCAAGCTGTGTTTGTATTTGCACTTAGCCCAATGTATAATATTTCCCAGTTCAAAGCTTTAGGTACCTTTGTAGTAGATGCCATATGAATGCAAGAGCAACTAGATAATATGGTGACCACTTCCAGTTGGAGTAGGTCTCARAAGGCTGAACCCCACATCCAAGGTCACACAAGCATGGCCATGGACTTCAATTCACAACTGCTGTGTTGCAGTCTGATGTCCTCACCAAAATATTAACTGTGATCCAGAAAGTACCGTGGTGTGCAACGTGCCTGAGATGGGACCATAGCCTTTGCCTGCCTTTTACAATCCATGCTATTTCACCTTGAATACTGCATCCATTCTTTATTTCTATTACGTGCACATGTATATGATTTAAAAATTGAATAAAAAAGCTAATCTTCACCTATTTAAAGTTTATTGTGTTTCTCACACAGCAGTATGTAGAGAGATATTTTTATATGAACAGCATCTATGTAGCTGGGTACAGAATATAAATAGATATATGGAATAGATATGAACCTAACCCAGTTTAGCCCTCARCTACTCTGATTTGATGGAACATTAGCCAGGCCCAAGTAAGCTCAGAAGCCATTAAATTGGATTTTTATGCTGTATACCACATTTTTCAGTTCTAATTGTTTTGGTCAGCAGCATAGCTTAGTGATGCAGCTCAGATCAATCCCTGTCACACGTAGGCATGATTTGATCAATATAGCTTCCACTTTAACTTAACCCTTTTACAGCTGTCTGGTGGAGAAAAGGTAATTAATTTGAAATCCTACCTTATGAGAATTTACACTATGCCTCTCTCTGCATTTTGTATCTAATCACATCWCTCTGTCATGCCAGCAGTGATGAAATTCATGTGAAAAATTGCAAATCTGTGTGATAAATTATATTTTCCAGGCTTCTTTGCCTGCTTTACTTGCCCTCTGTTTACCAAGCCACCTTTCTGAATAGTGCAGACCCGTGGGTCAGATTTTCTTATACCCTTTGTTTTAAATGGGAATGAAGTGGCGAAGGAACATAATGTACCTGAAACATCACTTTCTTTCWGCCCCTCACTGTGAAGCACAGAATACCTCTGCTTCCACTGAACACTCCCAAACCAGGACTCCATACTCCAAAGTTTAAAAAGAAAATATCCAGGCTTGACCAGTTCTGACCTTGGCTGAACTGCAAGGTTAAAAACGCAACAGGTTTATTCATACTGATTCCTATGACCGTGTGCTTTTTGTATACATTGCCAGCTAGCAACTTATTTGTATCTATCTTGGGTGTTAGGGCTTTTGCATAGTGCTTASGGAGAGCCAAGCCTGGGATATCTGCCAGTTGACTGGGTTGTAGCTCCCTTGTTCCTCCATGTGTGCAAGACTGAGTGGAGAAGAGCTTGCCCCAGGCTGAAGCTAAGTGTGCACTTGAACATGTACTTGTGCATTAGCTATAGGGAGAGCCTGGCTTTGATAACCAGGATTGAGCCAGGACATCACTGTGAATGCAGGCGTATGCTCTGAGTGTCTCACCTTTGCCAAAGAGGTCCTTTCCATCTTCTTGTTGGGACCCAGAACTTACCTATAGTCCCAGGAGATTCTGYGTTCCCCTGCTCCCTGTGGTCAGACATGTACGTAAATGCATTCACAGTGAAGTTGCTCAAAGATTTCACTAGTTTTGGCTGTGCTCCCTTCCTGTATCCTCAGCTCTCCAGTTACTGCATCATTCGGAAGTTCTCCTCTTTCCCTAGGAAAATCTGAACCTGGCCCTGAACTCTGCTTCAGCCATTGGGTGCCATGTTGTCAACATTGGAGCTGAAGACTTAAAAGAGGGGAAACCTTACCTGGTTTTGGGTCTTTTATGGCAAGTCATCAAAATTGGACTCTTTGCCGACATAGAGATCAGCAGGAACGAAGGTATGCATGGCTCTTCATTTCAGACCTCTACTGTTATCATTGAACRGTCTTTAGGATAAAGCCCTTTTAAAAAAATTCTTAATTCAATTTTTTCTTCAAGTATTTGTTGTCTGTCTTCTTGACTGCTGTAATTTCCCTTGCTCTTCACAAGTTTCAGCACTCCAAAGTCCAAGGCTGTGTGTAGGCTTGTATGTGCAGAGCCAATTTCATGCTCATTGGGTCAGGAACGATGGTCTACACCCAGGTATATTGGTGTTTTGGCACTAAATCTGGGATAAGGAAATGCTACACTGATTCAGGAAGCTTTGCTCTTTTCTTGCTCTTGATTGCCAAACATCTCCTCTTTCTTTGTGAATTATAGMATCACAGAATAATTTAGGCTGGAAGGAACCTCTGGAGGTCCAYCCTGGAGGTCCTCTCGTTCAGCCATCCAGCTACCCACTTACAGCCGTACCAGTCTCAAGGTTAGATGAGGTTGCTCAGGGCCTTTTCCAGTGCTTTCTGGGCAGCCTGTTCCAGAACCCAACCACTCTTGCTGTGATTTTTTTTTTCTTRTATCTAGTTGGAATTTCCCTTCCTGCACCTTGTGACTGTAGCTTCTCATCCTTTTGTTGTGCATACTGGGAAAATACAGTTCTGGGCCCTCTATAATTGTTGAAGACAATACTTGTTCCCCTCTCAGACCTCTTTCCAGGCTAAACAAACCTGGTTTTGTCATCCTCTTCTCATATATCACGTACTCCAGCCCAACCATCTTGGTCTCCTTCCATTAAACTCGCTGCAGTTTGTCAATGTCTCTCTTGTACTGGGGAGCCCCAGACTGGACACAGCACTCCAGATGTGTCTCACCAATGCCAAAATTCTCCATGAAATAGCTTCAGCATGAGGCTGTGGGTGTGTACGTGCAGTCCACACGGCACCTCATCTCGCTGCTTTGTTCTCTGTGCCTCTGGACAGTCTGCTCAACCAACAATGACACTTCTTTCCTCCAGTTACCATGCAGGTGTTACCTTCATTGCTTCACCCCTTGCACATTTCTATCCCTTTCATAGCCAGAGCCACCACTTTCCAGAGTTCCCTGTTCCCATTCCTTTGTAGGTAGCCTTAACCTGCTTAATAGCTATTTTTCCCTTTCTGGTATTTTCTCCTTCACTTCTCATCTCAGACTTCAGTTTGTCAGGGTAGACAAGCCAAGATCATTTTGATTTCTTTTCAGGTTCTTTCCTTCCCTGATAGGCCTTCTCTGCAGCTGTTCCAGGTGAAATTCCCCTTTCTTGAATATGGGACACTGTATTTCCAATAAGCTCTCATGAGCAGATGGTATCAAGGCAAGAATACATTCCAACCTTTATGGGAAATACCTGGGATGCACTAATATCATGTTTGGTTTTCCCCTGGTCATATCACGTGGTGGCTCAGAGTAGCTCAGAAGATATCTAATACACTCAAGTTGTTCTCATCCTCTGTTCATATAAGCTTTTAGCTAACAGCAGTTATTCATATTAATTCCCTAGTGAATGTCTTTGAACATGGCACTATTAAATTACATTCAATTTTTATTACTGTCATCTAGTTCTTTCTGTCTGATTTCCTGGTCATCCTCTGTATTGACTATGCCACCTAGTGAATATCCTCATCAAATTTTTAGCACATTGCTAGTATTTGTGCCAAAATATTTGATGCAAAAAAAAWGAAAACTTTAATACAAAAATCAATCCATGATCAACTCCACAGGAATCCTTCTTCCAGCCTACTTCTCTCAGTGTTAACATTGTTCTCTTCATAAAATCCGCTGTCTACTTTCAAATGCTTCTATTATCTCCTTCTGGTTCAGTTTAACCCCATAGCACCCTRTATCAAATTATCTATGGAACTCCAGGTATAGTAGGTCTCCACTGTTTCCCTTATGTAGCAAATGCGTATTTATTTCAAGGAATGGCAAAAGATATCAGAAGGAGATCAGAGTAGTGTGACACACTCTCCCTTTTTATCACATTAACAATTAGTTTCCATGTTATTAGTCGTTCTTTTCAAAACTTGTTCTAAAGCCTTTCATGCTCCAGAGATCAGGTGAACATCCTGCACTTGCAAGGGTCAATYCTTCCCTCCTGCCTCTTCCTCCTTTTATGAACATAACTACTRTGTTAACTTTTCTGTATAAATAGGGTATCTTCTCCAACTGACATATGAGTTAACCCTACTGGCCCATGAGTCTATGAAGTCATGTGCAAGTTCTTCAGTATACCTGTGTGGATACAGTTTCAGTGTGAAGGTCACTRAGATTTCTTTCATCTAAGCTGCAGAAAGTCTGTGTTCATTTTTTCATTCCCATCTTGCCCCTGTGCTCAACATCGTCATCTTTTCATTAAGATCTGAGGCAAGGAAATCGGGTAGTTCTTAGACCACACTGAAATTGTCTTGCATTTCTATATGATCCACTACTAGATCCACAACTAACAGTCTTGTCCTCATTTTATTGATGAGACCCTTTTTCTGTTTATGTATGTCCTCTGTCATGCTAACCCAGCTTGAATTTTGGCAACACTTTGGTCGCTTGCTTTTAGAAACTAGCGTAGCAAAATGTGTAAGAGAGAAAATAGTTAYATATATCCTCTACAAGTATTTACAACATCATTAATTTTTTCTTTTTTCCCTGCTTAGCCTTGATTGCTCTTCTAAGAGAAGGAGAGAGCCTGGAGGATCTGATGAAGTTGTCTCCAGAGGAACTGCTGCTGAGGTGGGCAAACTATCACYTGGAGAATGCAGGATGCAACAAAGTCAACAACTTCAGCTCAGACATCAAGGTATGAGAAACACTGACCAACAATAGCAAAACAGCAGCTCTGTACCCAAATCACTGTCCTTCAAACAGGGATTGTGCACTGAAACAATCCAAGCAGCTGAGACTGCTCTGCCGAATACATGGAACTGGGTACATAAAATCATTTTAGTGGGGTTTACCTTTCTGCTTGGTAGCATTCCTCTTCCTCCCGACCTCCCAGTCATCACTGCCAGCCGCAGCGCACCAAATGCCAGGGAAAGGAATGGCTGCTGGCTCTGGACAGGGCATAAGGACTCTACCGCTGTATTTTCAGTTCCCTGCCTCTATTGCTCTCCTCCTTCCTAAATGTCCTTACATGCCTCTTGACCTGGCTTTGATTTAGAAAAGGCTGGACCTTACCCAGACATGTAACTAGGTGTGAGGGAAGAGGATGGGGCTCTTCCAGTTCCCCAACTTGATCTTTCCTTCAGTACAGCACCTGGGTTATGTGCTCCTCTGTCCCAACCTTTGCTATAACCCTCCATGCACTTACTTGCAAGTTTTAATTCAGTGGAACTATTCAAAATAATATAGCTAGATGGGGAGGGACTTGCAAGGATGGGTCTCTAGTCCATGCAGCATATTYCATGTACTTGGGACTTCACAGGCTTGTGGGTGCAGATTTCAGCAGAGCTTTTTCTGTAGGACCTTCATTCTTCCTAGACAGATGTATTTGAATCTCAGTGSTGCACACTGATGAGTTTCAGATACTAAAGCTACAGTGTGAGGCCCAGCCAGCATCCCAAGGCTGTAGGGGCTGTATCAGGGAGGGTGTCTGAGCTGGCTTCCAGGCAAGCCAGGGGCTGGCCAGCACACTGACCTCACCAGCCTCGACCCGACCTGCCTGCTCCCAGCATAGCACGGGACAAGCGCGGCTCCATAGATGGCTGGTTGTAGGCTTCACCAGGGACTGAAGCATGAAAAGTCATGTACCATGACTTACTTGACATACATAAAAAAAACACCAGGGAGGGCAACAGGAGAGTCTGAGAGTCACATTGGACAATGCAATTTTTATTATACCAGATTCTTKGTTCACTGGGTGGAGGTGACTGGAGAATATCCATGGAAAGGGAAGGGAATGGAGTCTTTTCCATCCTTCTGTAGGCTGACCAAGAGGACTATAATGCAACTGATTAAATCCTATTTGCAATTGAAAGATAAATCGCACTTACCATATTTACAGTTGGAAAGTAAGGTGCATGTTTACCTCTCAGAGGCCAAGACTTCAGCCTTTACAGCCATTCTCTAATTAAGTGTGTCTCTCCACCTTGGAGATGTATAAGATTTAAAATACTTCAGGTAATCTGCTTTATATTTTGAAGAGTATTAGTTGGGTTAGYTAGTCAAGTCCCTAGACACTAACATGTAGCTTTATTTTCAGTTCTCTGAGTTATTTCTGAAGTGAGATTAATGTTTTGCACACATGGAAGCAACCTTACATTTCACAAAAGGTTAAAGACACAACATGTTAAATCCTTGTCTTGTTCCTGCCCTTTTGCCTGAAAAATGCTGATACTGTTGTTGGTGTTAACTTTTGTCCTTGAAAACTATGCTTTYTCTTCCATAACTGTTCCAGCGTTGCTTTGAAATCCGCTTTAAACATCTGCTTTCTCCTTCTGCATTTTCTTTTATTAAATGCTCAGCAGCCTGACTTCTACAGCATTATAAAGGTATGCATTTTCTTATCTCTAATTTAATGTTCAGATTAAGTCAATTAGAATACCTCTTTGTTGTTGCTGTCCTTTTTGTAAGTGCAACACACAGCATTTTGTCTCATGCGTTGAGCGTTCTGCAGCATATACATATTGGCTTAGGGAGGAAATAGATCTGGCAAATACAGCATAAAATAGGAGTTGCTAAGTGCTTCCAGCTTAATTAATTTAATTATGTAGCCCAATGATTGATGAAATAAAAATGAAGCATGCAGGCACATTGTTCAGGGGAGCACTGGCATGAAAAAGCTGAGCTTTAGATGTAATTTTTCCTCCCTTTAATTTCTGTCTGTCACAGGACTCAAGAGCTTATTACCATTTGCTGAACCAAGTTGCCCCCAAGGGAGATGAAGAAGGCATTCCAGCTATTACTATTGACATGTCAGGATTAAGGGTAAGATGAGACAAGTTTAGAGTACATGCCGATATTTTCTGTCTATTACTTGCATTGCTGGCCAACACAGAGTTGCATCRGGGTGTCAGAACAAGAAAACTGTTTTTAGCATTGCAACACAATCTTGTATTTCAGAAATCAAAGCTTTCAAAGAATTAAATGATGTGTTTTGCCTTTCATTAGATATTACTGCTGAAACTTCTTTAACAACCATTGAACCACACTGATAAACTACTAGCATGTAACAAGTATATTTAAATACATTTATTTGGGAATTTCATCAAATCATTCCCTTTTATATGGAATATAACTGTAAAAGCAATATGGTGAGATGGCTGGATTCAAAAGCCCATTTGAAAACACAGACCTGCCGATAGTGAAAGTGGGAAAAGAAATAGCTATAAATCCGACAAGGACCTGCTTTAACAGCCCCACACCTAGCTACACACGCGGAGACTCCGAGTGGGTCTGGTGTGCAGTGCCAGGCGGGGGGGTGAGGCTGATGGCCCCGTTTTCTGCCGGCGCAGGAGAAGGATGACGTCCAGCGAGCGGAGTGCATGCTGCAGCAGGCGGAGCGGCTGGGCTGCCGGCAGTTCGTCACGGCCACYGACGTCGTCCGGGGGAACCCAAAGCTAAACTTGGCCTTCATCGCCAACYTGTTCAACAAATACCCTGCCCTGCATAAGCCAGAGAACCAGGACATCGACTGGAGCTCTATTGAAGGTAAGGAAAATGTAAATAAAGGATGTTTCTGGCCGCCCGTGCCACAGTATCCCCAGCTCTGAGTTGATGATACGTTAAACTAACCTTATGTCCTTCAGACATATATYGACTGCACTGTTAGCACAGGCAGCCTTGAGAAAGGGAGGCTGCTCTTTACCTGCATGTAGCTTCTGGTATTTTGGGGTTCTGTTCTGTGGATAGCAGATGTTAAAAGACAAAAATGTTTGTGGGATGTCTGAACCAGTACGGACTATTGAGCATGCTCGTTAGTTGAAATTAGAGTTGATCTGGCATTCCCTTAATTGAGAATATAATTTAAAAATCAGATCTTGCATAAACCTGCTGTCTGCTTGCTCTGGGTTGGGGTCAGGACCACTGCTGTGTGATGATGTCAGATGATAAATATAGCCAGCAAATTGTTTACAAAAACATAAAAACTATAAGAATCATTTGCTGAGCTTCAGATCCTTCATTCTCAGCCTCATAGGGAAACTGTTCATGCTAGGGCACAGGCTGTTCTTGAATTCTTGAAGGCATTTCAAGGCCAGTCTGCCTAGATACTATAACATATAGGGCATGAAGAAATATTACATGCTGCACTGTGCTCTCTTATTTCACATGTCAACCAGTGTCTCCGTTTATGGTTCAGTGTGCTGTAAATTCTGAATTATGGTTTCATCACAAGACACTCATTTTACTGGAGTGTTGTGTTTTGCAGGCCTGTTGATTGATGTATCTGTTGTTTTAGGTGAGACAAGGGAAGAGAGGACGTTCAGGAACTGGATGAACTCCCTGGGTGTTAATCCACGTGTAAATCACTTATATAGGTAAGAGGATGTATTACACTTCCTTCAGATGATAAATACAGCCAGCAAATTGTTTACAAAAACATAATGACTTTTGGACCCTATAAGAATATATGCTTTGCTTTTTTTTTTTTTTTTTTTTATGAAACTAAGTTTACCTCTACTAATAGTTTAGTTGGGTTCCTTTCCTCTGTTCTTTGGTCAATGATATATCTTTTTTATTCTTTTCAGTGACCTGTCAGATGCCTTGGTTATCTTCCAGCTCTATGAAAAGATCAAAGTGCCAGTAGATTGGAACAGAGTGAACAAACCACCATATCCTAAACTGGGTGGCAATATGAAGAAGGTACAGAAAGCTGGAATAGTGCCAGTAGCAATGCCTTATCCTCAAAGGATGTCTATATCATTTCAAACAGCAACGTGGGCACTCGTGTTGCTCTCAAGTCCCAAGTACAGCACGTTAAATGATTTTTTGTCTAGTCAGTGAATAATTTTTCATTCTGAAAAAGAAACATACATTTGACTCACTGGCTCTGTTGACAGGTGAACAATATTTGTAACGTAAAAAGACTTGACACCTTTTGTGTCAATATTTAAAAACTGTATTTGCAGACCACTTTTGCTACTGTCTTAGTCACCAATTATAATGCATCTTYACCGTGAGACATATGGCACCAGCTTAATTGCAGCTGTCTGGATCACTGCCCTCTACATCAAATGAAGACAGTGATGATAAGCATTCTTGACCAGATGCCTCAAGAACCGATCACAGAGTTGCTGCTAAATACAAAGCTTTCTCCCAGCTATCTGGATGAGTAATTCCATCCAGTTAGGCCAGAGTGATTAACTGACCTAAAATATTGACTGGGACACTAATCCTTTGTTTCAGTGCAATGCCATGATGCTGGATGTACCCGTGAGCCATAGATTCGTATTTTCCAGGGTAATCTGTTTTTCAGGCCCTGATGATGAAGTACAACATTTCCTTCTATGTTAACTGTTTATCATGGTTGGTAGTCAAACAGCTGAATTATCACAGAGCCCCAAAGCTCCTGTTTGCCCAGGAGGATCTGGGCTAAGCGATCCAAAGAATTTCAAAGTAACAGTGTCTTGTCTTCTTTTATTCTRTATTTTTGAACCACACTAATTAACCCTGTGATTAACAGCTTGAAAACTGCAACTACGCAGTGGAACTGGGAAAGAATCAAGCCAAATTTTCACTTGTTGGCATCGCTGGGCAAGATCTGAATGAAGGAAACCGTACACTCACACTGGCCTTAATCTGGCAGTTGATGAGAAGGTATGGCAGTCAGACACAAACTTCAGAGTGTTTTGGTATACTCAGTTTGTAATAGTTTCTTGATGCTATCACTGAGAAGGCTCTACAGGCGACAGCTTTCTCACTCCTCTGTTTGCACTTATATGCAAAGACAGAGTAACCTTTTGCTCACTCCTAGTTAGGGATGCGATCAGGAAGCACATTATCTTGTGGGCAAGGCCATTACAGGCAGCTCATGCAGAAGATTATTATTATCACTATCTGTATAGCATGAATAAATGTTCATTGCATGGAACAGAGAAAAAGAAGTTGAAAGGTCTCTGTATCAGGGAATGGGGAGAATGTACTGGAAACAAGGAATTGATGCAGAAGTTTTGTAATCTGCTACCTGAAGCGCATGCAATTCAGTAGCTCTCCCCACTTCAATGTTAATTCTGTGTGCGAGTGTTTGTGTGTGTGTTTAAGAGATCCATAACTGGGTGTAAAGAGACCCAGTGGTTAGGAACTAACAGACTAAATTCAGTTTATAAAGCAAGGTATAGGTTTATCAGGCAGGTAATTAATCTAGGGATGTAGTGATTACTTGCCATCAATTTGGGATGTCTTTCCAAGGTGTATGCTGACATATAAGCAAAATATTCCAGGCTTGTGTTTATGCAGAAGATCAGTCTTAGATGAGCATAACAATTCCTTTCTGGCCTTAAAGTCAGTGATTATTTTTTAAGCACTGTGAGAATGAATCATTTACACTGAGATCCACTAAGAGGACCTTGTAGGAATTTTGAGTATCAAAACCTTTTGACACTCCCAAAACAGTGATTAGGGAACTGGGGCTGAATTAGACCCAACAGATGAATTAGCATGTTATAATATAATTCATATATACCGTGAGTGTGTGGGAAGCAGGGGAATATCAAGTCTAAGAGGACTTTTGGGGTGATCCCAGTCAAGCTGCGCACATACAGGATGGTTCTGAGGTTATGGTAGTCTTGGAGCAAATGCGGGTACCCTGGCTTCCCTCTTAAGGTACACCCTGAATATCCTTGAAGACATTGGTGGTGGAGAGAAGGTCAATGATGAAATCATTGTCAGCTGGGTCAATCAAACACTGACWGCAGCTGGGAAGGATTCAACCATCTCCAGTTTCAAGGTACAGTTTTTTGTTGGAAGTCTCTGCTTAGGAATCTCTTATTCAGTGTGTTTGTGTGTATGTTATATACATTGCCTGTATATAGATATATATACGCATATAATTGCACACARTACGTTATGATATATTTAACTACATTGTTTGATTATTTTTCATTCCCTTTTAAAGGCATGTTCAGATATAGAGATTTTATTCAGGAGGCTTTATTATGAAAACATGGTATGAACGTAACAGGAAACATCTTGAATGCCAGTTTGACATAGGAAATCAAAGTATGGAGCCAGGAATGATGACTGGAATTAAACAAGAACTGCTGTGCTGTTGATTATTAAATGACAGCAAGTACAAATGACAGTATTAAAAAGAACAGTAGCAATACTTTTATAATAAGGTAGTACCATTCAGGGGTGGTGCCCTATTTTGCAAGGCACTTTATAAACACAGAGATGGTCCAATTCCACAGAACTTCCAGTTTTGCTAACACATGCGAGACACTTCCCAAGCTGGGGAACGTTCAGTGGATGTAAATCAGCAGTTTGTACCAGGCGAGGACAGATCCATCAGACTTCACGTAATGAGCTCAGAAAGACACACAGCTGGTCCCCCTTGCACCTCCCATCAGGTAGACGTGTATCAATGCCATCTCCCCACAGGATGCAAATTCACTAGCCCAGCACCCCACCTTTTGATTTAATGATGTCTCATCCATTGGGAAAAAAAAAATCCTTGAAAGGGTTCTTAGTCTGCCTTAGATGAAAAATGATGCTAAGCAGCCCTTTGTGAAGATCTAAATGCTATTTGACTGAGCTGTCCATTGCTCTTGAGCCTAGACTCTGGCTTTGTGGGAGATCTGTCATCCTGTTCTGGTATCTAATTGTATTTTTCATCCATGCAGGATAGCAAAATCAGCACCAGCATGCCAGTCCTGGATCTCATTGATGCCATTCAACCAGGATCAATCAAATATGACCTCTTGAAAACAGAGGACCTGAATGATGAGGAGAAGCTAAATAATGCTAAGTACGTTCGTGCCAAGTGACACTTAACACGAGTTACCTGCTCAGGCTTGCCTGACTCTTGTCTTCGAAAACTGCTCTGCTGTCATTCTCATCTGGCACAACCTCAACTTAGAAATACCTCCAGAGTTAGAAGCATGAAGGCTAGGAGTTGGGCAGTAAAAAAGACTATCAATGGAAATGAAGTGTGTAATGTTATAATTCCTGCTTTATAATTCACCTGAAGGGATCAAAATCACTTGGCTTCACAAGCTCCTATTTTCTCTTATTAAATTTAAAATTCTTTCAGAGATCAGGGAACAACGGCAACAATAGTGAGCCATGGAAACCAGTGATTAGAGGTCATGATACCTCTGTAGTCACATACAGGTGGAACAAGGGCATATTTGAGAAGGGGAGGACAGGACTCATGCCTGAAAAACTGGGTTTATTGGATGTGGATATTGATTTTTTTTTCCTGAGAGCAGAGGGCCAGTCCTGGGGAAATCTCCCTTTCCTTTCAAAGTTATACAGATCACCTCCCGGTCTGATCATCAGTTTAGCTTCTCCTTTGCTACGTGGCAACTGCAAAAGAGAAAAGGATGACTGTAAGGCAATCAGAACTGCCATCATTTGTATAAAGACTTTTCCCACTGTTATTTTTCCCTTCCATTTCCTAACATCTGTTCTCTTTCTTCCCCTGCAATCCTACGTGTGCTTCTCTCCATACTTAATTTCTTCATCCCTCTGCTGATATTTTCGTCTTTTACCCTCCCTTCCTCCACCCCCCCCAACATGTTTCTTTGCATTTTGGGGAGAATTTCACAAATGTATGTGCTCTGCAGTGGGAAGAACCTGGGATTTTCTAGCTTTTTCAATGAAAAAATAGAGAGAAGAGACATACCCACTGGAGAACAGCCAGTAACCGTGCAACAGTGCACTCTGAGGAGGGAGATGGGAAGGTCAGCTTGCAGATTCTGGGTATGACTCAAGCAGAAGAGAAGTCCCTGAATGTTGATTTTCCAACAACACTGATCTCCACCAACATCAGCCTTCTGCTTTCCATCCTCATGAATTTGTTTATGTGCGAAGACTGAGCAGCAGAGATTGAGGGGTAGCAAGACCAGAATGGCTGCTTGTTAGGATAATCTTTCAGGRGGTGGGAGACTATATGTTTCATACCAGACTTTGACCTGCAGTCTCTCATGCTGCAGGTAGTCAGTGCTCTAACCATCAGGGAATACACTCTACCTTTTACTAGAAATTAGTTCTTTATGAACCTGTCTCATGCATTCCTATAGAAAAGTTTGATTTTGATGAATCAGTAAGAAAGTTCCCAAGCCACTCTGGTACTGATCATGTAAAAAACATCTTAACAGAGGGAAAATTAATGCTACTGCACTAATTTATTCCTTTGTTTTGTTTTTTTCACCCCTGCAATGCAGATATGCCATCTCTATGGCAAGAAAAATTGGAGCAAGAGTCTATGCCCTTCCAGAAGACCTGGTTGAAGTAAAACCCAAAATGGTCATGACAGTGTTTGCTTGCCTTATGGGAAAAGGCATGAAGAAAGTTTAAAGCACAAAAGACTTGTACTGATGCCTGGTATTCACCCTTCTGATTCCCTCAAACTGGATGCTCTTCTCCGTATCAAGGAAATATGCAGGGTGCTCATGCTTTTAAGGCATGAATGTTACACACGGTTCCAGAACATACAAAAGTTGTGTATCCACGTGTATCCGGGAAATGTTTTGTTTTGAACAGTAATATGTGCTTGACTTCTTTGCCTTATTTTCCACTTTGCTAGATATAACCATTTCGTATTCCCAACTAAGTTTTCAATAACGAGTCCTACACATATCCTTTTATTAATGGATACCAGGGTTTTCTGTCAGAGGTCACCTGGAGATCTTTGTCTTGGGAGGTACAGACAGCTTTTAGGATTATGAAATGTTACATACTGCTTCTGCCTGAAAATGTCTTCATGCTTCTGATAGCATTTCTGCCATACTTCCCTTCAGTTTGCACCTGGGATTATAAAAGGGGTTTCCCCAAGCCAATGCAAGTATTAGTGATTATATCTTTGGAACGGTAGGATCCTCTTAGGAAATTCTTGTGGGAAGAGAGAAGTGTTTRGAGTCTGCTGTGTGTTGCTAGTATATGAACTGAGCAGTACTTTTCCCTGCAAGTTATGCCTCTGCTGTTAGTGGCATTGCTCACAGAGTACATCGTTACTACTCACTGAAAAAAMCATACTGTAACCTGGCCCTCCAAGAATACCCAAACTCTGGAACCTTTGGAAGAAATGCTCTCCAAAGGATAATTCATTTTTATGTCATAATACACTTAAACCATAAGCAGATTGCAAAGCATGATAGAAATGAAAACCATGTTAAAGAAACTAAGGGGATATACTCAGTTAGTAGCAATAAGATGTGAACCAAAAGGATGCAGAATGACATATTTATGTAGTGAATAAAAATTAAACTCTGTTAACTTTACAGACTTGCACTCAAAGGGCTGTGGCCCTGGTTCAGGAGAGCATTTAAATGTGTGCTTGCATATGAAACACATACTAAAATGCTTCCCTGAACCAGGCTGGGATCCTCAATGGAGCTAAATCAGCATAGCTTTGTGGCTAATAGGGCGCTGTMAGTTTGCCTCAGTCGAGGACCGAGCCCCGCCTGCAGATAGTCAGTGGGATATATTTGCACTGAAACTCTTCCTTGGCTTGAGTCATTTACTGTTCTGGCCTTTACGTGGATTTTACTGTGGTGAAATGCAGAAGGAAGGAATTTTGCCTTAATGCAATCCCGTTGACACAGTCTCAGTTCCCTCCCTCCCCCCTCTCCCTCCTCTCCAGCCCCTTCAGAATTGCCTTAATGAAGAACCAATATTCAATGATGTAAGAAGTCTCTCCAAATAAAATGTTCTATAAAGCCAAATGCGTAATATCTTTGTTTTAGTAATGCATGTGCTAATGGGGAAGTGTGTATCATAAAGCTGAATTAGGGACAGATTTTATAAAAAAACACCATGGGCTTGCTAAGCATGTGTCTCCCATGTTGTTATTGAAACCACAGATTGCAGGAAGCAGGAAGAATTATTGCCTAGGTCATTTCTGTACATGCCACTCTGAGACACTGMCAAAGATGGGACACTGTGATGGCTGGACCTGCAGCCTGACCCCATACGATTTCCCCCATTCAGCACAATACCTGTCATCCTCTTCCTTTGCTCATATGCCCGTAAACTTTGCTTTTTTATGTATTCTGCAATGCCAATGTGCCACTGGGTTTCTGTATTAAAGGTCAGATCCTGTTCCTGATCAGATCTGGCTGCCCTGTTCCTCTCATGAACCTGTGTAGTTAATACAGGGTGGGAAAGGAACAGTGTCCTAAGAGCCATCCCGTCTGGTCACAATATTTCCCAGTGCTGGCAGAGGAGGAGAACATCTCGAGCGTTATATGAAGGAGACGTCACCCCAACTTATTGCCCATCAAGGGGGCGTTAGCAGAGCACAGCCCCTATGCTGCTGCTCCTCTTTCTAAGTATAGGATCCACTGTTGCCATACAAGAGGAGTGGCACCGAAAAGGCGGCTGCTCTTCCCTCATGTTGTTTGCCTTGGAAGTCCCGCAGAGGTAAACCGGAGAGAGGAAACTACAGCCAGAAACTGTGACCACAGCATTTCCCTCGGGTGGGGTGACCATGTATTTTGTGTGTGTTACATGCATGCGTGTATGTTCGCAAACTGCAAGGGCCATTTTCGGCTGGATAGACAGTGTAGATCTGAAAGGGCCAGGTAATCCTGCCTGAAGACAGCCCTGCTCCGGGTTCCCTGTCTCAGGGAGATGCCCTCACCCCAGACTCAGGGGCGGACGTGAGGGATGAAGTAGACGACGGATGGGAGATGGCAGCAGCACCAGCGTGTGAGGAGGGGCTTTTCCCTTGGTCCCAGACGAATGCTGGCACTTGCTACCCCCACAGAGAAGAAGGGATTTTCAGACACAGCATTTCCCATTCACCAGCCCTTAGCAACTCAGTTTTTTGCACAGGGGTAGGATTTTTAGAGGAGCCTGCTGAGAGAGGCGGGGAGAGGAGGCTTTCACACATCGTGCGTTTCCCATAGGCAAGATGTAGGACTTCAGTGTCCCTGGAGATCAAAACCTGCCTCTAGCTCAGGCTCTGGAGAGGGGCCAGGTGATATACACTGTTATTCGACGCATGTTTTGTGAAGGGGGCTGCTTTTCCTCCTCCTCAGCATCCCAGCACTGGAGCCAGGCACCCTGCCATACAGCCCTCCCTCCTAGTCCCTCGCCCCCAGGCTGCGTTTTGGGGCAATGTCTCTGAACCCCAACCTGCAGCCYTGGCACCAGTGCAGCGGGGAGAGCTAACCACGAGATGGCAGTCACTCTATCTGGAATTTTAGAGGCTGGCATGCATGAGCTCCGAAAATGCTCTCCTCTGGGAAATGGAGAAAAATTGGGATATTTAACCCTAGGCAAAATGCTAGCACCTGTCAGTGTGCAAAAGGGAATAGGCAGGGATACTATAGTAAATGCCTTACCAGATTTTCATCCCTATCTCTATAATCTGCCATGAAAAATAAAGCTGTTGTGGACCCAAAGGTGTGGGAATAGCCACATTCTGGTACAGGAGTATAAACATTTTTCACTTTTCAATGCACCTCTGTTTAATTGGGTATTCTTGGTTTTTTGATGGACTTGAGGTTTTGCTTTCATGAACTGGTAATAGTAACCTGTAATAAAGCTCCCAGCAATTGCTGAAGGGGTTAAACCCATGACAAACATCACAAAAAAAAACAGGATCTGGAATTTTTTGCTGTTGCTTTTCTCCAACTTTTTCCATCACTCTTAGAGAAAGCAGCTGCCTTGGGGATTCACTCCTAAATCAAGCTGGCTTTGTAAGCACTTCCATTATTGATTTTCATTGCACAATTAATCATAATTTTCAAGGCTTCAAAAAGGCTTAGACATTCATATGAATAAAAATAAAGCATCAGCAGTTAGACTAACTAGGAGAAAAAACCATGAGGGCAATCAATTCACATGCTTCAGGGTACAGTCTGATCACCAGATGGACTCAGAAAGAAATATCCCCCCATAGTGTAGTAGAGCATAATTAGGTGCATGATGAGGATTTTACACCTTCTTGTAAATCATCTATCCTGGCTAGCAATCATCTATCCTGGCTTTAGAAAGGGGATAGCAAGCAGTACGGCTGGCTGCTGTGCTCTTGTACAGATAAAGTCATGTTTCTACTTCCTCCAGAGATGGAATTGAACAAAAAACCCAACTTGACGTCACTCCTCCTTCCAAGTGCAGCTTACTTCTGCTGTGAGCCTGATCACAAACTTCAGGTCTTGGTGTCCATTGCTGTCTAACCATGCGGCAGCTTCAGTTTRGCCGCTGCTCGGAAAACGGGACCCTGTCTCTGGTGGATGGCTGCAAAAAACACACGAGCAAGCACTCAGCTACCGCTGCTTTCAGCTGGATGGAGAAATGGATCCTGGTGCCTCCAATCTTGCAAACCCACGTGGTGAGTTGCTACTGAGACTCTCCAGCTCCTCATCTTCTGCCACTTCTGGCAGCCTCCTCCACCATCTGGAGAATGGACTTGTCAAGAATGTGGGAGCGTTTTCCACCAAGCTGCTCAGCCACTTTAAGTCCATTACTTTTCAGGCAAGCAGACAAAGCGAGCAGCAGAGAGTAGTGTCACTGAATGCCTGAGCCTCCTTGCCTGCTGCGTGGTGAGCAACGTCAGAGTTAAAATTTGTACACAAACATAAGAAGCTGTTCATTAAGCAAGTCAGTAAATAGGGGAGCTCTGTCTACTGGTAAGGTGATAGACTTTATATAGCTTAGTGCGGGCAAACTCTGAATTAGGACCAAAATGACTTAATAACGTTCTCATTTTGTTCATATTTTTTATGTATATCAGTGCTTGGTGGCAGTTCTCTTCTGCCACCAGGAAAACCGTGTTGTTCTCCTAATGGTTCATTTGCTGCTCAGGAAGTTACACACAGGTCTGAAGTAAAATTACTATTTTTAAAGCATTGCTTTTTATTTCACCTTACTTACTTTTTGTGCCCTGATCACTTTTTAAAGGCAACAGTATCGTACAGAAAACCTAACTTGCTCCCAGGGTGCAAGCTACCATTGCTATTACAAATCCATGATAAATTGTCCAAGGCCAAGAAGGGCAGAATTCCCACAGGCCATGTGCTCACAGGTAACGATATGTCTGAAATTTGTGAAAAGGGCAGAAAGCTATATAACCAATCATGCATATAAGCACTGAACTCCCTTAGGGCAGGCACTCATTTAGTGCACGTGTTAAGGATCTAAAGGAATACAGCAATGAACCTCTGTGAACACACAAAGCATGGAGAGAAACCCCACACATCCACCCGGGAAATCTCCTAGCAGGTGATTGACATGCACGGTGCTGCTTTGATTCACGCAGGCAGAAAAGCAATGTCCCGTTGCCAGGCACCTCTGGCAGCCCACGAAGTTGTCCTGGCTCTTCACTGCAGTTAAGCAAACCGGACACCTCACAGCACGTGCTGGTTTGTCACTGAGTGGGGACATGCCTTCTGACCAGCCCCTCAGTAAGATGTCCCCCCTTGATTTTGCAGCCCCGGAGCAGAACACCCTGCGTGTCTGAGAGGTGGCGGATAAGCCTTAGGCACATCAACCTCTCCGTGCCTTCTCCTCAAGACCTGCGTCTGCTTGGGTGCTAGTGAAACAGTCCTGTGGGTGAGTAACATGCCAGAGAAAGGCTCAATCAGCCACATCAGTGAAAAGTAATAGAGATCTCTGAGGAGGGATGCAGGCCCTCACCACCAGCCCTACCTCCACTGCTTGCTGCGCTGYCAAATTACATTTCACATTAGGGAAATGTGGCCGCATTGCCCCACAATGCTTCAGTCACAATCCTTCTCAGACCAACGTGGGGCGATGCTGCCCATGCGGTGATCAGACCTCGCAGAACAGTCAGATGCCTCTAGAAACTTCCCAGATCCACTGCTGGAGCCAAAGTCTAGGAATATAGGTTCTGCTAATTGTAGAAGTTGTGAACTGTGCTAATGGGACCTGTACTGTCAGCAACCTCCTCGGCTTGCCAAGCTTTACAACACGTGGGAACAACCTACTAATACAGGTCCAGCCTCTGCTGACCTGGTGGCATCCATTCGGGAGCACACGGAGGCTTTGAGCTTAGTAGAGGAACAAATTCTCATAAGGTCGTTTCATTCTGCATTTCTCATACAAGCTCTGGGCAGGGGGATACCCAGCACTGTGACAGAAATCCCTCTCTGGCCTACAATGATCTCCTAAAGGTTTGGAAATGACACCCCAAACAGGAATCATGGGGCTTTCAGGGCATGGCCCTGGGATGCAGATTGCAGAAGCTTTTAGCACAGATGCCCTCAGCTGCCAGAGCCGTCGCACCATGCTGGGGTCTGCAACTGCAACACTGAGAGTGCACTGTAGGAAAGGTCACCTCTCCCCTCCCGCATCCCTGGATGGATAGAAGAAAAGTCAAGTGCCTATTTGGATGCATTTGTACAAGAGCTGTTCCGCTGGGACAGTGATGAGTCTCTCTGCAGTGTGGATCTGCTTGCGCAGACTGATGGTCAGCATGGGCTGAGAGTGAGATGTGCCTCTCCGAGGTGGGGACCACACCAGCCGAGAGGGGTGAACAGAAGGGGGCAGGAGGTTTGCTCCATGGAGCTTCTCTTCATCAGCATCCTCAAACAGGTCCCAGCATCCTCCAAACAAGTCCCAGCATCCTCCAAAAGCCCAAAGGAAAGGCCCACTCTTCTAACCTTTGCCAGATGCCACGCAAGCAATGTGAACAAGTGCAAGCAGTGCAGAGAGGAGCAGCAAATCCTATCGATGCACTCAGAGACAGGCAGAACGCATCACGACTCCAGGGCTAATTGCATTCCTGACATGTACATACATACCTATGCACATAGGGAGAGGACAGGTGTGCATCCATTTGCTTGCACCATAGCCGAAGTGTGCTCTCTGAACACGGTACTTGGAGCACCTTTCTCAAGTGCTCAGAAGCTCTGCCTGGAGTGCTCCTGTGGCTCCCTTTGGCATCCTTTGTTTAACAAAGTTAAACTTGCTTTGCAAGTGCTCCTTGTTAAGATACTGGCAGATAAATCAATAGCTACTAGCAATAAGAAAACATGAGTCACTTGGACAATATGTTGTTTGGGTGGGAGTGGATAATAGACCTTCAGAAAACAGAGAYCATGAGGACAGTGTTTAACCAGTACAGACATCTCCTCACCTCCCCAAAACAGCACATGCKCTACAGCATCTTTCTCTCTGCTGACCCTGGAATGCTAAACAGCAAGGAGAGTAGAATAAAAAATGAATAAAGTAGGTTGGCATAACTGAGAAACTCAAAAACGCAAAGTGAACATGTATTTTCAGCCTCTSCTCATACCTATCAGCCACGGTTGAAACATACTGCCTGTACAGCACTCACCCGGGGATGAGAGGTCTGTTTCCCCTCAGTTTAACCCATCATTTCCTAGCACAGGTAGCATCTGATTTTTATATTTGGGAATGACGTGAGGGAGAAATGCCAGAACCACAGAAATTTAGACATAGCCCAGATTTTCCCCTCCTGGTGGTTTCATGGTCTGCAAAATTGTTTCCAGAATGAAATGACAGAGGTTGGTGACATTGGCCATGTATGTAAATGATCAGAGTGTCCTATGGAGATTAATTGGTTCATGAATAAAGATGAGGAGCTGAGGTGTGCTGGGAGAAATCATTTATCAATTATATGCCTTGGAAAACKGAAAGATGATGCGGCCTTAACGGCTGAATGGGTTTGAAAGGGAGACTTGTAAATTGAGTTCTAATTCTGTTCTGCTGCATTCATAATATAGAGCTGTTAAACTAATTGCATCTTTGTGTGGTTCATGAGCAATGGCACTCAGCTGCACCRCACAGCAAGCAACAGAGATCAGAGTTTAGTTAGATTTTAGTCATCCTTTGCCTCAYGTAGGAAGGATGCCAACCAGTTACCTTTGGCCTCATCAGTAGTGATAATGCATAAAAAAAAGGGCAAGAGCCTGTAAATATTTTTCAGGAGATTAATTGTGTGTTTGAATCTGAATTTAAAGAACCAAGAAGGACAGCGCAGACTCACTTGGCTTTTGTGTTCTGCTTCAATCACATGGATCCATTGGAGTGATTACCCATCCCTGGAGAGACTCGTTGCTGATTAACTGAAAAGAAGARGATTCTGGGGGATCAAAACAATAGCAGAATATGCTAATCCCAAAAAGGGAGAAGGATCTGAGGGATGCGGCTGCTGGTAACAGCTGACCTCCCCTCCTCCTGCCCCTTCTGTATGCTTGTTAACAGGTTTACTGTTACCGACAGACAGTACCAACCTAGCATGGGCTCCAGCATATGCTGAAATACAGACTCAGATCTGAGAATCTYGTAGAATGAGACTTGCTATTTAAAATCTTGCTGCTGGATACTGTGCAAGCCCYGGGATCAAAGACGACAGCCGCACTTAGGTCCTGGCTGAGCTTAGAGGAAATCTCGTGACACTTGRTTGCTGAAAGCCAAGGGTGCCAGTAATGGGAGCCACTGGAGATTACTCAGCGGCATTGCTGCAACTCCTCCATACCATCTGGCTGCATCAGTTCAAGCAGTTCCTCCTTTGACATGTTTTGTCTGACCGCTTTCTGGGGTCTGGCTCTCCTTCACCAGCAAGAGCAGCTGCAGGAGCCCACCACGATGGCCGGGCACAGCTGAGCATCTCAGAGCATGCTGGTGCAGAGGGTGCTTGAGCAATGATACCCTGACTTAGCTGGGACACAGGCGCCTGTCCTCTTCTGCTGCCACCTTTTTGGGCACATCTTAAACCACCACACAAAGATGTGCCAGAGCCTGGTCTGGGTGAGGTACCACACCTATGCAACATCAGGAGGACATGGCTGTTACTACATGTCAATGTGGAGAGGGAGGGGAGAGACAGCAGGTTCAGGCAAAAGAGTGGAAATATATCTTTAAAATTGCCTTTAAAGTGTGATTATACTTTAAAAAGCAATATAGTAATGTCACCAGGAGGCTTTATATACTGCCAGCCCTAATTCCCACAAGCGTAGTTTTCAGCAAAGAAAYCAAGAGACTACTTTGTTAATTATTTGCTCTAAAAGGTAGGACCTGATCACCCCTTTTTAAATAAAAGTCTGTGCACGTCCCAAAGCTACTCTAAAAGTTAACAGAAACCAACACAGATCAAACTGTCCCCCACTGCAAGGCTTCTGGTCATATCTGCTACAGTAACACTTGCAGGSACCAGTTCAGTATAGCCCATGGTCTACCCAGTGTAGAAGTAATAATTAACCCAGGTGCAGCAAAACCTTTGAACTCAGCCAGAATTTTTGACAAAGCAGCTCTTCATCAGGGAATGATGATTCATCAGAAGCAAAAAGGGTTGCTGGAAAGGCTCACTTTTGATGAATTTCCCAATTAGAGAAAAACATACTTGTTCGAGAAAGGAAGCTTTCAAACGGCTGAAATCTCCCTTCCTAAATTCAATCTTATTTCCTTCAGGTCTTAAAAAAATGCATAGAAATGCGAGTTGATTTTCAATAAAATTCAGATAAAGCTTTTAAATTGAGTAAAAATCAAACGACAGTTGAAATTATCAAAATGAAATATTTTGATTAACCCAACTGTTTTTATAGTTGCCCTTCAGTGTGTTTTTTAAGACCTTATTTTTTTTCCCAGCTTAGCTGGGAAATACTTCCCAGGTTCTCAGAAATTCTTGAAGGTTAAGAAAAAATTTATTGTTGTAGGTAGAGCAAGTACRTCTTAATTTATGACTTTAGTAGCCCAGAACACCGAAAATTGCTTCTGATCATAACAAGCACCTGAAGTGTCCAAGCTTAGGAAGGGAAGTAGACAGAATCCATAGGATTCACTGGAACAAACACAGCCTCCTACCTCTGTGCGAGTCATCCCAGCTCCAGTGGCCATGAATAGGACCAGGCGTTTCATTACCCTCTGAGATGTCTACAGCGGGTCAGAGATGAACTGCTCCCAACAAGTGCCCATTTCTCTGCAGTGCCTATGCAAGTGGCACAAGATGGCTCGCTCAGGTATAGCGGTCTGCACTGGGAAGGGCTAACGTTAGAGGAGATGATTCTCTCTTCCTAAGCGGRTGAGACGAGCAGATAGGGGGAATGGCAACATAAGTCAAAGGAYGAATGATAATCCCTAACAGCTGGGTGGAACCAGGTAAGTTAATGCTTATGTCTAAATCATTCCCATCCCTTTCTATTGTGTCAGTAGGTTTTTTTACTAATGTTCTGCCTGGGCAGGGCTAGAACACTCCTCAGCAGCTCACAAGGCTTTGGGGGTAATCAATGTATAGGTGGTTCTCATTAGAGCAAACCACAGCAATGCAGTACAAATAGATCATATCCGGAAAGGAAATCTGACCCACTCGGGGACAGAATTGCCACAGAAATTGTTTTGCGTGTGAAATGTGTGTTACGCAGTACARGTATCTTTGCGATGGGAGGCTCCATGCTTTCGAAAATCAGCCCACTTCATGGAGGTGCTTCCCGACCAGGAACCTCATTTTAGGCAGCCAGATCTGAGCAGCTTGGCTGCTGCTGGTGAGGTGGCGGTGCTGGGATGGAGCTAGGGGCTGTGTGTGGAGCTGCCATTTAGTCACCCAAGAAYGGTGCCCAGTGGCACTGGTTTTGAACACTGTGCATGGCTTTGCTGCTGAGACAGGCTTTGTAAGTGGAGGAGGATGTAGTCTGCACTGTTCAGATTCTAATGGAAGGAAAAAAAGTGGAAAGATGATTGATCCAAATAAGCAATGTCCAGCACATGCTTGAAAGGCAATGGGTTTGTGTCCTACCTTGAGCCGTGAGACCTCTGAGGCTTTCAGACAAGCAAGAGCCGTGGGAATATACATCTCTGCCTCCTGGTCAGTCACATCTTCCWTTTTTTTTTTTATTTTTTKATCTYTCATCCTACATTTACTTTTCCGTTTATTGTGTTTTAACCTGTGTAATGCCTTAATCACCACAAGACTCTGGTTTGTCCTTCCCTCAGAATTTCCTCTAGTGCCTTTGGTTTCCTAAACCACCCATTTTTCCCTTTTTTTGTGTGATATATTTCCAGTGCATACCAGAAACCAAAAAGCAAGGAGGAAAACTGCAGCTTTCAAACAGCGTGTGAACAATCTCTTTGCAGATGATCCAGAGAACCGATAGGAAAAGCAACCAACATATACAAAAATGTCTGACACCTACATCTGGCCAAAACTTTCTTCTCAGGTAGATAGCAGAAAATGTTCCTTTTTCCCACTTAATTAACACTTTAAGACATAGAGAAATATGATCCTTTTCTTTCCTTTGTTACCAGCAACCCCACTCCGTCGGCTTTTCAATCTCCCCTGTTACACCTATCTCAGTAGATCCAATTTTTCTTTAAATTCCTATCTGTGCATCAGACATTTCCAGACGAAAGTGTGCCTGGATGACCAAGTATCGTCTCCTGTTGGCAGCTTCCTTTTGCCTATGTGAGGGAARGGCATCTGAACCACCAGTTTAAAAACTAACCCCCGCGGCAGAGCGCTGCCCACTGCCCTTGCCGGGAACAGCCTCTGTACCTTACCAGAACTTCCTATTTATTTGAACAACATCTAGAAAAGATAAAATAGGAACTGCAGAATCTAGGTRAGGTGTCAGTGGTTTAGCTTCCCACGAGCCTTTTTTTTTTCTTTCCCTTTTGTGTCCAGTTTGTGCTCAACTCCAGTTTGGGGATTTTCAGTGTTTGTGTATTTTCACAGAGGCATTAACAGCAGGGTACTCACTGGGGAGCGTGATTCACCTCTGCTGATTTCAGCCATCTAAAACTTAGCTGTCTGGCTTCTTAGGACAGGCCTGCCCTCCTAAATAAAAAACAGCCAGGACTGAATTTGAGCTCTGAAGCCCGGACTGCCTGCCTAACTGGAGCACTGGCTCTGACCCAGACCACTCCAGAACTATTTTAGAGGAGGTTGGTGGATGCAAACGAGTCCATGTTACCTAACCTTTGCTCCAGGGCTTGCTCCCAGGCATTTTTCAGCCAGTTGTATAGCTATAACCCTAAGCTACACCTACAACATCATATAATTTAGTTCCCCCATTCACTCCCAGGTCTTGGCTCCCTGGTGTCCCCATTGCACGTATGTTGATTCACTCCTCAGTCCTCTTCTGGAATGAATTCCCCCTGGAACAAATCCATGTTGTGTTTCTGGGGACCACTCACCTGAAAAACCTTTTATATCAGACAGCATGGATGAAACTGCCCCAGGTTTGGTTCCCTCATTCTACACCTATATGACATGCTCATCCAAGGGCTAACATTAGGGTGGGTCTGATGCTGGAGATGAGCAGCTCTCTGCCGCATAAGGCTGCCACTGGGATGTCCTCTAACCAGTGCAATGCCTTGAGCTGCTATGTTGGTGCATGGAAGAAGAGGACTTGGACTAAGTGCTAAGCCTGCCATGTCCTAGCCAAGTTGGATTTACTGTTCAAGCACAGAACGTATGTGGAGATCACCTATTCTGGACATGTCAAATTCATTCAGCTTTTCAGCATGTCCTGTCTGGACAACTGTGGGTAGAAATATGGGAGGCAAATCTTGGGGCATGCAAGAAATAATAATAGTGAGATGAAGAGTCACTGGCACTTTTGCTTGAAAAGCTAACCCAGTGTGACATGTGGAAAATACATGGACGCCAGAACATCACAGAAAAGAGAGCGTGGAGCAACACAAGCAACCTGAAATATTTGAATGGGTCGGGTGTTAACCAAAGAGGTAGAGGCCAGCTGCAGAAGATGGGGAYCCAGTCAGTGTGCTCCATTCTGAACTAGAGGAACAGCCCTCAACAGCAAGAGTATCACATCCCACTTGCTCCTTGTTTTCTCTGCTAGCACATGTCAGCAAAAGAAGCTTTGCTGCTCAGGATTTTTCCATTTGGACTTAATAACTTCACTCCCACACCTCTCACCCAGCTTCACTCTTGGCTGTGATGTGCTCTAGGAGTCCTGAATGCAGAGCATGCTGCTGGACCTCCATAAATATTAGAGGATCACAAAAACTTTGTGCTTGGTGTTCTTTCTTATGTCTGTGGCWTGTAGCCGCAATGAAATGACACAAAGGCTGAGATGACAAAGTGACTTGTCAATATGAAAATGTCCAAAATGTACCTTATCCTTTCATGGATTGGTGACATCAATACGAGTAGGACCTCCYCAGGGAGCTCTGTCATATTGACTTAGCCACCAGGAGCTCAGGGTTGAGGTGAGAGAGAATATTACATTTTAACCACTCTTTAAATAACATTTTTTAAATCAATAATGTGGGTCCTGAACCCTTAGCTTTCCAATTACATTTGGTTTCATTGTGGATGCCATGAAGATGAAGCTTTACCTGCTCTTTTTTACCCTATTTGTCTGGATTCAAGAGAAGYATGTCTTCACTCTTCCAAGGTAAATATCTGATGGTGCTCCTGGGCTTTTAGTGTGYGGTGACTGGGACAGGGAAAGTATTGTAGCAAAATAACTCCAAGCAGCATAAGAAAACATTTGGCAAAGGTTGACGTTTATTTATTGCTTTTGTAATTGGATATGTGGTTCAATTTAACATATAGATGGTGGAGGAAATGAAATTATTCTAAGTCTTCTTTGCATCCATAAATCCTATGTTTTTAATCATATTAAAACTATTCTTTTCAGTCTAAGTGCAAATCAATTCTGTTCATTCAGTGCTTTTGAATGCCAATAAAGGGCATTCTGAAACTTAATGGGAAAAAATAATTTGCTTCATTTGCCTTAAAACAAGACCTTAAATGAATTACTTCTTGAGGTAGAGAGAGAAACCATTTCAGAAAGTGCTAACAATCTGTTTTCTTTCTAAAGCAGCTTTTATGATTGTTTTTCCAGTCATAAATCATTTTTGAATAACCATTTGGTATTTGTACAATGTTTCAGAAGCAGCTTTATTGTTACCTATCGATAAACTTCAGAAATGCCCTGAAACCAAATGCTTTGTTAAAACATGAGAACATATGTCAGAGATGAAGACAGCCAAAGTGCTTTCATTTTCTACATGTGCAGCTGGCTTAAAAACCTGAAATGTTTTAATAGGTAGAACTAAAAGGATAAGCCCCTCATGTGGTGATATTAAGCAAGATGAACAACCTATAGGAATCACAACTAAACACAGCCTGCTCCCAGGACTAAAATACCTACACAAATAATAGTGAATTATGTCTCGCAGCCTGCTGCGACTCTGCACCACAAGCCAGTGGGCAGACCTGTGACAGGTGAACACCTCTTGAGTTCATGCCTTAAAAAGAGGATTTTTCACCTCCATTTGTGTTGCAATCATATTTTGTTGTGGATTGCTATGGRGGTATGAGGGTTAAAGTAGGGGGACAGTTAAACAGTAAATTTAGTGGAGCAATATTGCTCTGTGCTACCTGAAGGTTCATTTATTTCATGTTTAAACAAAACACTGAATATCTGACCCTTACAGACGAATATGGCGTTTCCCACTGGAAAGCAGGAGTCTAACCCTCCCAGACCCGGTTATGAAAATGGCTAAAATAATGAGATTTTAAAGGTGATATATTATATCTGACTTTTTACTTTTATTTGAGTGCTAGCGTTGGAGGATTTAACAGTCATGTATTAAAGCTTCCCTTTGCAAGRTTACAGTGTGATTACTGCATCTGGACTTCTAAGAAATACACCAAACGTGAGACTTGTGAAAGAGCTGATGACACTGGAAAGACACCTCGCTCATGTGTASGGAAAGGCAAGGCTGGAAGCTGTCTGACAGCCAGCAAGGTGGGAGAAAAGAGAGCCCACAGGCAGACGTCTGTGCTCCAGGCAGACAAACAGCTTACATGGTCCAGGAGAACAGGAGAAGATGCTGGCAGCACTCCTCTAGTGACACTACCTGCTAGAGTCAGGGTAAGACATTCAGCTGGAGACRAGTAGGGAGGCCTCTCTTCTGGAGATGTTAGTCAGAAAGAACATGCAAGGTTTAAATGCAGCCAGGCTATGAGGACAGAGAGACACATCCATGCTGATGCCTTGTTTTTGTGGGCCTGTGTGACATGTGATGCTGACGGTTTCCCAGTGACTGAGAAATGCAATGGAAAGGAGGGATGAAGAGACTGAGATGCCTGCAGAGAGCCGGCACTGACTTACGTTTATCTGTGAGATGGTGGCCAGGGCCCCTGGGTGGCATTCATCTGACTATATGGATTTCTATACAGTTCTGCATGGGAACAAGCCCCCTTCACCTTCCTGTACAGCTAGTGGAGAAAAATATATGTATTTAGGTTATAATTCATTCCGGTTTGGCACACATACATCTAAAGTAGCTCAAGTTAATTGGACCCTTAAAGTGCCTGTTTCTTTATTAAGAGAGTGACTAGCTCAGATGAAGATAGCAAAACCATCTAAAATGARCTCTAATGCATCCCACTCACTCTGTCATAGCTACAGGATAAGAACAGAGCATTGTAGTGTGGGGATGGCAGCTGGACTTCTATTTACCCAGAAGTAAACGGGAGAGGAAAAAGAGATGGGGAACAGTGCTGGAGTCCAGTGGGACTCTGGCAGAAAGTTGGAGGAGGGGAATGAGAGGGATCCTCTTAAGGACAAACTCAGAGAGCAACCAGGGAAGCAGGGCATGAGGACAGAAAGTGAAAGAAAAGAGGTGTGTTCAAGATGATTATGTCCAGCCCTAACAGGGCAGCAGGCAGGGCAAGGAAGCTCAGGGTGGAGGGTTGTTTCCGAGATCAGTATAAAGTATAGGCGTAAATAATATAAAGTTTGGTATAAATAATGAGAGCTTTTGTCTGGGTGTTTTCTAACAGGAGTGGGGCAGAAGACAGATGAAAGAGGGTATAATGCCAAATCGAAGCAGAGGAACTGAGAAGCCCAATGCCTACAATTTCGGCTGTTAATACTCCCCATGTTAAACATGACTACAAAAGCAAGGGCAGAAATTGGATCAGCTTGTTCAGTGTATTCAGGTCCTACCAACGAGAGTTACAGAGGAATCGCTGCTAGCTACCACCTGCCCAGTACTTACCACACTCAGCTGAAATATTTGTGGAACAAATGGTGAGGTACAAGTACATACCAGCTTCCTCATTATGGTACTCTCAGGCTGTGGGAATCATAGGACAAAACCAGATGCAGCAGCCTTTTTCTGGTCTCCCCTGTGAAAAGACTTCCCCAGATACGAGAAGACAAATTCATTTTTAAAGTAGCTCCAAACACATGCTTTGGAGTGCACTTACCTAAAGAAACAGGCAAACTGCCAACCCTGCCTATCCCTGATTGCTTTTTGATTCTCTGTCAAATGATGGTCGAGGCAAAAATAGGGCTGGCATATTGTTGGTTCTGCATGAGAAGCAACAGTGATTGCTTGGAGCCTGGCTAGAAGTAGAAAAGATGAATCACCTGGTTGCCAGATGCTGTCAGGTCTCTGCTTGAAATCAGTCACAACAACGAGTTGTGACAATCATGTTATGCAGCTTGAAAACACTTGTTTTGAGAGCCCTGCCTGTTATCTTTTCAGAACAGTCTTTGCAGACTGGGCTGGCAGGGTCTTCCACAGTGCCTGGTTTATGCACTGCCACCAACTCCACATGATTAGAGGGCCAAGAGGCACCCCAGCCCAGAACATGGAAATAGGGGTCTGACATTCCCCTGAGTCTCTTCCTTCCACACACACAAATTATTTTAATTATCTAATTATCTATCCAACGCAATTTTGAACGACATGGCTTGCAGGGCACTGAAGATCAGGGCTGGATTTACAATGCAAAGTGATATTTTTTCTTTCCAGAAAGTGAATTTCACTTCCGTCACTGATGGTGGGGTCAGGCATGGAGTAGCTGGGAAGCACCATCTCATGTACAGTGTGTCCAGACCACGGGTTTCGGGTAGAAGGGGAATATAAGTTACCAGGCAAGGAGGGGGAAGACAGTCGTATAGACCAACTGAGACCATACCTGGCAGAGGGACAGAAATGAGGAGATCAGAAAAACTGGGCTGGAGTAGGAACGATGACGGTAGTAGCCTCTGCACATCTACAAAACATCATGTTTGGCTTTTGCCAAACTGGAAGGGCTTTTGCCAGATTGGGAGGGCTCATGTCTCTGCTGAACAGTGACTGAGACCAAGAAACTCAGGGGAGAACAGGAGAGCTGTCTTCCTGGTCTGGGCTCATTTTCCACTGGTACTGCTGCTGCACTCCGGYTTAGCTGGGGCTGGTTGCTGTTGTGCTGGTGCCAGCTCCCAGGAGCGATCTCAGAGTCCAGCGGTAGACATTGGCTACCAAAGCCCTGCACCACCTCTTTCATAGATTTTACTGATTGGCAGAAGAAGAGGCTGGAACGGGGTTCAGCATCTTCACTATTGAGTCTTCTTTGAGTTCATGGCAGCCAAGCCAGAGAAGACGAGAAAGGCCAAGCCTGCTTCTCTACTTTCGCGTGACCTAGAGTAGTTCCAGGTACCTCTGCTTTACTAAATCCAATTGTTTTTCAGGGACGAAGTTTTGTGGGCTCTCCCACAAACAGACAAACAGGTTGAAGCCCTTCAGGATTTGCTGAACACCACTGAGGTAAACAGATCCCTCTGTCTCTCTGGTCTCTAGGCCAAATTCTTCCCCAAAGTGCATTAATGCTGTTTTCCCTCCTGCCCCTGGGAAAGATTTAGCCCACTTTCATTCATTTGCCCTAATACAGCAACTCAGAAAATGCTGGGTATTCATTGCTCCACTACCTTCTGATTTACATGAGAAGACTCCTCCTTCATAATGTCATAGAAGTGCATTATATCAGAGCTCAGATTTCTGCAATTGATTTTGTGTATTAAGACACTGCAAAATTGGCAAAGCACCAACTCATAGTAAGTAGAAATACATTTACTAGGGAACCTCAGCACTTTAGACCAGTGCAATCTTGACCTTTATGACTTGCACGGCTTTGAAGATCAGGACTGGATTTTGTGGTATTTTTCTTAAAGCAACATTTAGAAGACAAAAATCTCTTAAGCAATACTTTTTTTTTTATTACTTCTATCTTTCATTAAAGAATAGAGTATTTAATTAAAATGAGGCATCTCTTCCTCTTCAAAAGCATTTGCTCAATCACGACCTCCCAGTTTGAAGCCAACACTCTGCAACAAAGGTGTAGCCATTCCCTCGACCAACGTAATTTACAGGATGATTGAGGATGTTTCTCAGATGACTGAGAGCTTTTAATGGTGCTTACACCCAGTCTTTCTCTGTTTTTCTTGGCTCCTATTCATTTTATGTCCACCCCAAAATGCTACTAGTCTTTTGCTGTCCCTACTAGCATCTTCTGATCCTACCCTTCAGTTCCCACAAACCTTGATAACCTTCCTTGCTCTTTTCCACCTCCACAAGTCAACTCACATATCCATCTCCTTTGCTGTACAAAAATAAATCTCCCCACCTCCATCTTTTCCTCACCACTGTCATTCTTCACTTTCCTGTACACAGGAGCCCCAAGAAGTCATGAAGAACAACTGCAATACATTCAGTGCAGAGAGAGCATGCGGTGGCTTCTACCAAGTCCCTTATGTGAATATGCAAACCAAACATTTTTCAAGGGTTATAAACTGGACATTTTTTTCCCATGGCTATAMATTGGGCAAGTATAAGAAGAAAAGGGAAAGGGAATGGGAGAATGAAAGGCAATAGGAAAGGAAAAAGAAAAGGGAAAGGGAAGTCACAAACAGTACCTCACAACAAATTTTAATGGTTACAATCTAGCAAAAAAGAAGCAATTGAAAATTAGCATCTTACAAGAAGAATTATAGGCTAATTATAGGTGCTACTCCTGCAAAAGTTGGAAAGCAAAAACCTAAAACAAAGGAAATGCTTTGTTCTTACAGCACACACATTGCATGTAGCATCCATCAGAAGACCCAGATGCAGGAACACCTACAACAGAGTCTTTTGCAGCTGCCCCAGGGCAGTATTGACCACTGCTGATGATGGGTAAAGAGACCAATAACCATATACGTTATCAAAGTTTCCCATTTACCCCCAGTCATTGCTCCTCTGCCACCTCAGCTGTGTCAATCCAGAGTTCCTTGGTTTTTCCTACTCTCAAAGAATGCCTGTACCAAAGAGAAACTAAACATCAGTGCAGACAGCAGGCTAGCCAGGGCAAGAGGGAAATCGATGATGGGGAGCTAAGCATTCAGCTTGCTTCTTGGATGGGTTTTCCAAACAATGCTGAGCCATGCGATGCTGTCGCTACCCTGCCAATAATGTCTGAGGTGGCTACACTGCGACTAGCTCAGCCATTCATATAGCACATTGCGGTAATATATCCAGGGGCCAAATGTTTTACCATTTATTGTTCCAAAGTCTTGGGTAAAAACATGGATGAGTTTTCTGTATGATTTTGCAGACACGTTCTCTCTGAGAAATGAGTGAGGTAAATAGTTGACAGCTGATACATGCCTGGAAACATGGTGCCCTAAGTTGAATATGATATTCCTGGTGCAACTGCACCAGAAAGGAAAAAAAACCCCACCACCCCTGTTGTCTGGCGACTCCATGCTGTATAATGTCTTCAAAAATGCATCCAAGAATTACGTTGACCTTTYTCACATTGTAAATTCATGCCTAACTTTCTGCTTACTGTCACCCCTAGATCTTTTGGTACTCCTGGTTCTAAAGTTTCAGTCTTTTATTGAATATGTTGGCTTCTGATTTTATTATTGTAAAAGATTTAATTTTACCAGAAAGAATCTCATTTTCTTATTTTCCTCCCATTTCTAATCTCTGTATTGCTGCTTCAACTTGACTTATATTCAAACCCCTTCTGGCATTTATTTCCTCCCTGATCAAAGTCATCAGCGAATACAATAACTACAAAGACTGGTCTGATCTTCATTAATTCTCCAAATACCCTCAGGTAATATAACTCTCAGCAGACTTGAAAATATGTAACATAATAACCAGCTAAATATATCTATTATACTAGAAATACTATCTGAGAAAAGGTTATGTTCCTGTCTTTGTTCTTGATTTATGAATTTATGTGCAGAAGCCGTTATAAACATTTCTTAAATACACGTTTCATTTCCAGCAGTAGCAGAATGCTGTAACACAACACAGGGAACATTAAACTGCTTGTTACAAGTGGTCTCTTAAATTGAAAACATATGCTTTGATTATTTTCAAAATACTTATTAAATGCTAGTAAGAGTATTTTTTCTTTCCTCAGTAAAAAAAATAAAGTGTTTTTGGAAACTTTGCAGGTCATTCTCTGGCAACCTGTTGCGATTGAAAACATCAGGAAGAACAGAGAAGTCCATTTCTATGCCAGGGCATCCAGCATAAATAGCATAAAAGCTCAGTTAAGGCAACTGACCATCCAACACAAGTATGTATTTTTTATTTGTTGTCATGAATGTTTCTGTAAAGTTGTCATTTATTTAACAAGAGGTTGTGCTCTTTCTTTGTTATTCAGAGTGTTGATGGGAGATGTTCAAGGGCTTATTGAAAAACAGACTATCAATGACACAGTCAACCCACGCAGATCTTCATCATATTATGAAAACTACCATTCGATGAAAGAAGTAAGATATTTTTGTCATAATCCTCTGTAGATTCAAGGGGTGAAATTTGTCTCATGGTCGAGAATGGAGATAGGGAAAGAAATCATCAACAGGTAAATAATCGCTCAACCACTGAGAGTTGTATTTACTGTAATGCCTTCATAGAGAAAGAAAGAAACACCAGACAAAATCTCTCATACATGTATTGCATCAAACTGCCATTCAAATGCAGTCAATATAGAAGCAAAATGAAGTCGCAAAACAACATATAAATATTTAAACCATGAAATGAATAATAATTTAACCAAATCGAACTAAAGAGGAATTTCAGGGCTATACTTGGACTGTGTTGTGACTGTATCTTATTATTTGTTTTAAGAGAAATTAGAGTCAGGCAAGTGGTAAGTGGGTTGAATTGCTAGTTTTTCTTTCCCATCAGCTAAAGAGTCAGGATTTGGGGAGGAAGAATGAATATAAGTTTAGACCACTTTCAGGGATAAAGGAAAACAGAGGGAGAAGATCTGTTTACTAACTTCATCCTTGCAGATATATTATTGGATGGAAGAAGCAGTGAAAGTCCATTCTGACCTCCTCCAGAAAATATATATTGGATCATCATATGAAAAACGACCACTTTATGTTCTGAAGGTACAACTGTGACTTTCCAAGTACTAATGTAAGCAAGTGATGGGGTTTGGCCAGAACACTTTCTTAAATCTATACTTACATGCATATTTTTGTGTTTTTTAGAAGTTTCCTAAGTTGTTCTAGTAAGGTGCATTACCTTTGCGAAGGCATTTGACCACATTAGGTTCCTAACTGGGTCACAAAGAAGATATCACATCTAGGCTATCATCCAAAGGCATGAAATACTGGCATGGTGGATACCCTCCTTTGTTGACTATGAAGCCAATCTAGTTTGTTGCCCTGCATAGTTGGTGATCTACTCACTTGACCTCCGGTCTTGTTGTAATCTTGGTGTCTATGTTAGGAGCTTGCTGCAAGCAGTCTGAATATGGCTTTCTGACTGTATGCGAACATAACTGACAGCAGTATCCTGGCCCAGGATCAGTCTAAGCTCTCCCTACAAGACAGATGCTTCTTCTTCCATCTTGGTTACCCTTTTCACTTCCATTTTTACGTGGTACACTTTACAACGGTGACATTTTAATACAATTTCTCTTTTGTCAGCTTTCTAAAAGCCAGGAAAAATCCAAAAGTGCCATATGGATTGACTGCGGTATCCACGCTAGAGAATGGATTTCTCCTGCTTTTTGCCTGTGGTTCATAGGCCATGTGAGTAGATAATCACATCTGATTACCATTTTCAGAACAAAGGAAACATCTTGATGCCGTTTACCTTCTCTGAACAATTGCGCTCTAAGCTCCATAAAGTCTTAATCCATTTACTTCCACAACACCAACACATGAGATTTGTGTCTAAGCTGCATACGTAGCAGTGAGTGTGTGTGCATCTATGTGTGTGCCAGTAGATGGAGGTGCGTGTGTGTGAGAGAGACAGAAAGTCACATGGATCGAATGCAAAAGAGCTCAGATGTACTCTCAAGTAGGAAAGAAACTTCAAAGTATGTGCTGCAAATTCAACAGAGACATTTACAATTATGAACGGTCAGGGATAGAGAGAACATGCCCGGAAAAGCAAGTATTTTGTAATCTACTAAGGCTRTGTCTATACTGCCACATGGGTCCAAGGAATGATCCTGGGCCTGGGTCATGCAGCACATGGTGGCTCATGCCTATATTACTCCAGCTGGCAATGCCTGGAGTAGATCAGAGAACACCCAGAGTGAGCTCAAGCTGTCCTACAATCCTTGGCTCTTCCCTGCGTGCCTTCCTAGAGCAATAGGTACCCCACACTTGTCTGCTCCAGGCATGGCATAGCTCCACACCAGCATGCACACCAGCAATCTCTACTTAGCACTTGCTGTGATGTGTCACCTGCTGCTGTGTCTGCTGCTACTGCTCCTCCRCCTCCTGCCTCTGCATTTTCTATTTGTGCTCCTGCTTTTTTCTGGATCTGCCTCATTCAGAGAATGAGGCCACACAAGCCACCTTCTTCTGAAGCTACCATCCCTGCTAGAGACACCCTCATTTCAGACCTCCAGAACATGACCAACAACTGCCAGCCACACCCATAGTACCAGTACATGGAAACTAGTAAATCACTGATGGGATGAGACTCTAGTATAGGCTTAGCCCAACCAGCCTTGATGTGCAGCCGCAGACCAATGGTCACATCCGATCTTTAACATCTTTAATATCTACACTGCTCAGGATAGTGAGCCAAAAGATACAACATCCATGGTTTGCATCTGGATCTTAACGTAGGTTGCTTTGGTCTTTTTGAATTCAAGGCATCTCTGCTCAACTCATTGTGCTGAGCTGCTGGCCCAGTTCCTAGTATGGACCAGGAAAATGCTCCGAAGGCCTTTCTGGCCCAGACAATGTTGCCCAGCTTGCTCACTAATGTCCTGAGATATTATTTATTGTTACTTTTTCACAAAAGCAAAGTTCACAGTAAAAATAAGATAGATGAGATTGAGACTTCACAATCACCAGTACTGTAGCCAGAGAAACAACATAGATGAGTCCTGGAAACATGAATTATGGTTTGGCTGTGATGGAACTAAATAATGATGATGATGATGATAATAATAATGTGTTTATTTCTGTCCTGTCGCAGAGAGAGAGATGCACTTCACTCGTAAGAGAGAAGCAGCAATATGTTTATTGATGCAAGACAGTGAGTTAACAAATTTCAATGGTAAACGTGACAGTGGTTTAACGAGATTCGATGGCAAGGTACACTTGATTATTTACTGCACAGAGGACAGGGTCAGACAAAACTGTTAGGGGGACCCTCCCATTGAGTCACAAGGTTCAGAGAGGACCCCCTTGTGTTCTAAACTCCTTCCCTTAGAGGAGTCTAGGTGCAGCTGGATCCAAACTTAGTCCTGGACTTGGTCAATGGTTTATGTCTGAAGGATTATATACGCGCAATCAATCCTTTATATCACTTCGCTAAGATTACAAAGTTTCAGCACGCTTATTCCCGATTCACTTATCGAGCATCTGACGTGATAAGGACTCAACCTCGAGGATTAACCCTGAGAGGCGTCCCTACTCAAGGGGAGATCCTGGCGTGCAGCCCGCTGCCGTGCAGGAGAGCTCAAAGGGCTCTTGGGCTGCCCACTATTTATGGGGTAAGATGATTGACTCATAGTCGTATTTACATACCGACTGCAGATGTTCATTTCTTCCAAATTTGGCTTGAGCCAGACATTGACCAGCACTGTGGTTAGGTGGACGCATTGCCATAAATTAGCCCTTGGCTATTGTGTTGTTATCTGTCTCCCCCAAATCCACTTTGAGCTGGATGCATCCATCACGACCAGACACATCCATCACGAATGCCACTGGTGGTTATCGCTTGAGCAGGGTTACGGGAAAAGGTCAGGTCGGGGGGGCGTGGGGAGCACAGCGTCACATGTCCTCAGTCACAACTACAAAACCTCAATGACTGTAACATTTGAAAGGAGATTGCAGGACTCTGGGACAGATACAGTTGAATGTACCCTGTAATCCACTGATAATCCCAGCCTTCAAGGTTCCCTTGTAGAGAAATGCATTTGCCCTTTTCATGATGCTCCAAATAATTACCAGCTGTGCTGTTACTTTGTCAGTGACATGTCCCTGCAGCATTTTTCAGAAGTAACAAGCTGAGCATTCAGGTTCTCCATCCCCTTGATCTAATTTGCATGTTTTAAATTCAAATTTTATTTCTATATCACTTCATGAAATAACATTTTAAAATCTGACATTAATACACATCTGCACACACACATTAAAATCACTAGCTCTCTCTAGCAAATCCTAGGCATTCTTTACAATGGGTCCACTATCATTTAATTTTGTCGTTAAGATTGTAGAAAGATTGACACTTTTCTTTTAGTCACAGAAATTCCATTGCCCGAGGAAAACTAGGAAGGATTTAAAATGAAAAAGGTGGTTTAAGTAAGGCATAAAGAAAAAAAAAAGATATGATTAAGGACTTAGTCTATTCTAATAGCAAAAAAACCACTTATCTAGGTTAAAATTTATCCCTGTGTTGTGGACCAGCCACCAGGTTAGGTATCACTAAAGCCTTCAAAATAGGCTGTGAGGCAAAATCAGCAATGTAGATCTTACTGGCTCTTGGCATACAAGTGCATTGAACTCACAATGTAACCAGAAGAAATAATGTTATGTACAGCAGCCATTTGAAATGTTACTTGCCATTTTTGGGCTTGCTTTATTTTACGCTACTTTTGTGGTATTTTGGGTGGGAGGGAGGGTTCCTATCATTTATACAAGCAGCAAAAGCTCAAACCTTCCTATTAATAGGCTTCAACTCTATCTCATGACCACCCATTAACATTAAAGGACTGCAGTGTATCTGATTGACTGTATCACTTCGATTCCTACCCTCTCTCTGGCACTTCTAACCAAAGAGCTACTTTGTTATTTAGCAGTTTCTGTGATGTGATGCACCTCTATCAGGTCTGATAATTGCACAATTATTTTACATATGCCATCAGGTGCCATTCTAGGACGGTAAGAAAACCACTATTATGAATGCTTTTAATGAGTTTCCCCTGGGCTTTATAGGCAATCCATATGCGCGAGAGAGATCAGACCCTGACAACACTTCTGGAGCACTTTGATTTCTACGTCATGCCTGTGATGAATGTGGATGGCTATGAGTACACGTGGAGCCATCCCTCTGTACGTAGAGCTTTTTTGCAACGTACTGATGTGCTATTTATGGGAACTATCAGTGTGCATGCTTAAGGCATCATTTTCATCCTGGAACTGCACGCCCCAAACTCTTAATCTGTGCTTGGAATTTCTGCATCTCTGCCCTATTTAAACCACAACAAATACTTCAACTAATTGGCATTTGACCCACAGTACCTTTGCGTCTTCCAAGTTGCTGGAAATGCATTTGGAAATGACAGAATCTCATCCTGGGATTTTAATACTTCCAGATATCAGGGAACACCTTTGTCAGCCTTCAGCAGCAAGGTTACAAACACTGGCACAATCCATCACAAGCTGAATAGTGTGCTGCATCACATAGAGCACAGCCAGTAACTCACTCCTTCCTCCTGCAAGGTAGCCACGTTCTCTGAGTACTTTTTGTTTCGGATAAATGAAGGTACAACAGGTATCTTTTGTCCAGGATTTTATTTATTGGTTGGAAATTCCAAGCTGTTGAGATGGTTCTTTGATTTTTAGATCCTTCACTCAAGTTTAAAAAAAAAATCTCCTCCACTCTTTTACTCATTCAATCTTCAACCCAGCTTGGCTCACATTTGGGTAACTACGCATATATACCTCAACAGCTGCACACCAAATTTCCAACTTTCCACATGCTGTCAGCAACGCCTAGAGAAAGGCTGGACTTGGACTCTTAAACTCACATACCTGTACGAGGCCAAACTGTCTTCTCCCCTCCTTCCACAGTCCAAATCCATTGAAATCAGACCAGATGTGACCACTTCTTATCCTACCCAACATTTCCTTTTACCATCCAGCCTCGCTGGCTATCAGATTGCGGTTTTATAATCTTCCTTGGTCTGTAGAGGCACAAGTGGGAAGTCACATTTAACTAACCAGTGAGATGGTGCATTGCTTTACTCAGCTTTTTCCCTGAACATGGCTTATGTGTCTCTTTCCATAGAACCGGCTGTGGAGAAAGAGCCGCTCGTCACACGGTAACAGCAAGTGCATCGGTACCGACATGAACAGGAATTTCGATGCGCACTGGTGTAGTATGACATCATTTCCTTCCTATTGTACCCCTGCCTCACTTTTAGCCTTTAAAATTCTTTATTCTGAAAACATTTTCATTTACGATTTCACAAAGTTGATATAAAGACAAATGCAGCTCAATATCTGTTATGAACCGGTGAACACTTCCCCAACTTGAGACACTTTTTGACGGGACTCAGGATTTTTCCTCCCCAGATGCCACACCGGGGACTAACCTCTTCCCAGCACGATAACAAGACAGAGGGGGACCAGGACCCTGGATCCTGCCCCTTGCATCACACCATGACACACCTGGTGCAGGCTGTTGGTGGGAAGCAGGAAAGAGGCAAGAGGTGGCCTTTGCCATGTCACCCAAKGCCTCCTGCCCCATTCAGTTGAGCAGATACTCCACCATGTTGTATGATCTGTTCAYCTCAGTCACCCTTCAGTAATGCCTAGCTGACCAAGATTTTTTGGCTCTCAGTGTTTGTTGTCAAGGCTATATCATGTTTACTTACCCACAGGCACTTCAGTACCTGACAGGCTTTTAATAGTCTGCAGAATAGCTATCTTAAAATGTTATCCTATAGATCAGATCTGGCTTCACTCAGTACTGACACTAATGTCCTGTATGACTTTCAGTCATTTTAGTCCATTGCTAACCTGGGAATAAAGATGTTTATTTACCATCCATGGCTATTATATGGAGAGAAGCATACATTTTTTCAGGCACAAAATTATGAAGATGGGGACCAAATACAGAGAATTAAAAGTGATATTCAGTATAAATATGTCATTAAAACAAAACTTGGAGAAGTCTGAAGGAATAAAAGCAAAAAACTATGTGATACAGATACTAGTTTCAGGGAAAGGTTATGTAATGTAGTCCATTCAACTGGTCAAGCACTTTTGGTGGTGAACAACGTCTGAAGCAGAGAAATGATTCCACTTTACAAAGAGCAGAAGAATACGGGTAGATTAGAAAGTGCTTCCTCTCTACRTAAGTCTTTGGACAAAATGTACACCTTCTTACAGGGCAAAACCAGAACATCTTAGCTGAGTAACTAAGAAAGTATTCACACCATTTTCCGCCATGCTATGCTCCTCTCTTAGTCATGGTTGACAACATGTACGAGAGAAGCCTCAGCACCTTGCAGGGTCATTGGAGAGAAAAAAACTGTACAGATGAATCTAAGCGCCAAAGTCGGGTGCTTACAATAACTTAAAAAGATGATTGGAAGGATCTCCCTAGGCTTCTACTTCTTTCAGTTACACAGTGAGTAAAATGCTGAAAAAACAAAATCCTGTTTTTCTCAGCATAAAAATATTGTTTATACTCATTCAGATACATCAGCACCTGATAGCAATGGTTGAACAGATTTGATCTGGTACATATTAACTGTAGAATCTCCATTATTGCAGTAGTTGTGTGAAACACCAGGAGTTCAACAGGATCCTCAGAAGATGCAAGCTGGAGTTTTATCACTTTATAATACTGTTGTAATTATTATTAGCTGTGTCAACTGAGTACAATAACACAATTGTGTTCATGGGAAATGACCACAAATTCATGGGAATCTGCAATTTAATCTTTAGTCACGTACTTTTAAACAGAGAAGAGTTCTTGTCAGGGRTGCCAAATGTTCAGATTTCCACTGGCTTCAGATTTGCTTGTGAATACACTTTGTGCCACTGCAAAATTCCATGTTTTAGATCTATGCATTTAATCAGAAATGTACCGCTGTGTCTATCTGTTCTTCGTCTTCAGCTGCTCAGATAACAACTTTATGAACTTTATGAACAAAGCCCTCATGGTTTTTAATTTTTACCAAATGAACTGATAACTTATGCTTTTCTTTTATAGCAATAAAAAGCAAAATTACTTCCCTAAAAGCAATGCACTAACTTGGAATTTGCTCTGTGGAACTAAATTTGACTGGAAGCCAGACTTAAATTTTTCTCCACATTTTCCATATCGTTTCCTTAGCTGGCTGTTCTCAGTATGATCAAAAATTTAGGAAAGCAGACAGAACATTCATCCAAGATTGCCAGCCAACAGATTCTTCATTGCCTTTTTCCTTGGGCAGTACTCACTTCTGTGCAAAACAGAACAGTGTAAAATTTAACATTCTCATTTTGCATGATTTCACATAGATGCCGGGAATTGTTCGTATTTTCACGTGCATGAATTTTCATGGACTGTCTGTGAAATCCTCCTCGATTCAGAAACATTAAGGCTTATACATATATCCCAGAACATAAACCTACCACAGCCCTCTCTGCCCCAGTACGCTCGTTTCTGACCTCTCAGCCTGTATCTCCCAGACTCTGTGTCTCTGTCACCACTTCCCCCCGCCCACCTACTCTCTTCAATATATTATTTCTGCTTCTTCTGCTGTGTCACATACAAGGGTGTAGGTCATCTGAGGATTTATTTTCAGCCATTGATATTATAAAGGGGCTTKCAGTATCTGTGGAACAGCTGAATGCATGAAAATACAGGTTTATTCTTAACATTTACAGCCAGGTACCACCATATCACCTAGTCTTTCTGTCTATCACAACTACATTTAACCCAAATACACCTGTACGGAGCCTTGCAACTTTTAAGTAACTAAAACAAAATTTTTAAGTGTTTTTGGGGTCCAGATATGCTCCCCACTTCTTTGTGGCTATAGATCTTCCCTAGATATCACTGGCACCAGAAGATACTTCCTTCTTTCCTGTATCATATGGTGATAGCTTGCATTGCTGCTACAGAGCTGCTACTCTGCAGATGTAACTGGCATTACTGATTTGTGAAAGTTGGACCTCTGTTAAAGTGTCCCAATGCCCAGGGATGAAGAAAGTCTTGTGGTGTTAAAGTACTCAGTGCGCTTTATTCCCGCATAAGATTTAAGGATAAAATGTCCATTTAACAGATAGTAGCAAAGGGGAAAATTTACAAAATTTATTAAAACGCGAAGAGCTGACATTTAACACTAAACATCCTGGCTGCTTCCACAAAGTTATTCGGTCTTTTTCTGAAAATAGCAAAAATGGTGATCCTAGTTGTCTTCTAGGTAACTTGTTCCAGTGCCCAGTTTTCCTCATTCTTATAAACTTTCATTTTGATTTGTGTTTCTTCAATTGGCAGTTTGCTTTCCCCCGAGATTAAATAATCACTTAGAACTGCCTTTTTCCTGTAGTACTTCTAGATTTTAAGAAGGGATCTCACAATCTTGTTCTTAATGAATTTAAATGGAGCATATTCATCCTCTTCTCTAAGACTTTTTATTCAGCCTTTGAATCATTTTTTTCCTTCACCTTCTCCAATTTTTTTCAACAGTATAGTAGGTGAGAAATCCTAGTAGGCTCGCACTGATTTTCACAAGCATAAGAGTTCTTTCCATAGCATGGCGGAGTCCAAGATTTCTTGTGTATTAGCATCATACTCTACTCTTTCGTTAGTCAAACAGAAATGCAGAAGGGAAGAAGTGAAGGAGTAACACTGTGTGCTTTTTTGTTACAGCGAAAGGAGCATCTCCCTATGAATGTCATGAGACATACTGTGGACCCTACCCAGAGTCTGAGCCTGAAGTGAAAGCAGTGGCTCGCTTTATCAGAGATCACAAAGACATCATTAAAGCCTACATAACCATGCACTCTTACTCCCAGTTGGTATTGTTTCCATATTCTTACACTATGGATAAAAGCAAAGACCATGATGAGCTGGTAAGTCCTCCCATCTCCTGAAGTTTCACATTTATTTCAGAACTTCTTTCCCTGCTTGGTTAGGCTTGTAATGAGGGAGTCACAGTGGTCTGAGGATCAAGAATTAGGAAATGAGATTTCTCTTGATGTTCTTAAGAATGTAAAGAAGTCTGGGCTGGTCTAGCAGTGTGTAAGTCAGCAAGCTTCTTCTGAAGACTATGGAAAAATGAAAATATTTATTCCAGATTGATAACAGATCAACAACCCCTGATATGTTGAAGCTGCTGCTAAAAGAGCAGAGTCTTGGTTTTTTGGACACCTTAAAAAGATATTTGTGCAAATTCCTGATTATGTTGTATGGTTTACACAAACTCTGAAATTACTTGGGTGTGTAACTCTGAAAAATGCCCTCCACATACCTAAGCAATGAGGTATTCTGGTGGATACTTGCTACTTTTATTAAGGTTTTTGCTAGGGATACTTATTTAAAATGGTCCTAATGGTAGGATGAAAACATATCCTGCTTATATAGAATTTTACATTCTTGAGCCACCAAATTGCACAGTAAAAACTCTCCTAGAAGACAGAGTTCAAAACAGAAAAAGTATCTGCTGCTTTTTCCCACTGACCATAAAAGTCTGGGGTTGTCTGGGTCTGGAAAGGATATCCAGGCCAAAATGGGATTTGCTAACACAGAGTAATCAAGCCATAAGAGTAGGTGGACAGCTTAGTCATATTCTTCTTACATAAAGACATCAAATTCCCTAGAGCAAGGAATTCCCTTTCCTGCACTTCCTAGCRCATTTTTAGTGTTTCCTAAGCTCCAAGTGCTGATGCAATGAATTCTTTTATTTGCACCAAGGGCTCCTGCCTAGCAGTAAGAAAGGAGCAGAAATCATGTAAAGGCAACCAGAAAGCAGGTTTGCAGGCTTTRGGATTTGCCATATGGGAAGACAGCGCATGTTTGAGGTGGTCAGGTCATTTCATATGCTATATGACATAAGGACAGACAGAAAGTGAGTTTATAAAGATACAGGATTGACATTTGCACACACTGCTGTGATTTTTACCGCTTTTCAACATCATGCATCTCCCATTTCACTTAACGTATTTTATTTTTAAAAACCAAGTTTTAAAAAACATTTCATTTTAAAAAATAAATGTTGTATAGATAAGAGGACTGTAAAAAGTACACAATTAATGCATTGGAAGCATCCTACTTCATTAGACAAAACCCCAGACAGTCCAATATAACACTTCCATTGGTAACTAGCGCCAGTGTGTTCAGAAGRAGAAATGAAAAAAATCCAGTAATGTAAATACAGAACAAACTAACTCCAAACAACATATATTCTTATGCTGGCTTGGTTACTGTTTAATTTCCTGAAACAAACAGTTTTATATACGGCGGTAAAAAAAAAATGCAGTTGTTGTGAGTGAACAGTAATAATGCATTTGTGACTCCTTCCCTGTAAAGCAGAAAGACATACGCTAGTTCTGGGCATTTAAGTCTTCTTCATGGTTTAAGAGTAGAATTCCCTCAATGAAAATATTTTTTCTGCTCTTTTTGTCAATACCACATAAATCAACAGTGACTTTAATACTGTGGCGGAAAAGGAAAAATACGAGACAAGTGGGAACAAATGGTTTGACAGCAGTTTGCTGCCTGAAGTGGTGGTAAGGTCCCATCTGTATTTTTTATCTAGCTACAGCAGAAATGCAATCTGTAGCATGGGCGTATGCTGAAAATTTTAACCATATTCTGTGGGTTTTCTAGAGCCTTTTATAAGAGTATTTAACAAATGCAAGATCCAGAAGACAGTGTAAGTAAATCCTAACTGCACAGATATTAACTATTATCACAAGGCTATAAGGCTAGTAATGTTTTGKTTAATTTCAGGAAAGTCTGGCAATGAAAGCAGCTAAAGCTATAAAGAGGACAACGAAGAAAACTTATAGACTTGGTGCTGGTGCACAAACAATTTGTAAGTATGACTTTACTACAACAATAGGCATGACAGCATATCCTTGCGAGCATCAGAAGACAGCTTTTGAACAGAAAACTGAAGTTCTGGTTTCAGGTGACTTACCTATTTTCCCTTCCTTACATAGATTTAGCTCCTGGAGGTTCAGATGACTGGGCTTATGATCTTGGCATTAAATATTCTTTTACCATTGAGCTTCGGGACACAGGAACTTATGGATTTTTGCTTCCTCCTCAAGAAATTAAACCAACTTGCTTAGAAGCACTTTCTGCTGTCAAAGAGATAGCTCAACACGTTCTTCAAAATTTGTGATGTTGAATATAATTTTTTCCAGCATGACTGTACTTAGTTAGCTCAAACAATAATAAAATAGCTTGCTGCTTTATTAAAATTATTTATATATAGGCAAAAAAAAAAGAATGACTGCACCCCCTACACTTCATTTTAGAATACATCAGTTTTTTTCAACCATACTTATATCCCTATACCTACAACGGTAGTTCAGTGCACTACATATATCTATATATCTATATATCTATATATATCTATATATCGCACACAACATGGGGAAAATAGCATAGATAATCTTATGTCCCTCTAGATGATGGGAACTCCAGGTGATGTAGCATCAAAAATGCCTCCGATTGACATGCGGCATGCTGGGCATACCCCATCCATAGAAGAGATTCCCCCACTTCGGTCATCTGAGCTATTATAAGATTTCCTTACAAGGAAACAACCCCATTCATCGCTTCCACTGTCAAACAGAAATGATGTTCACATGAGAACTTCTTGCTGCCTGTTTAGATAAAGGCAAGGCCAGAGGTGGCCAAATCACCAATACCAATTGAGAGCTGCCCACAGGCTCCTCCACTAGAATTAGCTGTCTAAATTTATTTAGCCTGCGGCCAAGGGTTTGCACAGCACAACACAGGCCTGAAGACTTTGTATCAAGGCCTACAGTGACAGGACGAGGAGCAGCAGTTCTAAAACAGAAAAGGGTAGGTCTAAATTGGACAGAAGGAAGAAATTTTTTACAATGAGGGTGGTGAGACACTGGCACAGGTTGCCCATGGAGGTGGCAGATGCCCCATCCCTGGGAACATTCAAGGTCAGGCTGGACGCAGCTCTGAGCAACCTGATCTAGTTGAAGATGTCCCTGCCCACSGCAGGGGGCTTGGAATAGATGACCTTTAAAGGTCCCTTCCAAACCAAACCATTCTGTGACTCGTTTTTGCACCTCAGCCACCCTGGTTATCCTCCCCACAATCTCGATCGGCCCAGGCCGAGAAACTGGACTGGCAAACCCACGGAGTGCGGGCAAACGCCTGGGGCACGCCCAAAGCTGCCGCCGAACACCAACCCAGCGCGCTGCCGGCCCTGTCAAGGCCCCGTAAAGAGGCGCGCGGCGGGCGGGCAGGCAGGCAGGCCCCACGCGGGGCGGCCCGCCCGCTTTCCCCGCCCTCCCCCAACATGGCGGCGCTGCCGCTTCCCTCCCCCCTGCGACGTCATCACCGGCGGCGGCGCGGCGGGCGGCGCGAGGGCCGCCGGGAAGTGGCGGCGGCGGTTACCCAGCGGCCCTGGCGCGCGGGGGCAGGGCGGGAGCGGCGGGCGCCGTTGGGCTGCGGGAGCGGGTGGCGCTCCTCGTCTTCCTCTCCGTGTCGCTCCGCGCTCAGGCCCGGGAGGACGGACTCCCCCCTCGCCCCCTCCCACCCTCTCCGCCCCGGGCGGCGGCGGAGGAGGCGGCGGGGAGCGGCGCGGCAGCGGAAGGAGCAGGTGAGTGCGGCCGGGGGCGCGGAGGGTGGGGGAGGGGAGGGCTGGGCCGTGAGGGGAGGAGAGGCGGGAGGGGGCGGGGCGGGCCCCCGCCCACCTTTCCCCCCGCCCTGCCCTGGGACCGGGGGCGACGGGGTTCGGGGGCGCTCGGCCTTCGGAACTGCGCGTCGGGGAAGGGCCGCGCTCCCGCCCGCCCAGCGCGGTACGAGGCTGGGGGGCGCCCTGGGGGCTCCCCGAGGAGGGGGGTGCGGCCGGGAGGGCTGGGGGCGGCCCGCTGCGGGGCCGCGGGTGAGCACCTGGCGGTGCCGGCCATCCAGCCGTTTGCTCGGAGTGCGGTTCCATCAGTCAGTGGCCTTGCTGGAGCCCGCCTGCCAGATACTTGGATCGTCCCTGTTCGTGGGKTTTTTTCCACTTCAATGGGGCTCTTCTCCCACTTTCTGGCAGTAAAATAGTTTCTGCTTTATGCGCTTGGAGAAGCTACTAATTTCACTCGTATAAATTCACTCATCACCATTTCTTTAGATAGCGGCTACAGCTAACTCCCATCCCTTCCAGAACTTGTAGACTGGGCATGTTGGGTTAGTGCTATGAATGGTCTGCTTAGGTCCTCACCTTTGACTTCTCTGCTGGATTCTCACTCCACCATTGATTTCTTGTCGACCTTCTGCAAGACTGTTTGAAGAACAGATTGTGACAGATAGTGGGTTAGCAACCAGCACCTTAAGGGATCTTGCTCTGGTGGTGAAACACGGTGCCTCTGTGCAGATGGGAGTGGACAGACTCAGCCCATGAACTGAGTGTATCTGAAAACTATAGAAGTGTGTCTGTATGTGGCTGTGCCCGAGATAATACGCCCCGCTTCTCRGCACGTTTGCTCGAGTGTGACAACATGCTAATGTGGTAATCCAATTTACAGATGGGAGATAACGTGTATCCAACAAATGATATGATATGAAGGCGGAGTGAGCTTGGATCTGTCCGCACCAGTCTGCATAGACTGTCCCTTAGTCTGGTGAAAAATCTTCTTTGAGTATGGGGACTTTGTTAGACAAGATATGAAATACTGTGTACTTTCTTTTGTGATACTAGGGCCTGATGTTTTAATTTATTTATTTACATGTAGAAAGCCAACCATGATTTTGTACTTGTGAAAACATAATTAGCAGTTGCTTATCACTACTAACGGAGAAATACCATATGTTAAATTAGAAGGATAGGTTCAAGTTAATATGGTGATGGGTTTAACAGCATGGAGTTGTTAAAGTAAACTTGGAATAATTTCTAGTTTTCTGTCAAACAGGCTTATTTGTGTGAGTTGAAGAGTGCTAGACTGACATCGCATAAATGTGCAACCAGTATTTGAATATTTTTTTGAAAGTTGTTTAACAACACGTTTTACTATTTTTAGCATTATTTTTAGGTAGTAAACCTGTGGAGCTCCTTCAAATGTCGCTGTTTTATTAGTATTGTGAGATGGAAATGTTAACATAATCAGAAACAAAACCTTTTCAGATAAAAGCTCTTCATTTGGAAAAGTGGAGGGAAGCACTGACATTTTCCTCTTTCTAAGCTGTTATTTAGTTGTCAACAGGTATTTAGTTTATCCTAGAGTGTTATAATCAGTTTGTATCTGAACTTCTGTAGGATTTTAAAATTAAAATTTTGCTTATATTTTAAATGGCATATTATTTATCACTTCACAGGTAGGATTTTCCTAAGTGACATAATGTTTAATAGCCTGTGTGTGGTGTACACATATGCATGCACAGACAATGACATGCTTACTAGTGATGTCTTGGACTTAAAGAGATTTTTTTCTCCTTATAGTTTTTGGTGAACTTTGCTTTTATTCTTTTACATCTCAGTTTCTAATTTTCCTGTAGAAGCAGGATTAATTTTTGCAGAGGACTGGATTAGGTTTTTCTAACAGAAAATAGGGTGTTTCAGAAGTGTTTCTCTTAATCGTGGCTTATGTAATATCATACTCCTATTGAAGAAAAATGTTAAGCATGCTTGACACTAAAATGTAGGAGGTACTGATAATAAAAATACAGAATTTCACTGAGTATTGTGTCAATCATATCACGCTTCATTGATTTCAGTTACTTGGTTAGTGCCCACTAGGTACACTCACTTCTCTCAAGTCTGTCTACATTTTAGATTTATTCATGAAGTAACATTCTGAGATATATTTTACTTCAAATGGTAGAATAATTAATGTCATTAACAGATTGTCTCTCACCCTGGAGAAGTTACTGCATTTAAAGAATAACATAGATGCATTTGTGAGTAAGTTATCGTAGTGTTAAAATATTTCTAATTTATTATTAAAGATTCCTGTGGATCTTATTTATGTATGGAAAAGTGGTGCTTTACGGTAAAACCTTAGCTATAGAATTTATTTTAGGCCTATAAAGTTAATTTTACTTAGTGATAGTAAGCTGTTTCAGAAGTTGCAAACACTTCAGTGCCCCTAAGTAGATTTAGCAATGCAATGTCATAGCAATGAAATAGAGAAGTACGTAATTTTCTACTTAGAAACTTTTTAAAAAAAATCATGGTAGTAATTATTTGAAATGTTGAAATATGAATGCTCAAGGCTCAGTCCACACTGATAGTCAGTGCTGTCTAATCCAGGTGAGTGTTTGATAAGGAGATGGTAGTTCAGAGACACAGGTGTTTGACAGAAAGGAGTATCATTGCACTGGCCATCAGTGTGGGATTGGTAGCAGGACTGTGATCATCAAGGGTAAAGCAACATAAGATGAAAATGTGTGACAATTGAGCAAGTTATGGGAATTTTTATGGGATGTTCCATTTAAATTGTTCTTGATTATCCATTAATGTGCAATCTGAAAAATTTGGAAATTAAACACTTAAATTTTTTCCCCTCACAGTACTTGTTTATAAGCAAGGAAGCTTGTCAGTAATATAAAACTGCCGTTATGCATCTGAGATTTTCAACTGCAATATTGTTTTAATAGTCTCTTTATTTTTCTGACTTGCTTGGTCTTTGAAGAATGAAAATGGGACTGACTGCGTTTTCAGATACAGTCTCTCAAATGTAACGCTTGACATAGTGAAAATTCCTCAGTTTGCCTCTGAATAATGTACCTGGACTCTAATCCTACAGCCTGTGTAACAGCTATATTAACAGTGAAATCTCATGCAGCTCTGGTTGCAGGAGTGAGACCCTCATGTGATAATATGTGCATACAAAAAGTAATATGCTGTGCAGTCACAGCATGCTGGTTTTCTTTGCTTAGAATAATTTCTCATGAAATATCTCTTCTGTTTATAAAATGTCTGTTCTTAATTACAAACCAGTGGATATGGGCCAGAATGTAAGGATAGAATTGACAGAATGCTACCTGAAATAGTACGGTTTTTCGTTTCATGTTCCAAGTTTTTATGTTATTTAAAATAGGGGGTTTTACAAACCTTAGAAGATTCAGGGTTGGATGGTGTTCTCTTAATTTCCTTACAGGAAATTATCGGCCAAAATATAGGGAAGTAGGTAGTTGGAATGAAATTATCTGTTCAGTTATGATGATTTATCCCCTTCATCCTCCCCATGTTTATAACTATCCTTTTAAGCCTAGTCATCATCATAACTTCCTATAGAAGTTAATTCCAAGAAGGTGCTATTTGCTGGCTAAAAAGTAACATTTGAAAAAAGGTGTTTTGCCTCTGTTTCTTTGAAAATAAAAGGATATTTAAATTAGGAGGCAAAATGAATGTGAAGTTTTTTGTATTTGTATACTGCTATCATGTCAGTGTGTACTGTACTTATGTATTAGATGCACTCATTTTATCTGTCCTTCATGTGTTGAACCCTCTCCCTATGCCATTGCCAGTGCCGTTCTTCTAACCCTTTTTATTTCAGATATGGCTCTTTTTGCTGTAAATATTTAAACCAAATGCAGTATTTGGTAAATGATCGTCTTATTAAAAATGCTTTTGCATATGTCGGTCAATTTTTGTATCGTCTATTAAAGGTGTAGCTGCATGAAACCTTACAAATTCAGTGGGTTTTTTGCTGAAATATAGTGGGAAACAATCCTGAAATGGAAGGGTGCTCAGCTAGGTGAGACGTGGTATTGTTTTGCTTTCTAACTTTAATGGTTTATTCTGTCAGACTTTATAACTACTGCTGCACATTGAGCTGTCCACAATGACTCCTAATTATTTTTCTCAGAAGACTGGACTAATTTGAACTCATCGAATATTTAGATAAAATCATTTCTCCTTGTGTGCGTTACATTATATTTATTTGCATTTCATCTGCTGTTGTATTACTTAATTTTCTAACTCAGTTAGATCTTTCTGGAAACCTTTATTCTCCACAGTTTGTACTAACCCAAATAATTTCCTACTACTGGCAAATTCTACTGTTTCACTGTCTGCTTCCACTAATTGATGTTAACCATTGTTTTTAATGTCTGGTATACACCACATGGTTAACTTCTACCCTCTCTGAGCATCTTGGTTAACGTCTTGGTTATCTGAACCTTACTTATGAGATAAAATTCTTCAGATAATCAAAGGCTTGGAGAAGTATGCACTAGAGCTGAGCTGAGAAATCTCTCAAGTACATAGTGTAAGCTTTCTTTCTTCTGTTCATAAAGGAGCTAAAATGCTTAGCAAGAGCTTCAGCGCAGAGTTTTGTTTGTAGAAAGCACGCAGGTGTCAGACTTCCAGGGAGGTCTTGTCATTGAAGTAACCATAGGATTCAGATAATGAAGTTTCACCAAGGTACAAGGGAGAAAACCAGGTATTATCAAAGTATCAAGTATAAAAAATGTTACAGCAGTATTACGTTTTATGTACATTTGTCCACATTTATACATTACCAGTTTTTTTGCTGTAGAATGGAATCTTACAATCTGAATGCTATGGGAACATATTGATGATCAGATCAGTGAAAATTTGTATTAATCCAGTCTGGTGGGTGTTAGTTTAAATTTGTATTATTTTGACTGTATGGGTGAGGTTTTTTGTCATTTGTAACCTGTTTGTGTATGAGAAATTAGCTTAAGTGTGTGTGTTCTCAACGCAGTGGCACATGGGTAGGAGGATAAGAGACAGGAGAAGGGTAGGAGATTAGTATTTGACTAATCATGTTATACTGAGTAATGAGCTCTAGAATGGTGGCACTTTGCAATACAACAAAGAGGTGGTTTTTTGAGTTGTATATAAATCATCCAGCAACTGGCAGATTTTCCCAAATTGACTTTATTTCTGTGTAGATCAAGTAGCATTTAAAGAATGGACAATAGTTTTTGGAGCTCATTTTGCCCTTTTTCTACTGCCTGTCTCTAGTCTCTTTTTTTTCTTTTTAATATGGTTTTCTTTCTATATTCAATAACTCCTTCTTTTCTCAGGTAAGATAAATTGTGACTTCTTATTTATCAAACTTATGCTGTATTTGCTTTAAAACCTGTTTTTCTTAATGAAAAGCAGTTACTTCTTGAGAAGCTTAAGAAGTGTATCATGGTTGTGGGGTTTATTGGTTTTTGTTTTTTTTTCTAAACTCAGGTGGTTCCAAATAGTTGTAGGATACAAACCATTAACAAACATAGACTGTGGATGATATCAAGATGGTTTTCAGTAGGTTGTCACAAACAACATAGGGGAAAAAAATGGAGCTCTCATTTTTGGAGATTTGTTTCTGAAAATGGGAGCCATTTTTAGTGGTCAGAACCTGTTTCTGAGAGGCTGGTGAAGTAACATTAAAGGTTCTTTTCATTTGAAGTCACTTGAGTTCATGCACAAAAAATACATGACAAAGGAAAGCATCTGTTCTGTGTGATGTTTGCTACCTAAATTAATAACATGTCATATGATCTTTCCCAAAGGGAAACTGAAGAATCCAAAGCAGGTCATAAAATAAAATGAAAAATTATCATTACTGGTGTTCAGCTGACTAGTTCAAATCAGAGGCATTCCTTGTTATTAGATACATTTCACTCATTTATGACTTCTTTTTCTTTCTTCATCACCTCTGCAGCAACTCTTACAACATATATCATACTATTTTATTCATGTGAGTTCAGTGGCAACAGCCCCAAACTGAAGGATTTTACAGTTTTGCTTTTTTTTTTGGTTGAAGTAGTACAAAATGTCAAAAATTAGAAGGAAGGTCACAGTGGAAAATACCAAGACCATATCCGATAGCACATCCCGAAGACCCAGTGTGTTTGAAAGGCTTGGACCCAGCACTGGAAGTACTGCAGAGGTGAGTTGTAAAAGTGTTCTTCTTTTCCTCCCCACCCCAGCATCTTCTTTTCCAGGATTTAGGTGGTGGGAAAGAGTAGCTCACAAGTACCAAATACTCAGATGTCACTGATGTTAGTAAAGGTGAAAAGAACTCCTTAACGCATGGATGTTCAGCATACTAATACTAGAGTTCTCAAATAACGTGTGTTGTCCCAGCTTCTGGAGAGGAGCAGTAGTACTGTACATATAGTATTTCCAGCCTGAATTTTTCTCTGCCAGACCTGATGCTCATTGTTGATTATTTTTTTTTTAATTAGTTATATTACTGGTGGACAGAAATTACAGATAAATGGGAGTTAATGTGGAATCATTTGTTTGTTCTGCCACACTCACACCAATGGTATTTCCAGAAATGAGTGTGAAATTCACCCAGTAATGTCTGTCTCTTAGACACAGTGCCGTAACTGGCTGAAGACTGGCAACTGCCTCTATGGGAACACATGTAGATTCGTACATGGCCCTTCACCACGAGGTAAAGGCTATAGCAGCAGTTATAGAAGGTAAATCAAGAACTCACTTTGAATTCTTCACATGCTGTAGGAAAATAGCTTTTGCAACTATGTCTTCTGTTTTTGTTTTTTTTTAAAGTGAAATGCTGTGGTGTGCCTAATGGTATGTTTTATCAATAACCAATTGCATTGTGAAGCTGCTCAAAACAATTGATTTGGCAACTTGCAGTGGGTTTTCCCAGGATTTTTGTGTGTATGTAGCTTTAAAAAATGAATGGAGTCTGCTGGATGCAGATTAACTTCTTATATTACTTGAAATGGGAAGTTCATGTCCTTAATACATTTTATTTTTTTGCGTAGTGTCACTGCAGCTTCTGATATGCCTTTCTGTCCTTTACTAAAATGCTGTTTTGCAACTACTTACAGCAGTACTCATACTTGCAGCCCTTCTGCCTTCGCTATATTGTTTGATGAATAAGGTATCTATCCTTTCTCTCCTGTTGTGAGAAAACACTTCTCTTCAAAACATAGTTTTGTGACTTTATCTGTTAAATATAGAACAAATATCCTGTATCATAGGAGGAGATCCAAAAAGTTACTTCATTTTTCAGAAGAGAGTATTTTTTATTATCTACCTCTTCATATGTTACTATAATTTAAAAACGTTGGGTTTTTTTACTGTCCTTTGTGTGGCATAACACCTTACTTAGCTGAAACTAAATGTGACAGTAAGTTTGTAATATTCTTGCTATAAAGGACAAAAAGATAGTATAGTTTTAGCATTGTACCTCTTTGCATGAAGGTTTCACATTTTACAAACAATTGTGCTTCATAATGCTGCCGTAATGTCAGTGTTACCTCTAGATTATGGATGGGCACACTGTAGCATCAAAGTGTAAAGCAACAACAGGAAGGTTGGCATGAGGTTAGGGTTCTGTTTCTGGTTCTTTTTCCTGTTCCTGTGGCATACTCTCAGGATGATCTTGACTTTGCTTGTTTGATCTTGCATTGCTTCTAAGGTGGTAGCAGCTGGGATACAAAATATATCACTGAGTTTAATCTTTCTTTCAGTGTGTAAAAGATTTTACTCTGTTCTGTATTGAATGTTCCAAATGGGAAAAAGGAGTGATTTACTGGTAGGGATTAAATCTTAAAACTGTTAGAATATCACTTTCTCCTTGCTTTCAGTGTTTGGAACACTCAGTGCATAGTTCTGCTTGGTCATTTGAAGAAAAATGACATTTCTTTTAATGATTAAAGCTGTGTTTCTGCTTCACTGTCACCACTGACATTTAAGAATAATGTTGATTTACTTTTTATTGCTAACTTTTTTTTCACTAGGACTGTATGAAAAAGTCAAAGGACAAATCTCACCGCTTATTTGCCTGATACATTCAACATTTAATAAAGGTGTTCTTAAAAAAAAAAAAAAAAGGGAGGGGGGCAGGAGCCCCTATCTACCCACCCACACAACCCCCAAAACAGACAAATGAAAAAAGCATGCTTGTCTTCAGAAGTTTCTACTGATAGCTCTTGGCCAGGCACAGAGAAAGCTGTTTTATGTACATAATAAAATGTTGGCATTTTCATGCCATTTAACATTACGAGATTTTTACAAAAGTTATCCAGATATTTTTGAATGCAATTTCATTGGCTTCATGGAAGCCAAGCTAATGCTGCTTCCACATCAGTTCAGTTCAAGCAGTACTCTTTGTTAAAGTATCTGGGGCAATGTAATGGCGGTGTATCTACATGTGTTCAGCCAGGCCTGCTGGTGAAGTCTTTTGTCTGCTTTGCAAGCAGTCTGGTAGGACAAAGCACGTCTTGCCTTTTTGTCTTGCCCCTTCAATTTCATACCTGTCTGAAATAAATCTCATTGTTAGTGGTTTTATCTGACCATAATGCCTCCCATAGTTCACAACATCACCAGACAGTAGGAAAACTTGACTCTAAAGTGTGAAAAATACTCTTAAATCTAGTTTCATTATAACTCCGTTTCAGCATTAATGCTGCCTCTCATAGCATGAATTTTAATCTTGCTGTTGTAAGAATCAAACCTAGCGTGTTTTTACATATAAAGCTTTCCTGATGAGGATATTAAGAATTCAGTAATAGACCTGCCAGTCTTCCAGGCATCTGAAGTAAGGAGAAGCTATCAAGGAAAGAGCTGAGTGTAAACATGCTATCCCACAAGGAATTTTACTCTCTTGCTCCACTCATAGATTGTTGGTTAGTTGCTTGGCAGCTTCCTGCTGGTTCTCCTATACTATTGTCAGGATCTATGCCATCTTAGCATCCCTCTCTTAGCCTGTCTGATCCTCTTCATTCTGGATCATTACACTGGATTTAAAAACCAAACCAAACCAGCAGTAATACTAGGTAAGAACATATGGATTTTGCAAGGTTCAAATAATTGTTGTATGGGAAACTGAAAAACGGGACAATGTTTCATGAGGATTCAATTATAATATGTACATTATGCACTAATAACTGTCATCCACCTGCACAGGCACGTGTGTGCACACACACATGCACACAGATACTCTCAGATGTGTTGTAATGTGTGCCTGTTGCTAGGTAGTTGTTCTTGACATTGTAGGAGGTACAGAACCAAATGGAGGCTCTGTTATGAACATGCATTTCCTAACCAAGCCACTGAATATGGGGAACTGAACTGGTGCAGGAAGTAATGCTGTTTAAAATCGCTTAACTGCACTGCTTAAAATTTGAAATGATGAAATTCTGCATTTTAGGCCTTATTTAAAAGATGGGCCCAGCACAAAATACTAAGTCATTAAAGAGAAATTTTTCATTGAGTAGTTTTCTTCTTTCAGGGTACAGGGATAATGCTGTGGAGCCTTTTGTGTGAAAGGTTCTACCAGTTCCAGTCTAGCCACATCATCTTAAACTGTAGAGGTAAAATTGTAGTTACCTGTTGAAACTCAGCCGTGTGCATTACCTGGAATAACCAAATATCCCTTTTGGAGGGGGAGCGGGGGGAAAGTTATGTAGAAAAGAAGCCATTGTGTAAAAATTAAAATTGTGGTACACGTGAAAGAAAAATCAGCTAGTAGACCAGCTTGTTTTTCTGTGCATTAAGCCAAAGTATCTGTAAACAGTCACAGCTTCCTGAGTAATTATTTCCTAAAATTTTACAAATTTTCAGTCTTATTTTATTAGACTTTTGGGGGGCTTATGATTTTTTTTKGGGAAGGAGGGGTAGGATGGTTACCATGACTTTAGGAGTCTCCAGAGTTCTCCTAAAGCTTGGGGGGGAAGCSCCAAAAAAAAAAAAAAAAAAGCAAACCCAAAACTACACAAAAAACCACCAACAAACGCCAATCCTGAAGCTATAGCTTTTTTCATTTCTGTGATTTCTTGGTATCTTTTGTAATTTTCAAGTAGACTTGAGTAATGTTTTAACAAAATAAGTTTTTTCTTCCCTTCCATACTGAAAAAGGTATTAATTGAGGGTGAAATGGTTTGGATGTTTTTTCACTCCAGTATATAACTTTAAAAAAAAAAAATTAAAATATCAGATGTCTCTCTAGAAAGTACATGAGCTGCATTCAATGTAAGTTCTCTTGGTTTCTCCTTCAGTTACTGGGTTTTTTCCTGAAATTGCTCCCCTTGAGGAACAATGTTACTAGTACATTATCGATAATCTTTTTGCCTTTTAAATTAATTTTCAGTTTCACAAATCTGCCACAGCTGAAATATTATTAAAAATTAAGGCATTGAATTGCCACTTTAATGTTGAAAGACAGTTTATTTGTTGAGGTAGCTGATGGTTGGAATGCTTCAGAGAGTTTTGGTAATGCGAAGGAATTCTCTTTCTCAGATGGGGGGAGGGGGAAAAAAATACCTTGAATCATAATCTTTGTTAAAGCCAGACACTTTAAAGATGATATAATCATGCATGCAAAGAAGATAACTTTTTTATATTTGTATGCTRGATATTACTTGATCCTTCTTAGTGCTGAAAGAAGCAGCACGCTACTGTTTTGTACCTTTCCTCTGATCTAGATTGACCTGTATTTACAACTTCATGAAGAATTAAATGCTTTTGAAAACGAGAGCAGTCACTGGTCTTTTTCTTCTTAGATCCTAAGACACTTAACCTTATGACGCAGTTTAAAGAATTAAATATAGTTAACATTGCAAAAGAGGAAGTGGAAACCAATCACTGTTCTTCAAATATGCACAGGTTGAAAATGAAATCATAATAATTTAGATTTTTGTATGCATAAACTGTGAAAGACAGTTTACCCTTTGCGTATTATGTGACAGAGGAAGGGTGGGAGAAACAACACTTTCTAAATGGAAACCCTAATTCAGTCTGAAAAACAAATGCAAATTTCATTATTCAAATATTATATATAACTCTTCTAATCAACTAAGGCAGCATCAGTATCTCTATGATTCTTTAGCATAAACTGACAGGTACTGATCCAGTACTTTCATACAACCATTTCACAGAAGAATCTGTAATTACGGCTAACAGCCATCACAGAAGTACCAAACTCAATATCATAAATTTATATGAAGCGAAAATGTATTTTCTTGAACTGAAAGATCATTTGAAGCAGCTCCTACATCCCCTTTGCTTAGGAACTTGTTTGGATGCAAGAGTTGTTCTCTTTTAATCCATAAGGGGTACATGAACTTGTGAATCCATACTATGAGGTGACAAAATTATATAGCTGTCTTGTGGTAGTGTAGGATGTTCCCCCTCCCTTGCCACATCACAATAATACCTTTTATAGAAAATATACCTTAAAGTTGCATGACTAGTAGAGTTCATCCAATACTTTATAATTAAATAATGAAATAATTATGTTACTGCAAGATGGAAAAAAGAGGTGGCCTCCAAGAGTGAATTTCTGGTGCATGGTCTTGCAACAGTGTTTTTTTGTGTGACARTCTCACCAAGGTCATGGGAGGATGACACCTAGGTCGCGTTATCTCCACTTGCAGACTTCATCCGTATTCAGAGTTGTGCTTCTGTGTGACTATCATTGCTAGTCTACAGTAGTTTGACTCTGCATTAATTGTATTTTTATATATATATATATAAAAAATATAGATTATATATATATTAAAATCGGTGCAGCTTAGAATATGGACAAGGCTAAAGATATCTTGAAAGACTTGGTAGGAGTGATTGCAAAACACATTTGCATGATTGTCCGAAAAAGATTTGTTATGGATCGCATCACCTGAAGCTGATCTAGAGTACTAACTGAGTCATGCCATAAATACATACAAGTAATTTTTCTTCTTAGAGTCAAGTCTTCCTTGATGTTCTGAAAGAGTTGGGATTTTTTTTAGAATGCTTAAGCCCATTAGAACAGAATATTTTTTATTCATCCACTTTGCTTCTGGGTGGGAAGTTTAGATCTTTCTGTATATACTAATAAAAAAATAATTAAAAGACAGATTGTATTCCTTTAAAAACAGTCCCATAGAACTGGTTATATTATGTCTCTGTATTATACAGGTCACCAGAAAGACCCACTGGAGATCTTCGGGAAAGAATGAAGAACAAACGTCAAGACGTTGAGGCAGAGCCACAGAAACGAAGTACAGAGGAATCATCCTCTCCTGTTAGGGTAAGAATGGAGTTTGCAGAACTCCAGAATCCCTCAGTAGCAATTGGGCAGTGTGTCCTAGAAACCTGATCGTGGTGACTTGTAATATTTAAAATGCTTTAATGAACTGATCATTTTGTATGTAGCATGTGGCATATTTTATTATGAAGTGTCTTAACAACTGTATTATTTTGCAATTTTATAGCACTTTCTGGTCTTTCGGTTCCCAAAGATTTTATAAATCCCGCAGACTAAAATATGTTATAAATACTGATAAACAGATATCTAATAACAGTGCAGACTCTTTGATTATTACCAAGAAAGTGTATTAACTGTTGTTTCAATCATCCACTATTTTTCCCCCAACACTTATCCATTGTTTACATGCATACTGACTCCAGCTGTTCATCCCAAATTTGCTTTTGATGAGACCATGCAGTTACTGTTGTGCTGGTTCATTTCGCCTTCCTCCTCACATACTCATCAGCCATCCCAACTGCTCACTTTTGGATTTTGCAAAAAATTCATTCATTATTGTTTCTAATCATCTTTCTGCAACCCTATACCCCTCAAATATCAGAAGTTACTTATTTTAAATTGTGTTATCTGTTCCTGATGTTACAAACAAATAGGGGCAGAGTTGGTAGTGTGACCCTGCACCTGTGTAACAATAGCACCAGTGTATTCCTGCGTCATGTTTTTTAAGGCCATCTTCATATGGATAATGATTAAAAGTTTTTATTTGTRAAAAATCAGTTTTGCTTCTGCAGGTATTAACAGCATTCTTTTTTTTCCTCTCGGTCTGTTCCTACTTGCTGTGTAAAATGAATTTTTACGTCAGATGTAAAGAAATCAACAGCAGCTGCTATCATTAAATTAACAAATGGCTTACCTTCCAATCATGTTTTCAGTTGCTGTTAATTTGTGTAAACTTTCAATCTTTTTACTCTTTTACTTAAATGTTTCTTTTGTTTTCTAATAGTTTCAATAAACTGTTCAGTTATTGAGTACATGGTTGGTGGGAAAAGTGTTTTTTCCAACCGTTATTAAAAATTTACTGTAACTTCTTCTCTGCTGGTACAACTCTTAATTTTGATGTAATTCTTACTTTTGGTTAGTTAACCCTGCTTTTCATAGTGTTCTATTAATGTAATAATAAAATACTCTTAAACAACTGAACCCCAAGTAAAGGTGAACTGGAAGCAGGAATCAAAAGGAATCGGAGAATTAGTGGGTCTGTTAAAGTACCAAAGAGCTATTTACAGGATAAGCACACTGCAGAGAAAAAAGTACTCTGCTTCAATCTCATAAAAGAGAAGGCTGAGGAAACTACTGAGCTTTTGTATTTGTTGCATGGAGGCAACTCTCAAAATATGGGATATCCAAAGAAAATATTCTGGAGCAAATAGATCAAGAGGGACAGGCATCAAGAGTTGCATTGCAGAGAACCAGGATATCTAAAAGAACAGAAGACTGAAGTGACTGAACTGTTAACAAAAAACTTGCTCCATCGTTAGAGCTACTATTATGGTGGAGATCTAATATCTGACGTTTCCATCTCTTATTAAAGCTTTTGGGATAACAGAGGAGCTGGATAAGAAATCTTAATTTTGTTCGAAATAATGAAAAGTAGCTTGTTCCGTAAAAAGTTTCATAATTGTGGCTTTTTTTAAAAAAAAAAAAAGCGCGAGCAGCACTGTTCCTGCAGACCAAATTTGTGCTTCACCAGTCTGCTAGTCTGAAACTTTAATGGAGAGTAGTGGCTAAGGGAGAACTGTCTGATACTGGTGAAACCTTAAATAGCTTCTTTTGAAACAAGGCTTTTGAGGCATATAGATAGTCAAAGAATAGCAGGTATAATATTGTCAGGTTTAGAAGCCAGCTAAGGGGGAAATTTTAGATTAATTTCAAATGATGAAGTTACAGAGGATGCTATGGTGCTTCATCGAAAGAGCTGTAACTTTTTAAGAATGTGGAAAAAATGTTGGACGTCCCAAATGTCAAACTTTGCAGAAGATATGAAAACAGTAGTTGAGATTACTAAAGTCTGAGGAATGCCATAGGGGTTGGGGAAAGATAGTTTTTGGCAGTACAATGATGAAACTTGGTGTTGGCAAGTGCAAGGTAATGCATAATGAAGAAAGTATTTAAAACAAAGAATCATGAATGAATATTTTAAAAGTAACTGAAACTATCCAATAGAAAAAGAAGTTATTGTGGACAGCTCAATGAAACCATCTGTTTGAAGTGCAGTCACAGTTGCAGAAGCAAACACTCAGGTATATAAAAATGGAATAGAAAATGATCAATATTATGCTGTAGAAATTCATGGTCCAGTTTTATTTGAAATGCTGTTTGGTTGTGATCACCTGTATGCAAGAAAATACAGTCAAAGGTCTTTTTGAAGTGGGCAAGGAGGTGAGAAAGAGACTGGAGAGAAGAGAGGACATGTGGCGAATGCATATAATGTATGGTTGAGAGCATGTAAATTAGATGCGTCATATTCCTACTTTATCCCAGTAGAAGGAGTGGCAAATTTGAAAATGACAAGGGGAAATGCTGTTTACATTATATATGACAATTCTACCTGATTGCCAGAAGATACAGTCAAAAACCTGAATAGGTTCCACAAAAAGTTGAGACAGTATGACTAGTAAAAAATCATTTTAGAAGAGATTTCTTGTTCTTTGGAGACATAAGATAACTAGTACAATCTGTATGTATGTAGGAAGAAACTTCCTATATGGACAGCCTATAGAATATATCCCTTATTATTTCTTCATGCCTTTTACTATTATTTTCAGAGACAATATGCTGCATTATGTGGACAACTACATTGAACTCAGTTGTTTCTGTGTTTCTCAGATTTGTGTTCGGAATTATTTTGGCACTGTATGTTAGTGTATCAATTATTATGCAAATAATTAGATAAGGTTCCTGCTGTTACTGTATTTAGTTGGAAGTTTTTATGTTGAATTTTTCTCTGTATTATGGGAAGACAGTTATGTTAGAGCATATGAAGTATTACCTAAAGTATTACCTGGGAGGTGTGTGTGATTTGGGAGAAACAGTGGGAAGAACTTAATGTATGTGTAGGAAAGGTTTTTATAAGGAATGTGAATCACTTGTTTCATATCTGTGCTTATTGTCGCTGTGGCTTTTGAATATCTCCACTGGAAATGGAAGTCGTCATTGTCTTCCATCTCTGAAATGGAAACAATACCTGTTCATTTCAGGGAAACTTAAGATTCATTTTCTTGTATGTTTGTGTAGTATGGTAGTAGTTTACACCGTAAAGGTATTACACCTAGAGCAAAATAGTACTGTGCTTGTCCAAAAAATTCTAGCTGTAATACATGATAGCTTATTCTAGATTTAAAGGAATCTGTGCTTTTGAATTAGTTTATATTGCTGCTGCATGTACATGTGCTGATAAGGCTGAAACTGAAGTTTCTGCCTTGTAAGAATTGTAGGTTGTAAGAGTCTTACAAATATTCTGTCCATCGGTGTTGGCAAAATAACACTTCTTGGCTAGAAGCATGTTTTGCAGACTGGATGAGTCCTTTTGTGCTTGGCCAAACTGGCTGTAGTGGGAAATTCATTCAAGTAGACATCATCTTGTGCTGTAGAGTGCTGATCATATCTTATGGGGTGTGGAACTTCAACTTAAGTAGACATTAAATGAAACAAAATCTCACAGAATTCAGCTGTAATGTCTTTTTTTTTTTTCCTTTCTTAAGTARCATTTCTCCTGTACGTCAATGTTAAACTGTAATCACCTATCCAATATATGTAAATACCTTAACTGTGAGCACATACCTCAAAACAGCATAGACAAAGTCTGCTAAGTTGTTTACTCTTCGGACAATCTACAATATTTTTTTTAGTAAATAATTATATTATTATGGAAGTTTATTGTTTCTCATCTAGTAAATGGCATTTTTTCAGAGTCTGCAGAGAAATAGTTTACAAGTGTGGCTGAAGTGGATACAGCATCTTCAAGTGCAAGTGAAAGACATGCTGTTGACCTTTAGGAGCTTGACTTATTTTATTCTTGGCTTATTAAGGGAGAGACAAAAAAAACCTGTGTGAAGTACAAGAAGGAATATATCTATAAGGATATGAAGGAAATATTTACTCCACATAGTATGAGGGAATTAAATGCGTTACAAGTGAAACAAGTACAATAAAAGGAATATGTTGAAGACTTTTCAATGAGAAAATTCAAATATGTGTTCTAAACCATCATAACTTAAATTCTTGATTTGCGTGTCCCAGGAAAATATACTCAATTTCTAAACTGAACTGTTTTTCAAGATGCAATGTTACCAAAATCTTTTTTCCTGACAACTAAACTGAAGTCGTTTAGTGTATGAACGGGCACGGATCAAGTTGTCCTGACTTGTAAAATAGCATGCTTGCATAAAAATTGTCTATTCCCTTCCCCTATATTCAGTAATTCAATAAAATTCTTCTCATAGATGTTTTTGTTCTCAGTTCTTGTGTGGAAGTATGATTGTACCACTACTGAATCTCTCCACTGAAAGGAGAAAATACAGGCTGTTTCAAGATGCTTGTGTTTGGTTGTAAGTTTGGAGAGGTAGGCGAGATACATACAGGTTGTGTAGTGTTTTTAACATGGGTTATTAATTTGGTCTTGAAGCATTCTGACCTATCTGCACATTCTCTGCTGACAAGTTATTTGGGGAATTGGCATTGAGAAGTTTTTTGAAATTAGTATATAGAGGATCTCCTAATATGCATATTCCAGTTTGCTAGTATCAGATAGTGTTGAATTAATAGAAACTGGTATTTTATTTAAGAAATTATGTTTATTGTTTGTTTATATTGTAGGAATTAGTTGGGATATATAGCAGAAGTACACAGTTAATAGAACAGATGCAGCCTTCAAGGAGGGCAGTCTAGAAAAATTAAGATACTCTAAGAAAATAAAGAATGGTTGCAGGAGAGGCTTGCTGATAAAGTTACAGATTTTCAGATCTCATCAGAGTAATTTTCATTTAAAGTAACTTGCTTTGGAGCGTAGTACAATTCTTGCCCTTAGACTGAAATGCCTTTAGTACATGTTGTAATGGTGGCTTAGTTGATGTAGACTTGTCTGCAGTTGGTGTCAGCAGCCAACATGGCTTGATAGGTTAGGATCTTGTGCATCATTTTAAAGATCCTGTCATGAAATGGAGAAAAAAMCCCTTTTTTTTCCTTATTCTGCAAGTTGCTTTAAATTAAACATGACACAAATTAGCTCTTTAATGTGAAGTTCTTTCGTGTTATGTAGCGACCGGTCAGTTTTTTCCAAACCTTCTAAGGCTTTGAATATGATATACTGAATGCGTCAAGATGAGAGGCTTGAAGATAACTGTGCGTTGAAGCATCTGTTTTAGTTCAGTAGGTAAAATAAATGCAGTACTTGTTCTGTCATTGTTTATGTCATTAAACTAGAGATAATATTTTAACATTGTTAGTGAATAAAAAGGAATAGTTGAATTTTACTCACTTGGGAGTGACTATCTACACTTGGGAGTGACTATCCACAATGTTATGTTATTTCCTTACTGTGTTTCTAAGGAGATGTTAAGGATTTAAATTAAGTCAAGATCTAAGTCCCAATAAGGAATAGCTAGTGAAATCCTCAGGCATCTCCTTTTCTTGGCACAAAAACAAAGGTTCCTACATACCAACGCTGAAGAATCCCCAAAAGACAAAAGAAGGCACTATGGGAGGTGAGAACAAAAGGGATATGGGACAGACTTTCATTATTTGCTCTTTCTGGTTTCCTACTTAATAAATTAACCTGAGATACTTCTAAGCTTGAATGTTCTTTTTTTGCAAATAGTGAAAAAACTTTGTCCTGTACTCCACTTGAGCCCAGGTAGATTATTTAGAGGATGTCAATTCAGCAGAGGCAATGATGCAACTATGCAGCTTTACTACTGGAATTTAGCAGGGGGAGAAGAGCAGCACAGGTTCAGTTGCCTTTTGAAATTGTCTTCTTTCCTGTAAGAATAGTCTCTGGCTTCCTTAGGTGTCCACAGGACCATCTGCAACATGCAAAATGGGTGCTACTGCAATAGTTAGACTTGTCTAATAACTCAGGGCCACTGAGAGTTCAAATATAAAGCTATCAACAGAACCTGATTCCACTGTGTTGCTTTAGACTTTTTTCCCCTTCCTTCTGCCAGCCAAGGGTCTCTGTTTTTTGTTTTTTTTTAATTTTATTATCCCCACCCCCCATTCTTTCTTTATCCTCTGGAGGGTTAAACAGTTCAGCTTCTGAGGCTTGTCTGCCTTGCATATAAATATTCTTACTTACAGCTGAGAACTCTTACTCAAGCTGTTAAAATTATACTCTTTAAATGTTCATCAAACTTCTGGTCTTAAGAACCTGATCTGTTCTTTCGGTTCCTGTTTTAAACTTTATTCTCTGATACGTGCTCGATTCTTGCCTTGCCTTTAAACCTTTTTATTTTATGTATCCTTTCTTCTCTTTTCCCCATCTGCTATTTGCTTACTGATTATATGAAATTGCATTAGAACATGTTGCCTGTGGAGTCTTTGCTTATTTAAGAAGGTATTTGTTCAACAGGCTAAAGGGGAGAATGCTTTTTGTACTATAAAAAAGAAACAGCCAAAATACCATGTAAAATATACCTGCTTCTTCAGGCTTCTTTTAAAATAAAGTTGTTTACTCTAATGCAGCATTTTTCCCTTTATAGAAAGAGTCTTCACGAGGAAGACATAGAGAAAAGGAGGATATCAAAATTACAAAGGAGAGAACACCCGAAAGTGAAGAGGAAAATGGGGATTGGGAAACAAATAGAGAAGGTAAGTATAATTAAACTAATGGTCCCCCTACAGCTCAAAGAAGTGCAAGATTACTGGGCTGTATGTAAAGCAGAATGCTTAAAGATTTGGTCCCTAGGCACAATACTTTTATGCAGTAGCTATTAATGTTTATTTTTGGAGGAGAGCAGAGAAGCAATCTGAATTGGACTGCTGCAGTGGTAAAACCAACTTATTTTAAAAACACATTCTTTTTTTTTCTTTTTTCTTTTTTGACGACTCAGACAACAAGGAACTTGGCCATAGGCTACTCCGTGGCTGAACCTTTCACGTTTAGATCATTAGTTGAATCCAAGTTACATCCGAAGTAATTTTGAAACTGGTCAGTCTGAGGAGAGAGCATAACTCCTTTGAATTCAAAAGTCAGCAGGTTTTTGTTGCATAATTTGTAATGGTGTGAACTGTCTTATTAACAAGGGCTCCATTAGAATGAGTATAACAACAGCTGAAGGTAGTGATCAGTGAACTATTTATATTCTGAAAACACTTGAAGAGTGGTAAGAGTCTTGCATTACCTTCTGTAGCTGTTTTTGTTTGGGTGGTTGTTTTTTTTGGTTTTTTGTTTTGTTTTTTTTTTATGGTTAAAAGGTGGTTTCATTGCCCTTGTTGATAATACTCGTCCGTTTAATATGCGGACAGTTGAGGAAAAGACTGCCTTTAGTTTTCTCCTCTCTCTCCTGAGTTTTACTTTTATTCACCTGACAGTGAAATTATGGCAGCTTTTAATGAACTGTGGTGTTTTTGTAGTTTTGTAAGTGTCAGTGTTTCAGAAGTAGTTACAATATTGCAAGAGAAGATGGGAATCCTGATCCATTCTATGTGAATTCAGATATAATGAATGTATTTGCAATAAAGTATACTACAAGTTGTTTGTGGGATGGACCTCCTCTGTAAATTTCATTAAGTAGGTAGCTTTTCTATAGTATGTGCTGTAAGTGTTGCAAATATTGTTTTGCTGTGTCTTAAGCACAATACATGAATAGAAAAGTAGCCATAATATATTTTCACTCCTTTCTAAATTTTGGTTTTGGTGTGATTTAAGAAACGTTGACTTATGACATGTATGCATGGAAATAGAATCTAAGTCAAAAAAGTTTGGAACATAAAAACCTCAAGTTCTATATAAATATGTAGTATGAATGTCTTAAGTCTTAGACACTGAGGCTTTCACCTTGAGAATGATGAATTTTTTCAAAATAGTGTTGATCATAGTTATGTGGATGAAGTAGAATTACTATCTGTTAAGTTCTAGTGAGTGCTATCTAAGCAGACAGATGGACTGGGAAAGAACCTATCCTGTGAGGAACTGCACCTCTGTATAAGCTGTTCCCATGCATTCATGACACATGAAGGGAATTTGTAGACTGAGTTTAGTTATTGCAAAACCTTTTATATCATTCTTGTGTGTAGGAAAGGGAGTGAAAGCTAACGACTTTTTAATGAAGTCATCTTTTCTCTGACAGTTATTTTCTTAAAGTGCTTTTTGAGCATTAGACTTAAATAGCCATAAACAAAATAAGAAATGCAAACAGAGTGAGTAAAACTGCATTACTTTTCAATAAGATTTCAGTTGTAAGGCTTGAAGTATATGGTATTAACTAGCCATGACTGAATGAAAAAGTGAGAGAAATAGCACCTTTTCTGTTGTGAAAACCAAACAGTAATAATGTTTTAAAAACAGAAATAAACTCTTGAAGTGTGCATTTATCCAGTGAAAGAGGTCATACAGACCTCTTCTTTTATTTTAAAATCAATTCGTAGATGTAATTAAATAAGCGTATCAACTAATTTGTGAGATACTCTATTAAACAAAATCCTCTAGTATCATGCATCGCTATTTAAATCTGTTTCATTTGAGATTTCCCAATTAAGTAGTGCTGTACATATTTTTGGTCTTTGTGAAGACACACTCTTTTAATTTTTTTTTAATTTAAATATAAATAAATGGTTTACTGGGTTTCCCTTGCTACCTCAGCTTAATAATTGATGCAAGTCTCTGAAAGAAGTTAAGGTGTCTTTTTTAATGAAGTTTAAGAATTTAACTGCAAGTTGTATGGAACTAACTGGAGTTATTTCAGGTTTACACACATAATTGGAGAAGAGATTTGGCTTAGCTTTGTGATCCATTCATGCAGTGCTTAAAAGTCAGAAATATTTATGCTTGGCATCCAGTATGCTAAATATTATTATTTATTTCATATGTAATTGTTTACTAATCTATTTACTTTTTTTAAATAAAGACTCTGATAATGGAGATGTTAATTATGATTATGATCATGAGCTGTCTTTGGAAATGAAGCGCCAAAAGATTCAGAGAGAACTCATGAAGTTGGAACAGGAAAACATGGAGAAACGAGAGGAAATAGTCATTAAAAAAGAGGTTTGTATTACGTAAATGTGAAATTAAAAAAATGTCACCAGCCACTTCATAGGCTTCTAATTGTTTCCTGAAAGACTTGAGCTTCCTGGGCTACAAATGCACTATAGTGTTACATAGTAGTAAGCAACTGGCACGTGTATAACTTAGTATGTGAGTTGGATATTAGTTGTGAGTATTTGGTCAGTCATCCAGCACCATAACCAAGTTTTCTGCCTTATCAAGTCAGCTATTAAATGAGTAGGATTTAATGCATTTTAATGATACAAAACTAACAAGAGCTTTAACAGAGAAGACATGTAGAAGAAAACACAAGGCGTTTGCCAAGCTCCTTTTCCAACATGTCTTGTAGTAACAGAGTAAAGTAGAATGACAGAGGCAAAGCTGTAAGTGTTAGAAAACCTAAAATTTTGGGGAAGATTTAAAAAAACAAACAAACAAAAAAAACAAAAAAAAACAAAACAAACAAACAAAAAAAACCAAAAAAACCCCCACACCACCCAACAACAACAAACAAACAAAACAAAACAAAAAAAACAAACACAAACACACACCCAAAAACAAACCTGAAAAGAAGTCTTTCTTTTTCAGACAAACTTGAGTGCTAACTGGGAATGTACTGATTTTAAACTTTTAGTTACAGATTTTGTAATGTATTACAGAGTGCATCATCTTCTCTTCCCCCACCCTTTTACTGTTGTCTTCCTTTTATGGTGTTCTTTGAAAATGATGTGGTTAGTTTATTTGAGGTAGATGTGTACATGGTTAAGATCTCAGATGTAGACTGTTACTGAATTTACATATTTGACATGTATATCAGCACATGGGTAAGCTTTTGAGGATCAATATCTTACCAGTTAATATATTCTTTTCCTCAAGATTTCTCCAGAGGTGGTTAGATCTAAATTATCACCATCGCCATCACCAAGAAAGTCTAGCAAATCTCCAAAACGAAGATCCAGTCCCAAATCATCATCTTCAGCTAGTAAGAAAGAGAAGAAAGCATCTACTGTATCTTCCCCACTTCTAGATCAGCAGAGGTCAGTATGTAGATGCAWCTTGCAAGGAAATGAGAACAGAGAACGATGCTGATTTTTATTTCTGGGGTTTTCATAATTAATATGGGTTTTCATTTTCCTTGCTTTCAGGACTTTTGATTATATAACTTCAGGGGAAAGTCTCTAAATTGTGCACTGTGAATCATCTTATGCAGAAAATTGTTATATGCATGTAGTTGTCAGTTGATTAATTTCATAGTTTACAAGCAGGTCTTTTCTCTTTGAATGTCCAGAATCTCTGGGAGGTGAAGAGGAAATATAAACCATTAAAAAGTGGGAAGCAGTTTTATTTGAGATGCTGCAGCCTGCAAAGTAGCTCCTCTAGGCTGAAGTGAAATGCTTAAAATTTGACCAACTGCACATTCTGTTCGTATTGCATATTGCTGTTCAGGAAATAATGTTTGACTTTCAAGGCAGGGAATTTATCAGAATTCATGAGGGGAAAAGAAATTAGGGGTGTGGAGGGGAGGGGAAAATGTAAGGACAAGGTATGTGAAAATCACAGGAATTTCAAACTGGGTGCCTTGCCACAAAAAATCAATCTCCAAAACCTGTTTCTAAGTTCTTGCTGGCTGCAGGACCTTTTGAATCACTGTTTGCAGCTTTTAGATATGAAAGAAATTACTGCAGCAGTGTAAGCAGTCACATCTGTATTTGCTAAGCAAAAATCGCCTTTAAAATCGGGACAAAACAATGTTGTTTCTGATGCAAGAATGTACAGTGTGGGCTAGTATGCTACTGACATTCAGTATGCAGTGATACCTAGTTTATAGGGTTTATGTCAGTGGTAGTTTATATGGAAAATATATACTATTTCATATTGTGAGATGCATATTAAAAAATATTTGGATGCTTTATCCTGTATTAGGTAGTTAACATTAAATCGAAGGCATGAGTTGTTCAAGTAATTTTGTGTATGTGATTGCGGTATTGCATTGCAGAAATGGGAATCTAAACACAAGGTATTCTATAGAGTTCTGGTCCTCTGATGTGTGCAGTTCATGCAAGGGCATTTTAGCTTTGAAAACTGGTTCTGTCTGAACGGGAGCAATTCCTGTTTTTGTTCACTTGCTTCAGAAATAAAGGTTATAAATGGAAAAGCTCAATGTGAATTTTTACCATCTGCATTCACCCTTCAGTCAAGTACAGTTATTGAACACTGCTTGCTAATGGAGTGGTGAATCCTATCCTAAAAGCTTCAAGGCCCCCAACATCTGAGAAATCATTATTGAAATAGTTGGCAGTCCTTCATTTTTCTCCCCTCCCTGTTAATTTATCTCTAGGAGTTCTAAAAGTAACCAGAGTAAAAAGAAAGGTCCTCGTACCCCTAGTCCTCCTCCTCCAGTACAAGAGGAAACTCCCCTGGGGAAAAAACACAAAGAAAAACATAAAGCAAAAGAACGTTCAGAAGAAAAGGCAAGGGAGGTGAAAGAGAGAGGGCGTGACTTTGAAAGGCACAAGGAGAAAAAAGAGAAGCAAAGGTAAGTTGTGTTGGATTATTATCTTTTAACATTAATGTAACCTTGCTTTTAAAATTTTCTTTTATAGAATACTGAATAATAAGGGGTTTATACCTGCTTTGCCAAAAACCTTTTCAGTACTTATTAAATATTTAAAGTGTGTTATATAGATGGATTGATAGACTACATAACTTAGTAAGTTTGTAAAAAGCCCTTTCGAAAGATTCATTACTTTTCAGGAAGTTGGACCTTCACCAATGGAGCAATTCATTTGCCAAAATCTTTATCAAAGTCGTTCACTTGTCCACTTACCTGCCCTTCTGAAATCTTAGAGGACTAATATCTTTCTAAATTGGCAGTGGGACATTTAAACTCTCCCTAATCTTCAGTAGGTTAAAAGTATTTCTGAAGTAGTCAAAGTCTATTGCAATTTTAGAATTACTTCACTTTTGCATATATCTATATATATCTATATATATCTCAAATGGTGGACTAATATGATTATTCCTGTTATTTTCTGAAGCAAAAGTGTTCTTTTAWGTTGAAAAATGCAGATGATGTATTTTCAAGTCCTGTATTCCCTTGATGAAAATAGGGCAGATGTTTGTAGGTGTTTACTTTGTAACTGTCATAGCAAAGACTAAGGAGTGGAAGACCAGCAAATTGTGTATTTTTAATTGATTAAACAAATTACACCATTCTTAGTAAAATATATTATTTCCCTCATGCTTACATACTCCATTACTGGAAGGAGGTCATAAGCAGTAGAAAAGAACACTATAAGTAGTGCTGAAAGGATCAAGAGAGTACTTGGCTTATCGTTGTACTATCATCAGGTATTGCTGTGGTGACTGCAACCTTGTATTTCAGTGTTGGATTTTTGTCTTTAAAAATTAAGAAATAATGTCAAATCTTCATTATGTGCAGTAAGTGAAATAGTTGAAGGTTCTGACAGATCTCTTTCATTCATTTGCAGCTGTGATTAGTGTTTGAAAATATCTATGAGCTTGAGGCTTCTTAAATAAACTTCTGACATTACAGAAACTTTTAAATAGGTTAGCAAGATAATTCTCCATCGATAGCAATTCTTTCACTGCCACATGAAATATTAGGTAAAATTACAAGAATGTTTTTGATTTTACCATATTCTAGATTTGTATTTTACAGTCCAGTGATTAGCAAGAAATTTAGCGCATATCTTGCGTTCTTGAGTTTTGCTAGCTTAAGGTGATTTCATATATGAAATTATAGATGGAACAAATGATTCTATAAGATAGTTCTTGATCTTGTAAGCACAGGTTCTGAATTGGAGTTGTTTGTAATTTCTTAGAAATGTACTAATGCAATACTACACCTGTTAAACAAGCTGCTGTTTATGTTTCCCAGGGATCCCTCTGAAACCTCCCATAGACAGAAGCGTTCTCCTAGTCCTGCAGATCATTCTGGCAGTAATTCTTCCCCTTCCAGGGAGTATTCACCACCTGCTGCAAGGCGGAGACAAACCTCTCGAGCTCCAGCCAAGTCTACCACTCACAAACGTAACTTCTCACCCTCTCGCAGGTGGGAGGTCAATTGCATGGATTTTATTTCCATGAATAGTTCTAGTTTAGAAACTTCCTGTGTTGGTTTGACTACTTGTTTGTATGTGTCTGTTGTGGGTATGTGTGTGCCTCAAACATCTGAGCTCTGAGACTTTTTTTTTTTGCCAAGTTACTACATTGAGAGTACCTGTCATGTCAAGAACACAAGTCATGGTGCAGGCTTCCATTTATCAGTTCCTCTCAAATGTTCTGGCTTCGGGTGGAACTTCAGAAGTCTGATAAGAGACATAGTCAGTCTGTGATCCTTTGGGAACTTTTTTTATTCCTCACCTTCCCCCTTCTTAAAAAGTAGAAAATGTGAGAAGTCTTCTATCTTGGAGATGGGGAAGGAGCACAGTTTCTCTGTTCTAAAATGGGTAAGGTGATACACAGATCCTGGCTCTACACATCTTTCCTGAAGAGCAAGCACAACTGGCTAAACAATACGAGGACAATTTCAGAGACCCTTCTTGCAGGAGGCTTCAGGGAAGATAACATCCTGCTAGTTCTAGGGGCCTTAGAAAAAAAAAATCTTGTGTCGTTTGCAAGATATTCAGCAAAAGCTGTGTTACATATATATCTTTACCAACTGCTGGGCTATTGCAGAAGATTGCAGGGAGATACTACTGCCTTCGGTAAAGTAGTCCCTCATTTGTGAGTCACCTGAAACTGAGCGCTTCATCTGTATGATCTGGATGTTTATTTGAAGTCACCAACACTGTATATGGACGTTCAAAAGCGGGAACTGAATTACTTAATTTTAAGTGGGATTTTTGAAGATGTATTGTCCATGCGTGGTTTTTCTGACTCCTGCTCTTCTCTTTGGAGTTTCTGCAATTTTGTGAAGTGGAAGGGAGTTGGGAGTTAAGGGCAATGCATGTTTCATGAGAAAAGATACTTGCAAGTTGCTTTGATGCTGATAAGGGAAGAAAAACACTGCCGAGCTCAAAGGCTTGAATGTGTGTTTGTCCTCGTTAGACTGCATGGAATAATGTATTATGAGGAAATTTGTTTACTGTTGTGTAAATGATCTTTAGTTAAGTGATGGGTTTTCGAAGATGAGAGGCACTTTGTATACTTTTTCTTATTCTATTAGATACGTGTTTTCCCTGTTTGTGTAAACGTTCATGTTTGCTAAAATTTTAAGTAGATATGCATATGGGTTTTCAGGATCCAGGCTTATAATAAAAGAAAGAAGTTAAAAGTCCACAAGAAGGAGACACTGTTGCTTTCTAAAAAATTGAATGCTGTTGGAAACAAAAGAAGAAAAATTCCCCTTAGGTAACACTGCGTGAAAGTTATCTGCCTAATTAAAAAAGCACTTTATATTGAAGAAAACAATTGTTCTTGGTTTGGGGGTAGGGGGAGAAGATCATGGTTTTTTTCTGACTCCTCCCTCCCTTCCCTAGGAAAGCATTCTGGTAGCTGTGTAATACGATTTTGATTGGGCAGCTTGTTCTTGGATATTAAATAAACTATAGCCATTTAAAGATAAGCATACTTTGAAAGGATAGCCTTGRTACCCTTGAGGGAATACTGGTTTGATGTTTTATATAAACAGCACTTATTTTCAGCAGACAGAGGGTAGAGAATGCACAAATTATTTTAATCACTCTTTTTTGTAGGGTATGGTAAGAACCTTTCAAATCAAGTTATTACATGTGTGCCTGTTCTAACTCTTCCTTGCAGGTCTGCTTCCCCATCAGGTCAGCATCATTCTCCCATATCCTCCAGACATCACTCCTCTTCATCACAGTCAGGCTCCTCTGTTCAAAGACATTCTCCTTCCCCACACCGCAAAAGAACTCCTTCTCCATCCTATCAAAGGACAGCTTCCCCGCCTGCAAGGCGATCATCTTCTCCCTATCCCCCACACTCTTCCTCTTCTCCTCAGAGGAAGCGAAGCCCTTCGAGGCACCGATCTCCTGGAAGAGAAAAGGGAAGACACGATCGTGATCGGACTTCACAGTCTCATGATAGGCGCCACGAAAGGCGGGATGGTATGAATAAAAAACAGCACTTCGGAATAATTTTTATTTGTTTGCAAATTGCATTTTGAAACTTGATTTTCAAATTGTGGCATTGTCTGCACCTATCCCGATGACTAGGGGGTGAAGAAAATACTGGCTGTATCGTTCCTGTGCTGGTGGTGCTGTTTTCAGGGACTGTGCAATGAAGTATTCCTGATAGGACTGCTTATGTAGGCTCAGCTGATTGTAAAGATCCTGTAGGCATCTGTCTAGGTGTTTCTTGTGTAATGCAGTGCTAGTGTCAGTAGGTAAGCGATCTTCTCTTGGTTATCAGGCATATACTAGTGGATCAGCTGAGTGATGGCAGTAACTGTTACTCTTTGCTGTGAGGTGCCCAAATGCTAATCCAGTCCTCACTGATTGCTCTGTCTATTGTCTTTTTAATTGACATTAAGTGAGATGTGTGCAAAGAAACAGTCATTCCCTCTGGAAATCTGTAAAGCTGGTTGAGCAATTTGTGATGGGCAAACAGTGAGGTTTCTCTCAAGAGACAGATTACAAAGAGTACATATATCAGCTTTTTTTAGACTAGCTGTAAACTTACCTTCCTGTAGCAGTAACATTGTAAATACGTAATTTGGGGAGGGGGGCGGGGGGGAGAAAAAGACTTTAGCAGGGCATTGAGGTCTTAAAAGCAAGTGGTCTAAATATAGCACAAATTTAATGAAAATATGTGTGTGTGTGTGTGTAGAAAAAAAGGAATCTGTGATTGGAGGAGAAATGATCCTACCTTAAAATTACTGAGTTGTGCTTGCTCTCTAATATGTTTGAAATTTATTTTTATTATATTTGTTGTCTTTTGAACAGGTAAATATTTGTAAAGTACCGATTCAAATTCACAAAAAGATCTTTAAAGCTTACTGAATGTATAGGTAGATACCCAACATGATCTTCTCCTACTTACATATTAATTTTGTTTTTCTGTGTGTATGTCAGAAGTATATTTTGATTGTATTATTTTAGTGTTATTTGTGTGCTAAATTTTTGCTTGCTTTGATTAAGCTAGGTATATAACATTCTTTTCAACATTTTACAGAAACTAGAGGGAAGAGGGAAAAAGAAAGAGAAACAAGAGACGATCGTGATTATGACCAGGAGCAGAGTACCTCCAGGGATCATAGAGATGACAGAGAGTCTCGTGATGGAAGAGATCGGAGGGAGACAAGAGACAACAGAGATCGGAGGGAGCCAAGGGAATCCAGAGACACTCGAGACTCCAGAGATACAAGGGATTATAGCAGAGATACCAAAGATAGTCGTGATCAGAGAGACTCGCGCTCCACACGAGATTCCCATGACTACAGAGACAGAGAGAGTCGCGATGCCCATAAAAAGGATGACCAGTATCAGGAGGACTCGCGCAGCTATGGAAGATCCCATGGCAGAGAAGAGAGCTCTCGTGCTGAAACAAGGAATGACTCCAGAAGTGACTCCAGAAATGAGAGCAGAAGTGATAGAACTGGTAGAAGTCGAGGCAGAGGTCCAGAATTATCTGACAAGGGTATTGTGTGATTTTAAAAAATTACTAAGTGTCCCTATCACTGGAGTTTGAATATTGACATTCATACTACGTTGTTTGATATTTGAATATGGAAGTGCAGCCGAATAGTTCATGATTTTAAAGCTATGTTCAATTCTATTGTCATTAAATTAGAACACTTGCTTAAATTTGTAGCACTTCTGTGTTCTCCATTCATTAAAGTGGCATAACATTGGTATTCTGCCATCCCATTTTAAAACAAACCCTAACCCTTACACCAATCTGTTTAATGTTTCTGCAACCCTAGATTTTCCCATGGGCTACAAACACAAGTAAGAGCCTGATGTGTAGTGGAAGACTCGTAGGGGGCAGTGTGTCTCAAAGTACTAGGCAGCAGTTTTTTGGTTTTCTCTGAAAAGCAACTGCATGTCTTAGGTACCTGAAAACTATCTTTCACCTCCCTGCCCTTCTTGATTGGCCAAAAAAAGTGGGATTTTAACCTTTGGCAGTATTTTTGAAAGCCTGATGCACTTTGTAGAACAGCTTCACTTACCACCTTTTAATCATCTGTAGTAAATATATTTTGGCTTTCTCAGGCTTATCATGATGTTTTCATTAGGAAAATGCCATACAATTTTTACAGGAAAAATGATCTCTGCTTTCTCTGCTTATTCCTGCTGCACTGTCTGTAAGTTTGCATCCTACTCAGAACAAATGTTAACTGGCTTTTGGACTGTTATATTCCTAGTCAGAAGACCTCATGCTATGACCAGGGGATGGTGATTTAGGAAGTCTTAAGCTTGCAGTTTGAAAATAATAACTTTACAATTAAGATGTGAAATTTGAGAGTTGTTGGTTAAGTAGAGTTTGACACTGCAATTTCTATTTCCGTGAATAGTTAATTCAAGTTTATTAAAAGTTACTACTTTAGTTGGTATAAAATATCAGTGGATTTCCTTACATGTGGAAACTCATCTTTTATGTTGATACATCTCTATTAGGAAGTCGGGGAACTAGAGGATCCCAGGCTGATGGTCACAGCAGTAGTGGAAACTACCATGACAGCTGGGAATCAAGGAGTAGCTACCCTGATCGGGATCGCTATGACAGTCGAGAACAAGCAAGGGATTCCTCCTTTGAAAGAAGACATGGTGAACGGGACAGGCGTGACAACAGAGAAAGGGGTATTTTAATGTATATTTTTATGCATACGTATGTAGTCAAATGTGTATGTACATATGTTTCTCTCTCCCTCCTTTTTTTCCTTGTTCCGCCCCCATAGCTCTAATTCGTAAATAACTCATTTGACACGGCACACTGGCATCCTGTCCTTGATGTAGGTTAACTTCTGTAGTAAGATCTCTCATTGGCAGCGTATGCATGAATGCTATGCCCTTTCTCCCCTTCTATGGCTAGATTTTGGCACCTTCTGTTTTTAATTCATCCAAGTAGTCTTTAAACAAGCTAAACTTCAAGAAAATCCATTGTACAACTTCAGTGTAAAATGTTTTTTCCTCCTCTTTGCCGCCTCCTCCACTTCATATACATGCGCACGTAAGCTTAGAGTCATGACTGCATTTCATTACTGGTTTGTCTGTATAGAAACATAATACTTTCGCACTGTAAATTACTTGAGTGTGTTTTGGGGAAGGCCTGACTACTAGACTGACTGACTTACTGACTACTTACTACTAAAGCAAGTGACAGTTTAAATTTATGATTAATTCAAAAATTTATTGCCTGGGGAATTTAATATTGATGAGTGCTTTGTTGTGGTCAATAATAATTGGCTAGTAAGCATTGGTACAGATACCAGTGATCATAGAAAGAGTATGCAAGACGGTTCTTTTAGACATAGTATGCAAGATGTCACACTTCAGCACCTGAAAGACTACTGTGTTGTCTCTAAGGAGCTTAGTACCAACTTTCACTCTGGAAAATATTTGTATTGCTCACCAATTAAGAGAACAGGAGGAGTAAGGCAAATGAAAACAGCATGGAAATTAAATGAGGAGCTGTGAAGAATAAATATAAAATTACAGTGGGGTGGTTTTTTTCTGTCTTGGGTTTTGATTTGGAAGTGACAGATATGTTCTAGCTGTTGTTTAACTTCAGTTTTTCAAAGAGATGTTTTGTATATTACTTTGTGATGTGCTTTTTGGTCCATTGAAATGTTATCTATTATTGCTTGTCCTTGTGACAGGTTCTACTTTAGATTCTGTATCATCTTCAAGACAGGATTTCAACAAACCTGATTTCCAGGCTTCCTTTTTCTTGTCTGCTGAAAAATCCTGCATTCTGAATGTGTCCTGGGGGCTGGCATTTGCAGACTAGCTTTCACCTCTTCCACCTCCCCAGCCGCAATAAATCCTAGATATATTATAATGTAATTTGTGCTTTTCATATCATACAGAGTTCTTAATTTATTAAGAAAAACAGAAAAAAAAAAAGAAAAAAAAAACCCTTAGAAGTAAAAATATGTCATCACAACAAAATACATTTCTAGAAGGGAAGTTGCTTTGAATGGGTTGTGTTTCCCTTTTGGGGGGGAAAATGTAAAGAGCTTGAATGGAGATAAGATTTGTTGTTTTCTTAAAAATTTAGATCGCTTTTTGTAATAGTAAATCCTCCTCAGAGTTACAATTCAAGACATAGTTTCCATAATTAGACCACAGTTTTAACATTTGCCATTGTGAGAAAAATGGAGATAGATTTTAATTGGTACTTAGTTCTATGATACGTAAGGAATCTTTTTAGTATGATTTTAAAACGTAGGCTTGCAAATTTGGGCTGTTTTTGTTCAACTAACGCAAATATGTAGGTGTTCCAAACAACCACTGGAACAGCGCTTCAAATAATGAAATCACGTGAGAAGTGCTGACTATCGACGCTTAATTGTCTAATACACTTCCAATATCTTGATTCATGTAAGAGTTTCATGTAGATGTTTTATCATCAAAACTGACATAACAAACAGGAGTTACAGAACTTCTGTATAAAATCTAATACTTAGTATGCACCATAAATCATATTATAATGTTATAGGCACCGTTAAAAGAATGTGAAACCTGTTCATGGAACCAATTGAATGGTTTGATGATTTGCCATTTTAAAAAAGAAATGTTATATCCATGGCAGAAGTATCACTTAAGTTTACTTTTAATTTTACCTGGCAACAGGGGAGCATTAAGTCATTGTTAATTCACTCAGAGATGAAAATTGATTAAACTGATGGAAATGCATGTTTTATTGATTTAGTCCTGTTCAAACTCTGCCTGCTCACCCCTGGTGGACGTTGTCTCAATTTACAGTGAAGTGCACTCTCAGCCCCAGAGTAATGGACTGAAAAATACCAACCTCTGTTCATGCCATTTTTTGCTCTTTTGTGTAGTGCTTTTAATATATATTGTGGAAAAATAGTTTTATTGATTTGTTGTGATTCAAATACTCTAACATCAGCATAGAAATTGTTATAAAGTGGTCAAAATTTATAGAAATATTAAAAAAAAAATCCAAAATATAACGTGAAATGCAGCTAAATCTGTGGAGAGTAGATACCATTAGATAAATCAGGTTTCACTGTCCTTCTGTCAGTCATTTTCTATATAAATTTAGTTTTCTCCATGACTCTAATTCACTGTCTGAACATTGAAAAACTTAGCTTCTAAAACTGTAAGGCTCTGCAGTGAATACATATGGAAACTTCCAGCAGTTCTGCTTCCTGTATTGCATCCTTTCCTCTCCCTTTCTCATGGATTTGGTTGTGTATTTCTGTTCAGGGATCCCTTCTGTGATGAGACAGGCTAGTATTTCTTATTTTGCAGTAACTTTTACTATGTATTATAAATAGTATGAGCTCTTTTAAAGCCCATGACTCTTAACAGAGTTTCAGGAAGTAAAATTTTTGTGCACAAGTCTTAACATTTTTCATATGTATGTCATTCAGAGCTTTTCAAGACATTATACCAGATTTTGAGTCATTGAGTAATGCAATACTAATAGCTAGGCTGTGAGGCATATAATTATCTTTTGAAGCCATTCAGAAAAATCTGGTAGAAAATAAATTTTTTGTAGTAATTTTTGGCTAAAATAAGGAAAGCCCACTCCCTAAATATTGAAAAAAATCTTTCAAAATTTGTCTTTTTCCCTCCACAAAGAGAATTTCCAAGTTTCTGCAGGGAGTTGCTTTTCGTTTGATGCAAACCAATATCTAGATTGTCAAAACAAAAGCTTTTGGGTTTTTATCAGTGTAGTGGAAGCGGTGTATGTCCTTTTAGCATTTGGTAATCAAACCTGCCTCTCTTCACAGATCAGAGAGCAAGCTCACCGGTACGACATCAAGGACGAAGCGATGACCTCGAGCGGGATGAAAGAAGAGAAGAGCGAAGGGTAGATCGGTCTGATGATAGGAGAGATGAAAGGGCCCGGGAGAGAGAGCGAGAAAGGGAGAGGGACCGAGAGAGGGAAAGAGAGAGGGACCGGGAAAGAGAAAGGGAGAAGGAAAGAGAGTTGGAACGAGATCGTGCCCGGGAGCGGGAGAGGGAGAGAGAGCGGGACAAAGACAGGGACCGCGAGCGTGACCGAGACAGGGACCACGACAGGGAAAGGGAACGAGAGAGGGAGAGGGAGAAGGAGCGAGAGCGAGAGCGGGAGGAGCGAGAGCGGGAGCGAGAGCGCGAAAGAGATCGAGAGCGGGAACGAGAAAGGGAGAGAGGTCGAGACAGGGATAAAGAAAGAGACCGCCAGAGAGACTGGGATGACAAAGAAAAAGGAAGGGAAGACCGCAGGGATAAGAGAGAAGATATCCGAGAAGAAAGAAGTTCAAGAGATGTCCATGAGGAAAGAAAATCCAAGTGAGTTGATCTGAATGTTACTTCAGTAAAAAAAAAAAAAAAAAGAAAGAAAAAAAAGGCAGTCTTTTACTGTTGATTTCACTAAGTTAGTAAGCAGGGGAGTTTCATAAGGAGGAAGATATCCTGTTTAGGCAGAGGCCTGGTCTTGAGCCATGTCTCCCCTGCATCTGTGTGGCACATACTGGTGGCCCCAAAATCAGTACTATGTTAGTTAACTTAATCTGATGCTTTGTTAGCGCAGAATCGTGGAACTACTCGAGAACTAACAATTGAGTCAGACCATCTAATTTTCCCTTCTAAGTATACTTGTGTGGCCTTGTCTTTAATAATGCAGGCATTCTTGGAAGCATAATAGCGGACTTTTTGAAGCAGTACCTTTTGAAGCCTGGCAAGTCAGATAGCAGCTAACTAGGTCAAGGTTCATGACTTTGTTCATTAAATTTCCGTGGAACATACATTACCCTTTGCACTACTAAATTTTCATTACCAGGTGGCTACCAGTGAGGGCATGAACAATATCCCGAGTAAGTGTGGTGCTTCCTTTAAGTGTGTAGCACCGATTCTTTTTCTTTTTTTCATTTAGTACAATAAAATTCTCATTGTTCCATCAATAATAARCAAAACAGTGTTGCCGTGAATGGCTGCTTTGCTTGGAAGTAATAGTAGCTTTTGTGCGAGAGAATTGTGGATTCCTATAAATCCTCTAGTACGGGCTTTCCCCATCCCACTAGGGGAGAAGTGAGCAGCTGGGGTCAACCCACTGCAAGGATTATTGCCACAGGAAAAAATTGATCTTAATAGTCTTTCATAACTTTTTGCTAAGAAGATAGTTGTCTTACATGTTAGAGTTTTAGTTTAAGGTATCTCACAGTATGATCAGAAAACTGATCATACTTAAAGTTTTGGAATAACAACTTAGAAAGCTACAAAACTTCCTGGCATCCTTAGATGTGTTGTCTTCTCTATGAAGTGCTTAGACTTCAGGGATTGTACTGATGATAAACTCAATTATTTGAATGTTTTTGCTAAAGAATCCTGAAGAAATTTGACTGTACATGTTTGTTCTGCAGGAAGCGTCACAGAAATGAAAGCAGTCCAAGTCCTCGTCAGTCACCCAAACGTCGCCGTGAGCACTCTCCTGATAGTGATGCTTACAACAGTGGAGATGATAAAAGTAAGTAGGATCCAGCTTACTCTCTGCTTATGGAAAATAACTTGCAATCTTAAATAGAAAAAACATGGGGCAAGCTTTTATAAGTGTCCTCCTCCCCTTATTTTTATGAGCAACACCATTTTTCTTAATCTATATGTTTCTCTTTTTGTCTTCATTTTGTCACTATATGTTACATCTGCCGGGTGATAGTGGCTTCCACATCTGTTGTTTAAGATGCATGTTTACCAAAATGGAATTAGTCTGTTGCTGCTGCAGCGTAGAAAAACTTAAGAAATGTAACTGAAATAATGGATTATTTGTTTTGATTGACACTTTTTGGCATGCACAAGATACCAAATGTTCACCTGTTCTCCGTCCTAAACAATACAAGTACATCCTTTTTTCCATTTTGTAGATGAAAAGCACAGACTTCTGAGCCAGGTTGTGCGGCCACAGGAATCCCGGTCTCTGAGCCCCTCTCATGTTACAGAAGAGCGACAGAGTCGCTGGAAAGAAGACGAGCGAAAATCGGACAGAAAGGAAAGTTCCCGGCGTTACGAAGAACCAGAGTTTAAAGAGAGGGTTTCTTCAGCAGATAAGCAAAGAGAGCAACCAGATGCTTCAGAAAGCTCCCGGTCCAGGGTTCAGGAAAACCTTGGACACCGTCCCTCTGAAGAAAGAGATGCTTCTGATAGAATGCATGATGACAGCAAGAAGAAGTCTAAAGTACAGAAAAAGGCCACAAAGAAGAAGAAAGATGATGACAGTGGGGTGGAAAGGTACACTAATGAATCAACGACTGAGGAAAGCCAGGTCTTTTCACCCAAGAAATGTCAAAAAAAGAAAAATGTAGAGAAAAAGCGGAAGAGGTCCAAGGGTGATTCTGAAGTTTCTGATGAAGAAATTGTTCCACATCATAAAAAGAAGAAAGGCCCAAGAACACCCCCTGTAACAAAAGAAGAATTGGTTGAAGCACCACCTACGAAAGCTGTGGCAGAAGTTCCCCAAAAAAGAGAAGATACAACATTTAGTGACTGGTCAGATGAAGATGTTCCTGAACGCGGTGACATTGTTGTTCCAGAAAGAAGCACTGAGGACTCCCATAGAAAAAGTCACAGGACGAGGGGTGAAAAGGTGGAAGCTCCTCATGTTACTATAGACGATGGACCACACCGTAAACCTGTGGATCAGAAGCGCAGCAGCAGCCTTGGTAGCAATCGGAGCCATGCCTCAAGCAGACTTAGATCCCCTTCCAATGAGTCAGCTCATCGCAGTGGAGATGACCAGACTGGACGGAAGAGGATCCTGCACAGTAGCTCTAGAGACAGGGATAGGGACAGGGACAGAGAGAAGAAAAGCTTAGAAATCACTGGGGAACGGAAGTCCAGAATTGATCAGTTGAAACGAGGGGAACCTAGTCGCAGCACATCTTCAGGTAATAAGATACATTTTAGGGAGACTAACCTATCATTCGGTATAAAAGTGCAAAGGTACAAATCACAAATCATTCTTGCATGGCTGCCTATTCTTTTCATTTGCAATTAGTGTGAAGGGAGAGGGAGGTGCTCTCTGCCATTTACTGTAAAACTACAGTGAATTAAGATTCCTGCAAGTGTTACCATTTTTGACAAGCTGATCCTCAGTGGGCAGGATTACCACTTGGTTTACACCAAAACATTCAGTCAGATTCAGTTCATGTTGCCTGGGGAATAAAATAATTTGTAGGACAAAAAAAACTCACAGAAAGAGAAAATGCTTGTGCTAACAGAACATTGAGGTGGTTTTATCATGTAAATAATGTTCTTAAATTCATTATTAACATTCATTTTGATATGGAAATTCTGAAATCTATGCAAAATGAAAATGTGTCTTCTTTCTGGGAGAGAGATCCGTTATCATCTCAGGAGCTATTTTCACTGAGGTAAATCTGTCACGGTTCCTGTTAGGCATACTTTTAATACATAGGGAAATAATCTTTGTTACAAATCAAAATAATCACAGTTGACTTGTTTTATTTGTGTAGTTCCTGGAGAAGGAAAAAAAGGATAAAATGTTTTAAAATTTAAACAGCATCAGTAGGAAAATATCTTCCTCCTAAAGCACTTCAGCTCTCTGTTCTCCTCATGGTTACATGCCTGAAATTATTTTTCTGAATTTATTGTTTGCTAGCCAAGGCAGACATGTTTTGAAAATTTTGAAATGAATCCTTCCCCCCCCCCCCAGTTTCTGAGTTAAAATGATGGACCTTCAGTTTGGTTTCTGTCATAGTAGAAAGTAACAACTAAAAATCTTTATGGGGAGTGCGAGAAATACCTTATGTTTTTAAGTAAGGTTAAATCTATAGGCAATCTGAAGACATTATTATATTTGAAGATGGTGCTTTTGAGAAGTACATTTTCATACCTGAATCTTTAAAATGCTTTGGTCTAGTAAAATGGTGTTATATTTATGTGCTGTAGTCATGCATATATTTAAAATATTTTATTCAGATCGTCAAGATTCAAGAAGCCACAGTTCAAGAAGAAGTTCTCCTGAATCAGATCGTCAGGTCCATTCCAGATCTGGGTCCTTTGATAGCAGGGAAAGGCTTCAGGAGCGAGATCGTCATGAACATGATCGAGAACGAGAGAGAGACAGGAGAGAGGGAAGACAGAGAGACTGGGACCGAGATGTTGATAAAGACTGGCCGAGGAGCAGGGAACGAGAGAGACTCAGAGAACGAGAGAGGGAAAGGGAGAAGAGGCGGGAGCTGGACAGAGAGAGAGASAGACAACTACCCGATAATGCTGAAAGAGAGAGAGACAGAACTCTTGATACCTCTTCTCAAAAAGAATCAACAAAACACAGTGAAACGAAACTGGACAGAGATCATGAAAAGGAATTCGATGGTGTTTGTCGGGATTCAGTGGCTTCAGAGAAGGAAAGAACAGACAAAGATTTAGGACCTTTACAAGGTTTTGAAGATGGAAATGAGGCTGAAAAGGTAGAGAGTTTAGAAGGTGAGAGATTCTGGGAAATAATCTGGACTGTCAAATATTTTGTTCTTTCCCTTTTAGTATGGTGCTGAACTGAGCTGTATTAGAATAATTTTCTACTGAACGGCGTATTGGCTCCAGCTTCTCTATTGTGGAAGCAAACACAATAAAAGAGAATTCTGATGAGCATCTTCTTAATGTTAATTGTGTTAGTGTTATTTGTTAATTTCTAAAGAAGTCTTGAGGCAGAGAAACATAAATGATGTGAGGTATAATTTTGCCAAGGTGTAATGTTTCTGAATAGGTAGTTGCTACAGAATAACACCAACATTTGATTGCCTTGTTATATCATTATCAGATCTATTTCTTAGTTTGGAAGTGACAGGTAATGAGTGAAAAAAATGAGTGTTGACTTGGAACTGTTCTTTGGGGTTTTTTTGTGCAGAGCCCAATTATCATAGAAACGATTGTCTGATTAGTAGGTGAAACATATGTATGGCTTGGCACAACAGTCCAAAAATGGCTTTCCTGAGATAATCCTATTAAATGTAGCCTCAATTTGCTGGCCCTAATGGTACTAGGGAAAGCATGCTTAGGATGAATAAATAAAGTAAGTAAGGGGCAAACACTGACAAACTTTTAAGAGTTTGTCACATGGATTAGACAGCTTGAGCTTTTCATGGATAGGGAGTTTGGGAAGTACTTACAATGTATATCAACAACATGAAAGCAGCAAGAGTCTAAATCCAGAGTAACTGGTGTGCGTTACAGTTATGTTCAGTAAGTTGGGGTTTTTTGGTGATTGCAGGAGTTTTCTTCTCTGAAATCTGTTGAGAGGAAAAAAGGCATTGTAGGATTTGGAATTTTTGGATGTTTGGGATGGTAAGGCCTTGAAGTCCATAGTCTTCAGAAGCAGAAAGAGAAACGAATTAAGCTTTTGTAGTTTTACGCAAGATAATAGGACATTGTCTCATCATATTTGCATTCTTAGTAAGAATTCTCTGTGGTGTTCATTGTTAATTTGGGCAGTTAAATAGAATGTCTGAAGAGGATGATGAGGAATATTTATTACTTATTATATCTCCTACCTGATTACTCGCAAATTGGTCATTAGGGTTGACTGGTACAATTGAGAAAATTCCATTTAAGGAGATTATTTGTGGAGTGGAAGCACTTGTCAAGGATAGTATTTGGAGTGAGCATGGGAAAGTCTGCTCTGTCTTGCTCTAATGGATAGAATTCAGCGATTTTTAAGCTAGAGGAAGGAACAGTGCAATAAGTCTGAGAGTACAATGTGGTAACTTCAGAACAGAGTTGGTGAAAGGCTATTCCTAGGTACATTATCTGTTTCCAAGAGGGCAGCTGTAACTAAACAGGCTGTGGATGTTAAATGTGTTCTTAGATCTAGCCTTTCAGCAGACTTCTTATAAGTGTTTTAATGTGTATTCTTTTGTGTATTTTCAAAGTTTGTGTTCTAAATTCTCTGAAAATTATCAGCTGTAGGAAGTTATGGTATATTTAGGATTTTTATTTTTTTTTTTAGAAAATGTCTTTTGTAAAATATTAGATGGCCTTCCATTTTATTAAAGCATACYGTATATAGCATGTCTATGATTTCCTAAGGTTTAGTGTACTCTATTAATAGTCTTTCATTATTATTACTCCTGTTTACATTGCTCCTTTTGGCTGACTAGTGTGTCGTTTAATGCAGAATTAATATAAAAGTATATTTCTGCAACAAAGCAGTAAAGGTAGTGGTTGGATTTTAATCTAGAAATATCAAACTTTGATTTTAAATTCAAAATTGCAAAAGTAATCTTTTTAATCATGTATTGAGCACTATGGATTATTATTTTTAATTGCTTCATACAGTAATTTTTTTAATGGTTCATCTGTGCTCTCCAAGCATATAGTTATGGTGAGCTACTGTATCTGGTAGATCAGTGTGGAGGCAGAAGACATATCATACAGGCAGTGAATATTTAAAATTGTAAGACACAAAATGAAATCTAGTACAGATAGTGTTTCCTTTTAAAAAGGGAAAACTTTTTAGAAAAGTAAATAGTTTCCAGATCTGATGATGTTAAGGAGGTATCTGGTATTTACTTGGACAAATTACTGTAGTGTATTGTCTAACAAAATGTGTGAGGATATAATTACTAAATTATTGTAATGTCTTGAACCTTAATGTCTTTGCTCTAGGAGTGGGCTGAAATAATGCCCAAGGTGCTATATGCTTCCTCCGAAGCATTGCCAGGTGGTCTGAGTAGTTAATTTACGCTTTGCTAGCATGTCTTTTACTTGCTTTTTCCATGCTGATTTTTAGGTTAGTAGAAGTGAGTTGGTTTTTTTTCTTCCACCCTCTGTAGCTTTTACAAAGGCAAGCAAAAAAAAAAAAATTGGGGCAACTTAAAATGGAGGCAGTTTACCTCTGGATAAGGGAGCTGGAAGATATTAGAATAGCCATCCACAGGGGAGGACCCCTGTAAATTCTGTCTAGTTTGTATGGCACAACTCATTGCAAGTACCATGGCGGAGAACCCTAAGGAAGCCTGAGTTTAGAGCAGTAGGGTTTCTGAATGATTGAATCAGATCTTTCAGTCTTGGAGGTGAGGGAATACCTTCAGATGTTCCTTTCATGAACTGCAAAATGCCCGGTTTCAGTGTCTTGTGTTTACAGGTTTTAAGGAACATGTTTACAGCACGGGTATTTGGGTATGCCTATAGTACGTGGATGGATAGGAGTGTAACAACAACAGGAGTGAAGAAGTTTGGCATGGCTTTCTAAAAGCTCTTCTTGTGACTTCCACAGAGTCTAAAACTCTGTGAATAACTGCTTCATTCAGGATACCTTGCACCTTCTTGAATTTCGGGGTTTTGTTACTTCTTTCTCTTGTAGAGCCTTTGGACTGAATCCTGGGTTTGGACGCATGTGCAAAAGCATCTGAAAGACTTCGTGGTGCTAACTTAGATTTGTATTATTAACTACATATCAGATAATCAACATATGTTTCTTCTGAATATGGCCTTCTGTGTGCAGTTTGACTAATACTGCACCAAAAAAAATGACCAAGATAAGTAAAATTCAAACTGCTGCATTGGGCATGGGAGAAATAACTTCTCTGTTTCCATGAGTTTTCATGTTGAATATACTTGTCCTCAAAAAGTAACAGTTTAGTTTGCTGAACCTCTTTGTTTTCAGGCTGCTTAAAGCATGTTTAGAAAACAAGAATGATTGCTTTAAAGCTACAGTTTGTATCTGTCTCTGTAGGAGGAGAAGATGAAGCAAAGATTGATGATGTACAGTCTCTGGGGTCTGGTGCTGGAGAATACGAGCCAATCAGTGATGATGAACTGGATGAAATTCTGGCAGGTGATGCTGAAAAGCGGGAGGATCAACAGGAGGATGATAAGATGCCTGGTAAAAGTATAGCAAAACCGCTTTACGATTATTTAAATACAAAGATTAGATCAGTTTGCATATAATGCTATTGTGATGTTGACAGTATTTCTGAATTAAGAATGCAGTTTGTATGCTCTTCAGTAATTCTCATTTGTTCTGTAATGGTGAGGTAAGCCTGAGAAGTACAGAGATAAAGAGTACTAGGAGCTGTATTGTGAAGTAATATTTATCTTGTTTTATATAGCTACAAGGGTAAGCTTTTTGTTTTTATAAACATGTTTTAATTTATCCCATTTGGTTTTGATCATTATTTGGAACTGATATTTTTATGAACACATTTTATCCGTGCTTGAATGCTTCCCAAATGCACTGGGAAGCATGGAATCTTCTACTTGTCATAAGTTTAGTTGGGTCATCTGGGCTATATGATCAGTGTTTGTATTTTCTATGATAAACGTACCAGACACACACAGTTGTATGGTTATTCAATAAATAGTATATCTATCCTTTGAAAAAAACATCCAGCATCCAGAGTTGGAATACTAGCTTTTTAAGCATTTAATTTGGATCTGTCGTAGCAGATCTGTCATTTAGTTGTACTGTGACTTTTGTGAATGTGTAAGTGATGTGTCCAAATCTGCTGGCTAAGCAGGGTCCGAGCAGCCTTCCACAAAGGGGTTGCAATAAAAATGAAGCAGAATATTAGGGGTCGTTTTTTTAATCCAAGAAACTATATTTGTATGCTCCTTTTTTTCCACCAATCTAAGTGAGTTTTGATGTTCTTACCTGAAGTGTCCAATAATCTGGCTTTGAGAACTGCAGAACAATATTCGTCATATATAATGCTTTTAGGAGACGGGGATGTACACAACATGTGAAAGTAATTAACTGTGGTAAGGGATGATGATGTGATAACTCATTCTCTGTCAATGTTTTTGCAGATCCTGTGGATGTTATAGATGTAGATTGGTCCAGTCTTATGCCAAAGCAGCCAAAAGAACCACGGGAGCCTGGGGCTGCGCTCTTAAAATTCACACCAGGTGCTGTTATGTTGAGAGTTGGCATTTCCAGGCGATTGGCAGGACCAGAACTCTTCACCAAAATTAAAGAGACTTGCCAGAAAGTGTTAGAGAAACCTAAAGGTAATTGTTTCTGCAGGGATTAAACTGTCTTTTGTACTTAGTGAAAGTCGTTATGAAATGTGCATTAGTTCATTATTTTAGATTTCAAGACTGTAGAAAGTGTATAATGAGTATTGTGTGAAAATTACAGGAATGTAATACAGCTGCATGTCAATCAAATTAATGTTTTAAGTCCAGCAGTGGTGAGGAGGTCTTGAATAATAGCCTATTATCACTATGGACTTTCTGTTTATTTCTAGAGACGCATGCAAGGACTGCTGAGGTTATTTTTTTCACGCTAGTGGAATATTCTTTGTGTGAGACCATTCATGCTTTCCTAGCCTAAAGTGTGTTAGCAGTTTTTTTGAGAGCTAAATATCTTCTGCAGTGAATTAGCAGTCATATTGCGAGAAAGAAATAAGATTTCTTATTTTCTTTGAACGTCCTCTGCATGTCCTCGTATTTCCCTTCTGAGGATCCTCTCCAGAATGCATAGATAGGAGTTTTTGGATCAGAATGAAGGAGCTAAGTGAAATTTGTGTATTAGGTCTCTGCTAGAAGTGGGAAATTAAATAATACACAGGTCTGGCATTTGGACAAAGTGTATGGCATAAGACATGCATGATAGATGGGACGGGCATGAACTATACCAGTGCTGTTTACTACAGTTCTGTAGTGTGAGCAGGGCTTTTTCATGAGAGAGAATACTGGTTTTTCTCTTCGGTATCGCAGGAACCAATTGAGCTGCTTGCAACAACTTGCATGGTAGAATTGTTTTTTTAGGACTGTGAAACATTTGCTTTCTGTAAGATCTCTATGGAAATTTTTCCAGGATCTAAATATGAGAAAATTATGACTTATGAAGAATAGTATCTGTGGAGCCGCTGTTTTTAGGGAATAGCAGGTTTTTTTGTTTGTTTTTTTTTGTTGGTTTGTTTTTTTTTTTACTCTGTAAATTCTAGTTCTTAATTTGAAACAATACTTTTTAATTCTTTGCAACATTTTTCTTTATGCAGTTGTCTCGTTAATCGCCGTGAATGTCACTGCTTGCTTGAGCCATTTAAATTGTATAAATATTAATTGTGGGCTGTTGCTACTGCTTCTACTTTTTTTTTTGAAGTCAAATTAAATGCAAACATTTCTAATACATCATAGATAGTATAATTTGAGGTGTGTACTTGGTATTAGTAAGTACTGTGAATGTCCCACTGCAATATTTGTAGCTCTTTCTATGCAGTATTAGCTTTCTTCTAGTTTAAAAAAAAAAACAAAAAAAAAMCAAACCCTCAGCTCTCATGMTTAAGAATTCACATAACCGATATAACTGATAAAATACTGAGTTTTCCTGAGTTTGCAAACTGTGTGATATAGTAAAGATATGAACTATGTCTCTCTCCCTGTAAGCTTTAATTTTGATGTATACTTCAACACTTCTTACCAGGGATTCCTTGCAACAGAAACTGCAGTGCAGAATCACTCCACCTGGCTATTTAAAATGATACCCGAAATAACCTCAGCAGTCCTTGCATGCGTCTCTAGAAATAAAGAGAAAGTCCATAGTGATAATAGGAGGCTCTCCAGCACTGCCTCTGGGCTGTCTTAAGTGTACTCAGATTCAGCAGAACTTTGCTCTGGAGAGGAAGGGGGATTGAAGTGCCTCCATTGATTGCCCGTTGATGTGTGCAGTCTGTCAGACATCAAAGTTGCTACATGTGGAACTGCCAGTAGGCTTTCAAGTGTGTGCATTTCCTCTGTAATCTGCTAGGTGAAGGTTCCTTGTACAGTGATTATGCAGCCACAGCACATATATTCTAAACTAAGGCACAAATATGGTGCCCTGAAAAGTGAATGAATTTGAACTAGATATTCAGCGTGCATTACAGTGAACATGTAGTGTTTTCACTTTGGACTTTTTCATGGTGGTATAACTTGTTTCCCTGTTTTATTCCTGAGTTTGGTGTTCCCTTCTTTGTTCTTATTGTGGATGAAAAGATTCCAGTAATAAAATAAACGGTAGCTTGTTTCAGGGATTTTTTTTTTTCTAATTTCATTTTCGTTGGAAACAATAATCTGTAGTATGCGATGGAATTGAGATTTGTAGCTGACTCTATCCTCCATCTATTATATGCAATTGTTTCCTCTAAGGATATGGACATGCTTAGTTGCCAGATACGCTCAGATTCTGGCACCTAGGCAGACTCTACAAGCTGTCAGCCTTACCTTTGAAGTGGCCTTTTTGTGTCTTGTCACTTATTTGTGTTGTTGATTGTCCATTGAGGTTGTCTTGATGATGTCAGTGCAGTTCTCTTTAACCTGCCCTTGATTTCATGTAACTTTTTTGATTCTTTTCACCTTGTTTAAAAACTGGTCTTACTCAACTTCATCCAAATTCTCTGAGTGGTTTAAAAATGCACTTTGTTCTCTTCTGTGTGCATTCTGCCGAACTGCTGTAGCAGTCTTTGCTTTTAGCTGCTAAATTTTCCCCAAGTTTGCTGGTGTCTCTAGTTAGGTGTTAGATTCTCTGCTAAACATTGAATGTTTTACTATATAGAGGTGGCTGGATTGGACTTAGCTACATACCTTACCTTTTTTTTTTTCTTCCTTCAATTATATCATAATTATCCTGTTTATTGTAAAAGGATTATAAAGCAATGAGCTGCAGTCCAGCCATGTGGATGCTCTTTGTCTTTGTCTGCATTTTGTAGAAACAGACTTGTCACAGAACAAGACTTACCTCAGGATCCATCTTTTGTTAAAGTGGTTATAACACCTGCTGCACCCTGTTTCTTCTGATAAATGTATTAAAGGACTAGTCCTGCCACTTTGAGTACTGTTAACAAATGCTTTAGATGAGACGTTAGGAGGGGGTAGTTCATTAGTATCTGTTGACTTGTTCTCCGGGTTCATCCACCAGGGATAAAAGAATTATTCTACATAGTTGTATTTAACTTCTGCATAGCCATACAAACCCTGTGTTGACACTGGTACAGTTATCCGATATCTTGCAGAGAAGTGAAACTTAGACCACCTTCTGATTAAACTAGTAGTAAACACTTTTTGTCACACATGTCTGACCATAAATGATACCCCTCTTCTGTCCCAGAGCTGTCACTTGATTTTTAGGCCTCTCAGTGATTGCTGCCTCAATATTGCTTTCCAGTACTGACGCTACATACAAGGGTACCCATCCTTCCCTTTAAATGGCGAAGGATTTATTTGGGTTTTTTTTATAAACTGCAATATCCTTTTTTTCCAAACCTTGATGATGTTTAGAAGGCAGAAATGAAAATAGCAAAACTTTAAGGAATTTCATATTACTGTATATTGCTGTTCAGAAATACCATGTATATATTGATCTCTGCAAATATCAATTCTTTCTAGATGCAGAAAACCTTTTTGAACATGAACTGGGGGCCTTGAACATGGCTGCACTTCTACGAAAAGAAGAGAGAGCAGGTCTTCTCAGTAATCTGGGTCCTTGCTGTAAAGCGCTGTGCTTTCGAAGGGATTCTGCGATTCGTAAGCAGCTAATGAAGAATGAAAAGGCACGGTGATCATTTACAGTGCTTGGGCAAAATGTGGAAACACAGATTCCAATATGCAAAGCATTTCTCTAGGGAGATAGTTTTTGTGTTTGTTGTTCTGGAGTAGATCTCATCCTTTAAATAATGGAGAACAGAGTTTAATTTAAAGAGGTTGTAGGGTGTTTATTTTTTACTTAAGGTGAGAGATTAATTTAAGATTGAGACTAGGTGCTGTTCCTTATTTTGGGGTTTAAATTCTGGAGATACATTTTCTATATTTAGAGAATACATAATAAAAATAATGGTTTAAAATACAATTTCAAAGACAATTGTTGAATAATTCTCCTGCTTGAGATTCCATGTACTTTTATAAAAATTATAAGATTCTGTTTGTCCAAGTTAAAATTGAAAGAAAAAATATTTTAGCCATTATTTTGCACTACAGTAGGTTTTATGATCTTGCATGCTAATAGAAAAATCATTAATTCTCAAAGTCTTTTCTAGTGAATATGTATGATTAAACCTCTAATTATTGAGACTACTTGAGGTTAATTTCTCAGCTTGCATGTTAAAAGCCACTGCTTTCAGTTCGTTCTTTTTTTATTTTTTCATTTTTAATTTCAACAGGGTGCAACAAAACAAACTTACACAAATTCTGCAGCAATGGACAGCGACTTGTTACGGTTGAGTCTACGGTTATTCAAACGAAAGACTGTGTGCCAGGTTCCTGGGCAGGAAAAGACAGAGGATAGTAAAATTCCACAACCGGCTATCCAGCAGGAAGTGTGTGTGTCTTGAGCGAATGACCGCGGTGGCACTTTCTAATTGATTTCCCACTACCAATGTTGGTATTGATGTTTAGAACTGGTTGGTTGGAAAGCAGCTGTAGAAGGTGGAAGAAAATACTCCGTTTGTACACAGATCGGAATTACTGGGTTTGGATGTGAATACAAGGGGTAAAAAATAAAGACTTCTGTGTAAAGTTCTCTGCAAGTTTTATAATATTGAATCTTACACTGTAATATAAACCTGTTTTATGGTGCATCAAGTGTAATAATGTGAAGATGTCTGGTTTTAGCAGTTTATAACACCACCTGATATTAAACTGAAGAAAACTGTCTGCGTATCTTTTTCCTCATTATAAATGTTTTTTTTCATCACCGCCCTGGTCCCTCAACACACATCTGGAATTTCTTAAATTGCTTGCTTCCTGGGAGTCTGTCTACCTCTACTTTCCAAATCCCTTTCTTATCACAGCAGCCTCTGGTGTGGATCTGGATTTGGACAAAACTCTAGCTCTTTTCCATCTTTAGCCTAGGTTTCCTCTGATTAATTTCTGGACACAAAAATCTAGTCTAGTCACTTAAGGCTCCCCTTCTTGTTGATGAAAAGAAGTAAAAAACTTCTAGGAGGTGATTTATGACCAGTTTTAGATGCCTATGTTCATGAGACTAACAGCATTTTGGAAACGCCTGCTGCTTACAAAGAAGGACTAGTGCATCTATTTTACATTCTGTTAAGTATCATATCAGGGCAGATCAATCCCATGCAGCAACCTTGAGGGTATTTAACACTTGATGAGTTTCAGGGCTTTTCAGATGTTAGTAGTAAAGGCAGTGAGCAATGATGTTTTGCTGGGTGTTACAGATTTCAGGGGCCTGATTAGAGACTTGTCAAGCCTGGACTCAATTTTGTAAGAATAGTTTTCAGTTGGAGAAGTTAATATCTTGTATGGGATCTCTGGATTATGCCAGTCAGGTATGTTTAGGTAGTCTGTGGAGGCCTCCATGTGAAACTGAGACTTCTAAAACTTCAGACTAAGTCTCTGTGTACACTTCTCTACTTTTCCTGGGTTTAAACCTGAACTGTTGCTTTGAATTCTGCTCATAGAGAATGGGAAAGAAATCCATGGTTTAATCTTGATACCGGGTTGCTGCAAAGAAACTTGTTTTCATTGTTCTCATTCGGGTTGAAAATGAGTTGTGAACCACTGAATTTTTTGACAGTTGGTTTTATATTAATTTCTTACCCTTTTTCTCTGCTTGGAACCAGCACACTGAGGTGGGATGTTGACTGTGCAGTTTAACAGCAGGCCTGTCTCACATCTCCTGTGATTACTGACAGTTGTATTGGCTTCAAGCAAAGGCCTAAAGTGAGTAGCAATTCCGTTCAAATACAAATCTTTCTTACTATAATGCTTTCCTGTAATGCCTGGTATATAAGCGTTCAGTAAAATGTTCTTATACTGCGTTTGAAGAATTGTTGTTAAAGAAAATGTGAGGGGGTTTTATTTATATTTTTGTAAGTGCCCATACACTAGTGTATACGTACTTATATCAAATATAAATGACGTGAGAAATTTCTACCATTTTTTTTGATTCTTATTAAACTATGTGATCCAGGCAAAACTTTATCTTCCTAAGTTTTTTACTTGTTGAACATTTTTAAGGGACTTGGTGATTATTATTTTTAATGTCATTGGTGATTTTATATATGCTTATAAAAAAATAGCGTTATCTTTTAAACACACTAGTACTTTAACCTGAGCAAGAGTTAACAAACCTGTTTTATTCAGCATTTAAATGTGTTCTCACCTATTTTATAGCTACAATAATGCTGCCTTTAAGTTGAAAGTATTAGATCATTGCTTCCAATTATGTTAAAGCCTATTTTAATCTCCGTCTCTAAAAGACATTAAAATGTTTGATGGCTGGAAACAGCCTTGTCTAAGACTGCAGTACACAAAATAGATTCACCATGTGGCATTTAATTACACTGTGCTTACTTTAAACACTCTTCCTGTAAAACAGTTGAGGTGTATATATGCACTTAGTTTGCAGAAGAATATTTCACATTACTCTAGAAAATACAAAATAAAATAGGCTTGATGGGCTACTATGAGTATCTTGTGAAGTGCTAGTGTCCCACTGAAGGTCAAAGCCAGTGCTGACCTGTACCATCATTTGTTGGAATTACACAAAAAAGGTGCTGAAATTGCCTCTGACACACCTTTGGTTTGATTTGATTTGCACTTCTTATTAGTGCAGAAGTACGTTATGGTACTGGCAGAAAACGTGCCTGTTTCTGTGGGAAGCGCTAAGATTTTTCAAGCAAATCCCTCTCTCATCTGGCAGGAGTTACTGCACAGGTAGAGCCTGCCAAGCGTGAAGTTCCTGTGTATGARTATTTTTGGTCTCCCATCATTTTAACATAAAATAGTGTTAGTTTGCAGGTATCCTCTCTGACAGGGAATGTAAGTTACAAAGCTGTCTTCAGGTAATTTTAGAATAACTTGAGGAAAAGGAGATTTGCCCACATACCAATTTCAAAAAAGGGCATGAAACTTGTCTGAATTGGAGAACTTGCTTTAGGACCTTCCATCCCCTTCCCTGTGTTGGTCATCACTTTTCTGATGTGGTCTGCCAGCCCTTTTAACCTATCCCTTCCTTTCTCACCATTTTTCTCCTAGCTTGATTTTGTGTGGAAAAAGAGTAGATGGAAGAATTTTAGTCCGGTTCTCATCTTGCAAGGCTCCAGCAGTGATACACAGGAGCCCATAACGTTTCAGGCAGCAGTGTGAGGACAGGGCTGAATGTGTGCCTCAGATGCCCTTGTGTGCTCAAGCTCCAAGTCTGAAAATGTGGAGAAGCCTCTATTGCTACTTGGTTTCTCCTTTTAAGCTGTGGCAGCAGCTTTAAAGCGGTCCCTGTACCAAAGTAGAGATGTCAGCCTTTTCTGCTGCTAAGCCCACGCTGTGCCTAGTTGGATGATAAATTAGTTTTAAGCATCCCTGAGGTGCAGTCTGGAACGTGGAGCTGCAGAAGAACAAGCTGCCGCATGCACTGGTAGGATGAGGCAGGCGTTCACCCAGGTGAAACACTGTGCCCAGCTCTTGCAGCTGTAACGGATTCACAGACAGAGCAGGTTTTTAGAGCCTCAAGACACAAATGGGGCTATGACCTGTACCTTGGGATATTGTCACGTTCATTATCTCAAATAGTACTTTCAGGCTATTACCGCTTCAGCTAGTGGAGTGAGATACAGATTTTGACAGTGGGCCATCTGCACAGTGTACTCAAAAAACAGCGTTAGGGTTCAGACAACTTTACTAAATTAAGGCTTTAGTTTGAATTGCCTTGACATGGCTGTGTTCTCCCTTTTCCGCTGTAGGAATGTCCTTCAGCAGAGAGCAGCCTGGCTGGAGCTGCTCTGCCCACAGGAGGCAGGGCACACGATATATGTGCCATTCAAACAGTTGCTACCAGCTTAAAGAGTTCAGAAACCTCCTTTGTTTTGTAGTAGCGGTCAAAGTCTGCTTTTCAAAGGGTCTCTGTACCAACAGTTTTTTTCTACTGTACAGGTCTTCACCATAGTGGTAAGGGGAAACCCAAGGAGATGTTATCAAATGCTTGGTCTTGGCACACACGTTATGTAGTAGGTAAGGTTTTGTGGGGGGTGTGGTAAAGGAATTATTTTTTTAATGCAATGTTAGGAGACAGCTTGAGAATGGCAAATAGTACTGTTATAACAAAAAGCTCTAAACTAAGCCCTAAATTGGAAGTAAAGCAATGTGGCCAAGCATCAAGATGCAAGGAGTTTCTTAAACCAAACTGACCTCTCAAGAATTTGGAAATTTGTCCCATTTTTTAGAAAAAGGCAGTCTTTTATAAAGAACAGCCAGTTTCATAGCCTCTGCCCTATCAGTAGGAATCAATAGGTGAAAGAGGGAAGGTAAGTGCATTCTGGAGAAGTTGAATTTCTTGATACCAGCTTTCTCTGTCAGGGATACACCTACCACAGGCTTGCTTTTTCCTTAGTGATGAAGTCGAGGTATTATCTTGAAAGACTGAAGTATCAGAAGAAATGTTAGAACAAACTGCTGAGTTACAAAGCAATGAGCTGCCAGATTTGAAGTGTATGTTCACATGTGAAAGGGTTGTGTTGGTTGCAAACATGCAGTTCCTAAACAAGAGGGATGATTGAAGTAACAGGTAGTGGATGGGGATTTTAAAAAAGCTTGCAGCTTTGGGGGCAATGGAAAATGCTCTTTTCCATCTACTTCATGATTAAATTTGCTGTTTGAATATATTATGTGTATGAGGGGTGCTTGGGGCACTGTGTGGGAAGTACTTGAAGAAGGAGTAGTAGAAATGAGACAGAATTGAGTAGTATAAGTTGTAGTTGTAAGCCTGGGAGTGAGACTTCACACGTCTACAAGCCAGGAGCTCGCTCATCAGAGTGATGGAGACAGAAATATCTAGGTGTGCTAAGTGAGCACACGATGCACTGGTGAAAGAGCTCTGGAAACAGGCAGTGTAGCACTGACACAGTTCCAGCCGGTGTTTCCAGCAGGGAGGGGAGTGGTTTTACTATTCTCTCTACTACCTGCAAATGCTTACCTGTTCTCTCCTGGTCTGCTCCCCTATGCTCACGGAAGTTAGATTCAACCTACAGACACAGGGAGCCCTGGAAGTGAGGAGAAGCATGGATTATGATTGCTGTCTCCTAAAAAAACTGGGAAAGTGAGAAAAGGGGAGAAGAAACTGAAGAAGGTCAGCAGAAGAACAAGTGAGCCTAAGCTGCCCATATATACCTTTATGATGGATACTGGAAACCCTCTAAGGACCTGAATAGATGCACACAAGATTTACCTTCTCTCCAAGTTGCAATGGTGCTTTGTGTCAGCATGAAACATGCAGTTGCTTCTATCTTAGACATTGTTCCTGTGTCTGTCTTGCATGCTCACAGAAAACGTGTTAGCAAGAGGTTTCACAGGACTTCTGAAATGTCTCGCACAAGGTTACTAGGAAAAATTAAGCTGTAGCAAGTGAAGGATGAAGAAATGACATGAATAAAAAATTAGCTGGGAAACAGAAGGTAAAACAGAGGACTAAATGATCACGTCTCATCGCACGCAGCTCACAGTGGGTGACCTCCCTGTGCATTTGTAATTTGGAAAGGAGTTGACTGAGAAGGAAGATTAGAAAATTTGCAAATCACAGTTAAAACTGGAGAAAACCCCACGGACATGCATTTGCTGCCGTGTGGCCCATTCATATAGCTCATTTCAAGTCCTTCTGTGAGTCAGCATCAAGATGTGCAAATTGACACATCACTGAAGGGGAAAATTTAATCAACTTCTATACCTTATAGTGCCGTAAGATAGCAATATCAGTCCAGAAGTTCATGGAACACTTCAGTCTGATGTAAAGAGACATGCATAAAGCCAAAAATAGAAGAATACACAGAAAATATGATGTTTGCAAAGGTAGGACCTGTGCTATGAGTAGGCTCATAATGTAAGAAAGCTTATTGCAAAACAGGTGAGAACTTAGGGAAGACACAGAAGATCTCATATCAAAGTTATTAAAATTCTTGGGACTGTGTCCTTAGAAAGGAAAGGAGTAATAGTAGTTATGATTAAAATATATGAAACAGTGGTCCAGAAAAAGGACAGAAGATACTTTTTTCCTGCTCTTTATGACAGAGCTCAGTCGTAATTCAGTAAAATTAAAGAGTGGCAGAACTGAATAATAAAAGGGAAGTTCTTGTTTTCCTCACAGTGCTTAATCAGGCTTAGAGTTCAAGCTGTAGGATGTTGCAGAAGCTAAAACTTAGCAAGATTTCCAAAAGGACTGAGCATGCTGCGAGTATATACAGTTGTTCCTGGGAGGTAAACTGAGACTGCGCTGATAACAGCTTATATTATGTGAATTTATACGCAATGGGGAAGACTCTCGGACATTGAGAGCGCCTGGTACCCAGCAGTTTGTTTCTGGGTGAGCAAGCTGTCCTAGCTCCTGAAATGGGATGGCTGCTTGTTGGGAAAAGCCCCTGACCCAGCTGCCAGATCACCCGGGGGATTTATGTGGGGAGAACTCAGGCTGGGACAGGCCAGGTTCAGTCATGCAATCATTCAGACTCAGACAATCACGTTCCTGTGCTCGGGAACCGTCCTGGGCATGTTTGAAACTTGCAGGGTGTCATATGTGTGGGCTTAAACTGCTCACCTCTTGGAGAGTGTAAGACCTGCTGAGAAGGCTGCATCAGCCTGTTTCTAACTCTGGTAGAAATTAGGAGACCCTATCTGATGGCTTTTGAATTTTGCTTTGAGGCATCTGGTTAGGACCACTGTTAAAGAGGGATAAATCGACAGATAACACGCCTGACTGCAGCATTTTTCCTGCACAATCTGAATTTTTTTTTCTTTATGCAAAAGGCTTTCTTGCCAACTTATGCAAAAACAAGTTGCCCAAATAATAAATGGACTGTTAAATTCACACTTAGCAGGAAATATTCTCCGCTTTCCCTAAGCAGTGGTACCCCTCTTTGCAAATCTCATCTGATGCATGAACTGTCAAAACATAAATGGGCAACTGTGACTTCTCCGCTGTCTGCTCTGGAATGATAGCATAATCCATTTGCTGTATTCATCCCTGTAATTTCCATTTTTATTGCTATAATCTAACCCCCCCCTTTTTTTTTTCTTTCTTGGTGCACAAATTATGAAGATGGCCTCACCTATTCATCAGCAGACTCTAAAGCGTGTGCGGTGAGTGATGCACAGTTCTATCTTGTTGTTTGATCTAGTTAACGCTGCGTTCATAACTATACATGAAAAATGGGGAGTGCCGTCTGATGGCAGCTTAGCGTAAATCACGGCATCCTCTGACCCAGGTGGAAGCATGGAATCTTAGCAGATCTGAAGCTTAAAAAAAAGGCTGATAAACACCGCTTTTAAAGCGTTTCTAAACCTGTGAAAAACAGAGCTGTTCTGTTCATTGTACGTGTTTGAATGGGCACATGAGCCTTTTCCTGGAACGCAGGACCCATGGCATCACCATCTACATGGACATGGCATCACAGGAGTGCTGCATAACCACAAGGTTCGTTCATAAGGAAACACTCAAATTAGGGTCCCTCTTCAGCACTCTTTTAGGAAAAGCAATTTAATACTGCTCAAATACCATAGGAGCATAAACCGGCCTGATTTTGCATTAAATTGCTGGAGCCTATAATAAAATGTACTGGGTAGTTAATAAATAAGGCAACTGGATAGAGAATTTCAGAGTCAGACTTTCTTTTTCTGGCAACAGGCGTGTATCAGTTCCAGCCTCAGCCCAGCCATGCACGTCTGGATAGAAAGGAAAGATTGCATTTATGTATGGGAGATTCAACTCTAATTTTCACCTGTATAAACCAATGTGAACTGTGAAGAGAATGACATGATTAAATTGATATACTACCAAAGTGATAAATCTAATATCTGGAAAGATGTTTTCCTTCCCTGCTTGCTTCTGAACCGTAGAAATTGGTTTTCAGCTCTTCACCCGGGAACAGCAGAGGAGGATTTATCAGGTGGGTGGTTTTTTTTCTTTAGAAATATTTTGTGTTGCTCTAAAAGTACCTAATCCCTGTTATATTGATTTGTGTATCAGAAAAGGAATATTAGGTAAAGAGCAGGAGTTTCCTTGGCTTTTGTCCCTGGTAGTTACTGAAATACATATATATGTTTTTGCTACAGTTTCCAGGGGGTAATTTGTCTGGTCTGGCCACAGGACAGAGCAGAGTGGGCAGCCATCTGCCTTAAACTTGCATTAACACAGGCAGCAGAGTTTCTGCCGTCATGCAGAAGCGTCTCCAGAGCTGGGTGCCTCCGTGGTGGCCTGGGTGCCGTGGAGGGGTCCGTGGGCTCAGCCTGCCGCTCCCAGCCGTGCGTGGGAGAGGGGGGGGCTCCGGTGAGGAGTACCAACGTGTTGGCCACTGCCCTGTGGCTTGTCACACCTCAGGCAGAGTCTGTGGGCAGAGGTGTCCTGACTCTTTGAAATATGCATCTTTAGGAAGATTTACATGAAGTCATTGTTTTTAAGCAGGGCATAAAAGCACAAGGTCCGCAGCTCCAAAAGAGATATTTTTTTCTGGAGACATAGTAACATACTTTAATCTGATAAATGCTGACACTGTCCCATAAAGGGATGAGGAGAAATCAATGTAACGCTAAACTAAATTGAATTGTTGGGTTTTTTCTTCTCCCCTCTGCAAGACTCGGGTAGCTTTGTGATTCATCACACACTGCTGATCAAGAGCTGGGAAAGTTTCTTTCCAGCCTTACAAAAATTAAATTTTATGCAGCTTTTGACCTGGATTAGTGGTGGGCAGGGCAATATATAGCCAGATCCCAACTATTTCTTAGCTGTTGTCCCCGGCCCGCTCCGTACCTCCGCTGCTGGCGTGTGCTGCTGCTTGTGGGCTAGCAGATCCATGTGGGCTTGCTGGAAAAGGAATCATGGAAGGGTTATTGGATGGCAATAGAAAGGTGTTGTAAATAAAAACATTCAAAAAGCCAACAGAAGTCTTAGGTGTATTTAAAAATACATTGTGAAGAATATAGTAAAGACCATTGTAGAGATATAGTTATCTTCAGCATGGCCTTCTTTCTAATTGAGTCTTAGACCCCCGCTGGTTAAATGACTGGCTTTCTATCTACACGGTTAAATCTGCTTTTTTGCGGATAACTCTTTATGAACACTGCTCCGGTTACAAATCGTGAAGTACAATTTATATCAGCAATAAAACCTTTAACAATTGCTAAAACAGTTAACCAGCTCACTAGAACATTCACCATTACAGATCTAGCCTTCGGAAGTTAACTAACAAACATGTTATTAACCACTGATGAGGAGCTGTTTGGAAGAGATTATTGCTTAATTAATCTTTGTACTGAGCTAATAAGAGTATTAAATGGGCCCCTCTGTTGATTTGGGTTGTTAATACAGATTGCAAGTTCCCGCAGGGGGAAATCTGAGACCAATATGACATTAAAGTTAGCCATCCAACAAAGAAGATATTTTAGGCATTAAAAATAACAAAGCCAAACATCTTCATTAATAAGATTCAGTGGCTGTGTGTGTATGAGTGAGTGTATGTGCGTGTATGAATTACCGTGCTCTTTCCTCTTCTGGTAAGAAAGCTATATCAAAAATCTTATTTAGATTCAGCAGTTTTCATCACTGTTCTGTTGTGGCATAAATTAAACGTGTCACACTTATCTGTAGTAAGCAGGTTACGCTGATCGGAAAGGCAGAATCTGAAGAAAAGTCTAATGTCATCTACTTATCCTAAAAAGACAAACAAGATCAAAAACCTCTTCATATTAATGAGTTGAATAAACCTGCTTGATACAATTTGATGCAACAGCAAAAGGCAGTGATCAGATTGCCCTTGTGCTTCACGGCTTTTTTAGCAGTGAGCACTCAGGTCTTAGCCGTGAAGCAAGGTGCCCATACTTAAACCTTCAATTTGAAAGGCATTGTAATTCCCTGCACTAGAAGTTACTTACTGACTTCAACTCCCTTCTAACATACATGTTACATATTTTGGGAGAAGAGAAAGATTCCATAAAAAGCAAGGTTGGAAAGGGATAATTTGCCCTTGAATGTCTCATATTAGTAATTCAGAAGGGATATTGGTCTGTCGCTACAGTCACTTCCACGCCAGTCCCTGTCCCTGTCCCTCATGAGACCAATTTCCCTCCTTACACCCAACTCCGAGGTGTTGACTCTGTGTATGCCTGCATCCCATGATCCGAATAATACTATACTCAATATGTGATTATATTTACTTTGTAGGAAATGATCTCAAAAAGACTAGGCAAGGCATTTATGACATAAAAGTAGCAATATGACAAAAATGCATTCATGCATACCCRTATTTTTGATGTTAGGGTTTTATCTTGTCTGAATTCTTGCTGGCTTCAGACTTAATATACTGCAACCCCTCCTCTCACCAAAAGCCTGGGGTGTCTAGATGAGGTGAAGTCCTTGTTTGCCTGACTCCTCTGTGACTAGCCTTTTACATCTTACAGGTTTATTTTATGGTCTTTTGCTATGTACACTTGAATATTGATGAGTCTTGCACTTAGGGGATGTGGTCATAGTACAGATCATCGCTTAGTGGTCTGTTGACTGGTTTCTCTATGTTGTCCATGTTGTCTCTAATGCATCACATTGAAGCACCAAGGCAAAACCTTCTTGATTAACATACCCTTGGAGACCTCTAAATATTGCCTCACTTCATTACTACTGCAAAATGATCAATATGCCTCACCAAAATTAACTGTACTTTGGACATCTCCCTTGCCTGATTACTGGCATTTTTTATTCCTCAAGGATAATGGAGGTTTGTTCCCAGCCAAGATGTTATTGTGGTTGCAGGCACAGCTGCGGAGTCCCTCTGTGCCTGTGGCCTTTTCAGGAATGGGTCTTAGCCACTAATCAAAAATAGTCTTCGTACACGTGCACGCGATTTGTGTTTGGCGAGTATGAGTTGGCATTCATAAATGGAAAGTGATTGATTAGAATAACATACCCCTGTGCTTTTATAAACATTGGGATGAGGGCTGGAATACCTCACTCCTGACTGTCTACAGCATATGTCCACAAATCAGAGATGTTGTTTTCCCACCCCTCGTTTCATGCTGACCTTTTAATGTACTAGCCGAAGCTAATCTTATGTGTACAACAGCATATTGGCTTGATGTATTTGCTACAGATAATTAATATTGCTCTAGTCAGCCATCTTCTCAATTATTATTTCCAGTTGCTTCATAGTTATTAAACTGTCACATTTCAAGTACRGACAAGTGTCCATGATGATATACAGAGGTCTGTTAAGTGGAAAACTTTYAGGTGCCTTTTTATTACTCACATCCCCAAGGAATACAGCTGTGGTCATGCTGTCTTCAAATACATATTTGACCTATACTTCATATGCACAGTTAAAGGTTAGAATAAATATGCATGTTTTCTCTGCTTATTAAGCGAAACTCTAGACATTAAGAGAACATGAGAGGAGTTTCCACTGATCTCCCAACTAMCACAGTAAATTGCTCACACTGGATGCACCTGCCTGCCTCAGCTCTGCTCCACTCATCCATGCTGCTGTTTTTTCATACATGCATTCATAGAAATCCATTTGGATGGAAATACAGCTCACTAGTTAAGCCTTTGCATTGTAAATCCAGCTTTAATATTATCAGCAGTGCTCCCTGCTGTGCATCAAGGTCCAGTAAATCACTCCTCCATGCTGTGGGTTGGAGGACCCCTTGCACATYCTGTGTCTTCTAGGCTCTTGCTTTCCATTACACCTTCTTCCATGAGCAATGCCAGTCCCTCTTGCTGCAGTGGAGGCCAGCTGAGCTGCTGCAGTAAGTGCAGGAACCTCCTAGACACAACACCACTAACTTGTTCATGTGTTGTCCTCAGTAAAATCTCCTTATGAATGCTCTTCTTGCAGGATCCTTTCTGTACAGAAGGAGTTAGGTCCCGAGGGCGGGTGAGCTTCAGTGCGGAGGTCTAAGTGACAAGGTCGGAGACTGCAAAACCCCATCCCCCCCCCAGCTCACCACCACTGTGATCTGTGGTCCTGAGCACTGTCAGCGGGTGCTGAACAGTGACAGTGCTTGGGAAGAGAGGGAAGGAAAGCTGAAATGGAACAGCAGGGGGAAAGACTATGAATAAATGTCTGAAAAAAGAAGTGAGAGACTGAGAAAATCACAGAACAGATATTGTTAAGTCTCTGTTCATCAGGTAGTAAAAATCTCCCCTCTACACAGAGAAAAATCATTTGCACTCCAGGACAGACCCAGCTCCCAACAAAGTCATGTTGGATTCAGGGAATTGTCTTTCACAAGCTTCTTCCCAAGCAAAAAAATGTCATGGCTTTTTAAAGAAAAAAAATCTGAACACCAAAAGTGGTCAGGAATCCAGCTAAGGACAATCTTCAACTCCAGTAGTCCTGTTTGCCCCAAGACAGGGCTCCCCCTTCCCCTCTCTGCTGTCAGACCCTGATATTTCATTTTCTCCCAGTCGCTCAGGAAACCCTTTTGTTCCCAACCGCAGCCCACCGCCTGCAACAGCGGTCCCCTGYCCCCTTCCCCTCTCCTGTTTAGGTACGTTTCCACCACTGCCGTGACCTTCAGAGCTGATGTATGGAGCATCCCTGCAGGATTGTTCTCTCTGACATTGAGCATGAGGCTGGGCAATAAAATGAGGAATTAGCAGGCATTTACATTCTGAAGTTAACGATGAGGAGCGTGAGCCTTCCAAACATCTGTTTCCCCTGTTTTCAAGGGGGCCTTCAATTTACTCTTGGTTCTCATCCACGCGACTATTACCATTAACCATCAGCCGGCAGTGCCCTGGGTCTGGGGAACAGAGRCTGGGTTGTGGAATAAAAACTCTCTAAATCACGGTATGTCTCAGTTTTGGGGGGACAATTGTAACAGCCATGGGGTTTGGAAACAATTGGAGACCTTCTTTGCAGGTGATGAGAGGAACACAGGGAAAGCTGTGCTGTCCTCCGGCCTGGAGCTGGGCTCAGGGCTACATAAATGAGGAAACTGTTCTGCAAGTGGCTGTGATCTCTACCCCAGGGCACCACTGGTCTGTCTCTTCTGCCAGCTTGCTAATTCCGAGGCTGGTGACTGTTGCCCAGGGGAATAACAAAGCCCTGACCCTAAGGTGAGAGAAGGGCCAGAAAATCCAGAAATTGGCAACTTGCAGGGGAAAAAGAATGAGAGGGAAAAAAATAGCGAGGAAAAAAAAGAAACCAGGATTGGGTGCATAAGGAAAAAGAAGTCAGGAGTGATGGACGAAGGGAAACTCTGGGTAATAGCCACTGTTTCAAGATGGACTCAGTGGACATAGGGGCTGAATGCTGTTCCCCAGTGACATGGTTCAACCCCAGCTGGCAACTAAGCCCCACCCAGCCGCTCGCTCACCCTCTCCCCTCCCCCCCCCCCCCCGGTGGGATGGGGGAGTGAAGCAGAAGGGTGAAAGTGAGAAAACTCGTGGGTTGAGATAAAGACAGTTTAATAGGGAAAGCAAAAGCCGCGCACACAAGCAAGGCAAAACAAGGAATTCATTCACTGCTTCCCATGGGCAGGCAGGTGTTCAGCCATCTCCAGGAAAGCAGGGCTCCATCACGCCTAACGGTGACTTGGGAAGACAAACACCATCACTCCAAATGTCCCCTCTTTCCTTCTTCTTCTCCCAGTTTTATATGCTGAGCATGACGTCATATGGTGTGGGATATCGTTTTGGTCAGTTGGGGTCAGCTGTCCCGGCTGTGTCCCCTGCCAGCTTCTTGTGCACCCCCAGCCCACTCACTGGTGGGGTGGGGTGAGAAGCAGAACAGGCCTTGACTCTGTGTAAGCACTGCTCAGCAGTAACTGAAACATCCCTGTGTTATCAACACTGTTTCCAGCACAAATCCAAAACATAGCCCCATACTACCTGCTATGAAGAAAATTAATCCGCCCCAGCCAAAACCAGCACACCCAGTAAAACACAGGCAGGGATGAAGCTACCAAAGATCAGTCATCTCCTGAACCGGGGAATGAAGGGGGCGAACTGGGCACCCTGGCACYTGGTCAAGGTGTCAGAGCAGAACATAGAACGGACCCCTTATGGAAGAAAATCCTTGAGTGGATTATAAAGGCCAGTATAACAATAAATCTTCCCAGTGCCTTTGCCTTTGACTTTCAATGCCTTGTAAGAGGGCACGTTGTTCAGCTGTTACACCCCTCCCTGATTTAGTGACACTGGAAGTAGCCTTCATCTCCCAGAGTCCCCCACTTCATTGTCTTTAATAACCTCGTGAAGGGTAATGAAGCATTTTAGGTTTTGTGTCAAGCTGTCTGGTGTGGTGGGGGTGGGACATGAGGGCTTTGGGACACCTGGTCAAGGTTTCAAGATGCCTTTGAGAAGGGGACTGGGGGGGGATGAGGCATCCCAAGGCTCAGCCCTGGGGACAGGGTCCTGCTGCTGCAACAGTTTCACCTGAGAGCCTGGGGAGCTGCCACCACATTCGGTGCCAGTTCCACATCCTTTCCCAAATTCTCCCTAATCCCTCCGTAACTTTTGTGTGGAAATTTGAGGCTGAGGCAGTACAAGGACGCAGGATGGAGGGGGTTTGTCTGAGCCTTGCGTCTGCTGTCCACCCACAGGCAGAGCTGGAGGTGGGTTTTAGCGTTCCCCCTTGTCAAGAGAGTTCCCCCTTGTCAAAATCTAAGCACAATAATAGCCTGGGGGGGCTTTAAAAGCCTGATGCCAAAAGCGACTTTCATTATGCATCGGGCTGCTTGCAGTCACCCAAACACTGCGATGCCGGTGCACACCTTAAATTATGGATCTGTGACAGCTGGATTCAGTGTGGAGGTGTGGGAAGCCTCTGTGCTTTACCAAATAGCAGGGAGAGACAGGAAAATCAACATGTCACACCAGTGTCTGCTGGCAGTCTGACTGATTTAACCATCTCCACGCTTTTTAGCGTTTGTGTTGGATTTGCTTGGCTTTTAAAAACAGACAGGCTTTCAGGCTTGCAGCCATTTTCAGATCAAACACCCCACACCACTCCTGTCCCCGTTCTCTTCTGAGATGCTTTTTGGCTGGCACAGGTTTTCTGATGAGGATTTGGTTCCAAAATGGTGCATCCAAAGTTGCAATAGAGCCTTTTATTTTTGGCCGTTTCCCTTTTAAGCAAGGTAACCAAGAAACCCCAATTTGCACCTGGGAATGCTGATTGCACTAAGTAGTTAAGTCCATCAAGTTCCCAGTGACACTTTYCGTCTGTGAGTTTCAGATAAAGATGGGGAGCTAAAGTGGCTTAATGGATTAAAGCAATTGCCTTCTCCACCTAGACACCTCTGCTGGAATCCGATTTTGGTGCTCAAGTGAAATTGCTCATTTGCTTTGGGGGAGGGAGGTGGGGACAGATCACCTGAATCACCCCAGTGGCCAAAAGCCCCCAGCTGGCAGCTGAGGGGTGGCCCTCACCAGGACCGGGGCCATCGGTGCTGGCAGATGGGGTGGCCCGCCAAAGCACATGTCCCTGCAAGTCGTTCCCCTGCCAGATGCTTTCCCCATATGAGATTTCCCCACTGCTAAAAATTTAGCCCCCTTTGACATGGAGTAACTACCCCTCACAGCGAATGTGGAGAAGCTTGTCCCACTATTGAATACACTGTGACAAATTCTGCCAAATTCTCATTCAGTTGGAAAAYGGTGTTCAGACTGAGGAGGTGCTAAATGGTTAACCTTTCCATCAGACCAGGGAGAGGCTCTGGCTGTGAAAGCACCAGTAATTTACCTTCCATTAGTATGCTGCAGCTTCTCATCTATTTGAAGGCTGATGATAGAAATTGTTTTCTAAATAATAAGGCTTTCCCTGTAAAAAATACCATAGGTAATGGAAAGATTAAAACAGAAGTTGAGACATCACCAATCTATATATTCAATCAATGCCAAATGCTTTATGCAGTCATTCTCTGCTTCCCGATATGTGTTACTAGGACCATACCAGAAAGCTCAGGAGAATTTCCAGGAATTGCTGCTATTTTAATTTTCCTTTTTTTTTTTTTTTTTAGTTCAGTTTTGAGGTCCCGAAGAGAATAATTGAAAGTTGTCCAAATGACCTGAGAGATCGGTGGAAAATCTTACAGAGAACCTATGACTTCTCATTTACAGGCCTAGAGCCACTTCCACAGGAGCAACACAGCTCTCAGGGCTGTTCCTTTCACTCTTCAGTGGGGCTGTAAAAAAGTGGGCTTTCTTAAAGGATCTGTTTGCTTCTGTGTGTAGCTGAGGCCCATCACTCCTTATTTCCCAAGACATCCCATAGCACCTGAGAAAATGTGTCCTGGAGGGTCACCTCTTCGTTACTGTCTTCTCCAAGGTGGAACATCACAATTTTGACTGGTGACAATACACTGCAGTTTTCACAAGGAGAAAATTTCTCCAAGACAGCTAGATTTTGGTTAGGAAGAACAGAACCAGCCAAGCTGAATCTGAACAGTCAATGCCCCAGTTTTGCAAACTTCTTTTTTCCCATGTAATATCTAGAAAAACAGTCTATGGGAGCAGTAGGGAAGAGGAATCTATTTCTAACCTCTGCAAACAGAGGTTGATCCCACACCGCCGGTTGAAGCTCATGTGAAACATATCACGGCCAGTGCTTCACAGGAATGATGCATCTGTGTGACAGAGGAGAGAGACAGAAATACCACTTAATGCCAGATTAATCCAACACGATTTAATAATAAGGCACAAAGGAACATAGTTGTCATTTACCATTGGCTTTAAAATGTTTTGTGCTAACCGCATTTACTCCTCCATCTGATGTAAGCTGTCCATTTAAACCCTCTTGACACGCTCTCTCTGTTATCATTTCCTACARATCCCTGTTTTACTGCCCGTCTCTTCTGGGCTTTCCCTGCCCCAGCTTTCATCCAAGTGTGATTGGAGCAGAAAAATGGCTCAAAAGCTGCTACAGTGCGGGTCCATTTCTCTCCTCTCACATTATTTTCTGTTAAGAGTCTAAAAGAAGACTGACCTTGACATAAGGACACCGAGTCATTGCCTCTGCCTGGTGCTACGTGGTGTAACCATTACTCCCTCTCGTGAGGAGGTAGGAGGAAGCCTGCACCCTGAACCAAGGAAAAAGTCCTCCTTGCCAGTGAAGTGAGCAAATAGGATGGGAAATTGTTCCTGGGTCCTACCTGCAGGGTTGTTTCTAGACTGTGGCCAGAGCTGATGGGGATTTTTTTCCCCATGGAATTAGGGACTTCTGTTGTCCGTGCTGATGTTTTTTTAAGTTTCTCCATGAGAAACCAAGAGTTTGAAAAATGGAAACATTTGGGAGTTTCTTGGCAATGAAAACTTTTCAGATCATGAAAAATCATTAGAAGTAGCATGTTCATGAAAATGTTTATTGAGTGGAAAAGCTGTTTTTCACTGGAAACTGGACAACATTCTTCTCCGCTCTAGCAGATTGAGACACCCCTGAGCCTGAGCTCCTTTTTTACGCTGTTTCATTTCTGTTTATTTTGCCTCTGTTCGCCCAAACGCCCCTCTCCCTCTCTGCCACCAACAGGGACAGTGCTGTAGTCGAGGGGTCAGCGCTCCCCGGCTCAGCCCCTGCGGAAGGCTCACGGCATCGTTTAAACATCCCGGAGACCAGCAGGATTTCCTGGTGCTCTGGTGTCGGGGTGAAACCACCTAAATGATTCCCCATTTATTTCTGGCTCTAAGAAGCAGGAGAAGGCTGGAGCCGGAAAGGGGAGCAGAGCTCTGAAATTCGGGACACGTGGGCTTTCTTCCAAGCTCTCTTCCAGGCACTGCAGTGATGGGTCGCTCAACCCCCRTGTCCATCTGCAGAGGGAGGCTCTCATATTCACTACCGACCCACCCTCATGGCCTTTCTGTCCCCTGCTCTGTCACATAAAGATCCCAGGGATCCTCAGCTGAAATATCATGGTGCGATGACAGTATTACTAGGGTATGGGTGGCTGCCTTATTCCTATCTTGTTAGTTAGGATCCACTAGCTAGAGAAATTGCTATTTGCCCCAGCCAGCCACCAAATACTGTTTATTTATCTTACAAAATGCAAATACGCTGGCAGTCAGAGGGTTAAGAGAAAGCGGCGACTAAGTACTTGCAAATTGATGTAGTGCCCTGAGGGTACCTCTGCCGGTAATAAAGTGCATCTCATAAACAGATCTGACTCTGTGCTACAGTCCAGCAAAGCAAAGTGGAGTGGATCCGTCCCAAATTAACCGTAAATGAGACTGACACTCTAACGCAAATCGAACGCCCCTCAGGGCTCCGCTCACATTAATTACAAACCTTGGAAAACGATCTAGAAGGGCTTTCTCTTCTCCAGGAGAAATTAATTGAAGGGATCTGCAAATGGTGGAATAATCAGATGTACACGAAGCAAAAGCCGTTTAAATCCTTTTCTTCACTCACCTTTCTCACGATGAAAACCAGTAATATTAGCCATAACTGCTAAGTGTGAATTCATCTGGGTGCTGTTTTCCTCTTCCACCACCCTCTTTGCCCTGACCTTGGAGGTGGAGACGTCCACCTCATCCAYGGATGTGGCTACTTCCAGCCATGCCATGGGAGGCAAGAAATCACCACTCCAAGGCTGGCGGCGGGAGGCRAATGGGGCTGTGAGAGCAAAAACCACATCAGGAAAAGACATGGGCTAGGAAAGGCTGGACTCCCCAAGGGGCTTGAGGCTTGAGGGGTCTTTGAAGACACCTATGTGGGCTGTGAGTGCCCCTCCAGCTGAGATTGGGGTGCCATGGATGCTCCCTGCCCCTGCCTCACCCTGCAGCACCTAGACCCTCTCTRCACCCAATCTTGCTGCAGGGACGTGCCCCCTGTCCTGGCTGCTGCCATCCCCAAGCCCGCATCTCTGCCCTCCTGCCAAGGGGCTCCAACCCCATGCAGGCTCAGCCAGGGATCAAAGGGCCAAGAGACACAGGGTGGCCAAGCCTCCTCCAGCGGTGTTTCAGAGGAACCAAAATGTGCTTTTTTTCTTTGCTAGAGGGAAATGGATTTAGCACCCAAGATCACCAGAGGGGTCAGGTCCTCCATCATGATTTTGTCCCACTTGTGCTTGTGCATTGGAGCATCTCACCCTCAGCAGGGTGACGAGATGCAGAYGAGGTGGCAACCCCCGGGCTGCACACTGCATCAGGGGCAGAATGAGGTTCGGATMAAAAAAAATGCAAAAAAAATCCTGATCTGGACTTTGGGACTGCAGTTTGTCACAGCTCCTCCTTTCTTGTGATGGGCTGTGGGGCCAGGGTGGGTGGTAGGTGTTCTCCGAGGCAGGATGGCTCCTCTCGAGCTTTGATTGAAGGCAGGCGGAGGAGTGAAGGTGCTGCTTCGTGTCTTATCCTCCAGCTCTGCTGCTTTGCATTTCAGATGCAGGGGCATGGTTTAAAATCTAATTCCAAAACAAAGGCTGGCATCTATTTTTTATGCTTTTTTAAGTAGCCTGTTTGGATTTTTATGATTCAACTAATATTTGCGGGTTTTTTAGTGTGAGCAGCCATCCAATAGCAGCATTAAATAAAAAGTGGACTCTCTTTATTGCTTTGCTTTTAGTTAAAAACAAACATGTCATATATAATCGAGATGTACACTGCTTGTAGTTGTAGAGAGCACATTTATAAAACCATCAAAAGAAATAATTAAATGGAATACATCACAGTCACCTCTCTKAATCATTTGAACAGGAACGTTACACACATAAAATGCTGATAGTCCTTCTGGCAAACTTTTAATACAATCATTTGGTTTGCACTTTAAATGCCTGGCATATTTTAACCCTGGAGATAAATGAATCTCAGTGGGATTGCTGAGTAATTAAGAAAAGTGTTTCTGATGGGCTTGCTTCATACAGAGAGGTGAAATAACACCAAGAGAGTCAGCTGATCATTTGATATCTTTACATTAAAAAAAAAAAAGAAGTCAAACCCTGAGACATGCCATTGTCGTGCTGCACGACAGGGATTGCTTTCAAACAAGTTGGGTTTTCAGTGTTAGCTGTATCGTGGTTTTATAAATTGCCATTTAAAATGGAAACCAGTGTGCGTTCCCAAAGGAAGCCTCTTGAGACCCCCCCCGCCCCCAAGCCGGAGCACGATGGCCTCGAGGCTGCAGGTCAGGGCTCATCTGCTCAGTGGGGCTTTCCTTGATTGAGGGCGATAGCTCGCTGGGTAGGTGGCAGTGGTGGAAGGGCTTGGGGAGGAGCGGTTTGCTGCCCGCTAGCTAATTGCTGGCAAAAGATCTGCAGGAGTTGTTTATTTTCTAGTAATGGGTCAAGATATAGTCAGGATGGTCTTGATAACCTGCCTTTAGGTTTTGTGTTGAGCTATCTGGATGCTCAGTTTTACTGAAGGGTCAGATTTTTTTTGGTAAGAAATGCCAAATAGAAATTGAAACACTGAGCCCCCCCCCCAAAAAAAGAAATCCAGCCTTAAATTACTGCCTGACTCTTTGATGTGCCGTGATTAGCAACGCATGCAGTTTTAGTCCCAGTGCTATTACACACAAATCACACTGGGAGCTCTCCCTCAGCTATTAYTGCCAGCAGAGGGATGTTTTCACATCGAGACGTTTAACTCAAAGCAGTCTCTTTGCCGGAAAAATCTTGGAGAGCRGGCTCTGGGAGTTTGCCCTTCAGCGTAAAGTAGCAGAGCTAAATCCCAGGCTGGGAGCTTGCAGCCTTGATCTCTGCTGGCTGTGCTGAGGTCAGGCTCTACTCGCCTCTCGGGGGCTAGCTGTATCACAGTCGGAAACACGGAGCGTCAGCTGGGATTTTCGCCGACAATATTGCTCTGGGTTTCAACGCGCGTCCTCCAGCATGAAAAGCATTCCAGGAAGAAGGTGGTTGTATCCCCAGAGGCAATAACCGAACTCGTTATGAAAAACATCAGTTATTCTCTGGAAAACAGACCGGGAATTAAGACATTAGGCAATTAGGACAGTTGCCCCTTTAAATGATTATTTTCAGCTAAAAGACATTGTTATTATTGGCAGAGAGGTGGCTGCAGGAACAGTCCATTTGACAATTGTGTCTATGAGCAGGGACAGAAGCACCTGTTTATTGGCTATATAAATCAAATTAATTTAGTTAAATTTACAAGGCAGGAAGAAAAGCAATAAGGTCTGTCCTGTGGCTGTGCCCCAAAACAGAGGCAACACTGTCAGTATTAAAAYTGCTCTCCCCTGGGAAACCAAGAGTGCGATGTAGCTGCAAGTATTTATTTGGTTGTGGTCAATTCCAGTGCTACATATTTAAAACTTATTTCAAGCACTGTTGAAAATCTGTACTGGTGAAAAACCACCTGCCCAGAGGGACCTGGTGGGGTGACATGCCCACCAGCATGAAGGGGAGCTGTGCCATCTTGCTCCAAGGACATAGTGAACTAAGGGTTGATTTATATAACCAAGGTTAATAACTCCAGGTATATCTCCCTCTACTACACAAGGAAGGTGAATTATTTATCGGCACATGTTTTGGCCCCCTAACTCTCACCTCCTGCCCCTCTCCCCCTGTCCCTCTCCACTGCTCTACCAACATCCTCTGCCCTGTCMGTGACTCCGGCCACGTCTGAAGCATGGCACAGCATCACTTTTCCACCTGTGATGCAAAGAGGAGGTAAAAAGAGGTCATACTTTGACAACCCTCCCCAGCATTTCTTGCCTTGGTATTTGGCATGTTAGTCAAGGCAAGACAGATGTGATGTGGGTCCTGGACACTACAGCCTGTCTCTAGCTCACGAGATGCTAGTCCAGATGCAGAGAAAGAAATGGTCGCTGCAGGACGCAGCCCGGCGGGAGCTGGGTGGCTTTCACTGCGCTGGCCAGCTGGTGACGGCAGGCATCGGTCTGCTTCATCTCTGCTGACATCAGCATAATTGCAAGGGTTTATTAAGCTGAAGAACAGCCCAAAAATTCATATCAGGGAGGACTATCCACCTCTGTGTTTTTCTCCTGAGAAGATCCTGAAGGTGAATTAAACGGTCTAAGAGTGAAATTCTGCCATCAGATACCTGTCTAAAATGCCACCGGTGTCATGGGAGCACCACATGTGAACATGGGAAGAGGATTTGGTGCTCCAGGTGAGGCCCTTCTTGTTGAGCATCCTTTTTTGTGCACACTTTCTGGGCAGATGAATCCCTGCACCGCCTCTGACCTAGGTGGGCTCAACCTTAGCTATCTCTGGGCTGAAAAAATGCCACCGGCTGTCAGGATGCCTTTGGTGCATGTACAGATGTGAAAGGACATGGTCCAGGCAAGTTGTTACCGGGTGCAGCTCCTGAGGCATGGATGCCTCTGGTGATACACTGGGATGTGGCAATCATCTTAACTGCACTTGGCACTGAGTACTGCCTCCATCCACGTCGCTCTCCAAATCTCTGTGCCATTAGCTAATTGAGCTTCGCAGCAATACCTCAGCAACACTGGCATTGGCAGGCACATTTTTCAAATGAGAAAATACAGATTTGGAAAGGCTACGTGTCCTGCCTGGCCAGTGCTCATCAGTGGGACCTGTGAGCCTTTATATGGCAGGAGCTGGCGAGACCTTCAGATAGCAGTGGTGACCCCTGGGCTCACCAGGACTACATGGGAGGCTACTGCTGGGCTCTGTCCCAGAGACGCTCACAAAAAGTGTTTAGAAATTTAGGAAAGGGGTCTGAAATTTAGATCTAGTTGCCACGTGTCCAACCATCCCCAGCCCATGTCTGTGTTGGCAAGCGGTATGCCTGGCAAYGGAGAGCTCCACTGCCCAGAGCGGGATGGGGACCAGAGGGGACACAGAGGCTCTTGTACTGGTGTGTACCCAGACTAATTTGGGGTCACCTGGGCTCTGGGGCCTTCAGTAGGGCCAGGCCAGGGGGACGCCATGGGTGGGGAGAGCAGCGTGGGCTGTGCACATACCCCTGCAGCAGGCAGGACCCCTTGCAGAGACTGCTCTCCCAGTCGCAGTCAGCGCTGGCCTTCCTGCAGTGCTGRCCAAGCAGTGCCGGTGACAAGCAGGTCCTCACTGAAGCAGCCCCTGCCATGGCACCCACTGTCCAGGTGGGATGTGCGGGGGCTTCTGTGGGGTTACAGGATGCCACGTGCTGGAGCCACTGCTTGTGTGGCAATGGCCGGCTTGCTGGGCTTGGGATTCATCTCACCTGGTTGTGGAGGAGCGTGGTGCTACGTCTCTGAGAGTCGCAGGCGTACAGTCAGTGGAGGCGGTTTGGTACTTTTAGGTGGTGAGTCATCTAAGACATATTTTAGATATCTTCTTTAACCTGAGATGCCCCAGACATGCTTCTCCCCACTGTCTCAGAAGGCACAGCTGGCTAACTCAGGCATAGGCATCCGCTAGAAGATGTGTGCCACCGCCGATGGCTGGAAAATCCTCGATGAACATCTCCTAAATCTGCCCCAACCAGATTTTGGAGGCAGAATAGCCCAAGTCCAGAGAAATGTGAATGTAGGATCCAAAGCTCTGAAGCAAACCTGAATTATTTATCATTTTTGCGGCTGAGAAGAGCAGGGACTTCAGTCCGTCTTGCTGGGTCATTTGGATACAGCCTTCCACCTCTTCATTGCTCTGCAGGGCAGGCAGGAGCAGCACGACCTGGTTCAGCAGGGCTCAGCTGCACTCCCAGGAGCTGCTCACACTTYGACGTGAGCACAGCAAGTCTGTCTCGTCCCCGCTACCTGCCTGTCCTTTGCACATCTCCGTGCATGTGTCTCTGTGTTTGTTTGAAAGCAGTTGGACAGAAAAAAAGCCCGTCGTGACTCTGGCAGGCTCCTAGGGAGGCCCCCAGCACCCTGATTACAAATCAGCGCTGGAGCTGAGAGCGCACTAAGGAGATTAAAGGGTAACACCGGCGCTGCCGCCCGTCTGCGTGGCTGACTGCCGCTTCCCCCGGCTGAGTGCAGCCTTGGGAGCGAAACGCCAGCCCGCAGAGCGTGACCAGAGGCAGCCTCTCGGGTGGGCTCCCCGGCAAATGGAAACTCTCTGGCCCTTAAAGCCTGCTCAGAATTAGAGGCTGGCTCTGAACAAGCCGCTGCCCCGGCCGAAGGCAGGAAAAGGAGTCTCCTCCATCCATCACTACTGGCTCCTGGTGCTTTTTCTCTCCAACACAAGGCGACTGAGGCTACAGTCCATCCACCCCCAACCGGTGCTGGTATGGCCCGGGGCAGCAGGACTCTCTGCTGGGCATTGCATTAGGCTGGCCATTGAAAGCCATATGTCCTTATGGTAATACAGGCACCAGGCAGCCACTATGAATAAGAGATGTTGGCAGTTACTTTATCTAATAACAGCATGAAAACATCAAGTGTCTTTATTGAGCTGCTGGCTTGCTGGTGAGAGTTAAAGGAGACGCTCTCTTGGGTATAACATTTGCAGAGAGAGGTGGCATGAGATACTGCCATAAACTCTCCTGTTAATAAGTGAGCAGAGGAAGGGAAAGCATACCAAATGCAATGGTGTGAAGGGACAAAATTAAGAAGGTGGAGGCAGCAACCCTTTTCCCTAGGCAGCAAACGTCTCCCAAGGAGAAATGAAGAATTCCCCTCTTGACCCAGCAACTAGAAAACTCGTACTGCTAATAATAATGTAGGAAGGATGGCTTTGAAAGGAATAAAAGAAAAACACCTCTTGCCRTAATAGTGCCCTTCAATACCAGAGGGAAATGTAAGTTTCTGCCGAAGGGAGATTAGCAGGAAAAGCCCAGCTCAGCAGCTGTGCATTGACGATGCTCTGCAGGTGGCCAGGGGGTGCAGAAATGACTTTTGCCCTGTGACAGATGGGGGTGACGTGGCCCAAGTGTGCAAATGATGGTCGCGCGCATCCCCGGTTATTCCGGCGGTGGTGTTGGGTGTGCAGCATTGCAAAGTAGCTCTGAGGGTGATGACCACATGCTGCCCAGAGGGAGGAGGAAGGCAGCGCTGAAGAAATGTCAGGAAGAACCTCAGAATTGTGAAATTGGTTCCAGTTCAGCAAATTCCATTTTCTCTGTAGTTTTGTAAGATTACCTGTGGCATTTATCACTGATGTATTAATTGGCATGTTATTTAACTGCTTTAAAGACTGCTTTTGATAGTTCTTGCCCAATAAAAGCTGTCCTTTTGAGAAAATKAAAATTCTTGAGACATTTAAAATCAGTTTCTGCTTAAAGCATCCATACAATTCCAGTGCAGCTATTGCTTATATCGCTGCATGAAGTCAAAATGGATTTTTGAAAACATATTTGGCCAAATAATTCACCGCAAATAAAGTACTTTGGTAAAGCCAACAACTTTTGACAGCAGTTTGCTTTTGAAAAAATAAATCATTTTTTGAAAGAGAAAAAAAGATTTGCTGATGTTCTCACCTCTCATCACTGTAGACACCAGAGAAGACGAGAAGAGGGAGTACCTCCATGCATTTTCCAGGGAGGTTTGCGGTTCTCCTCCCTGCCCACAGGCAGCTCTGGCTCCCACTTGGCTGTGCTGATGTGGTGTSAAATCTGCCCTGCAAGCAAAGACAAGTGTGGGAATGGGGACCCAAAGGAGTGGACGTGTCACACCTGTAACCAGTGCACCGTGATGCTGTGAGCCAAATGGGTCATTTTGCTTCTGCACTCATTAGCAGTGAGGAGCAGATCAGATTCAAGAAGAGATGAGGAGGAGGTAGAGAAAATGCATAGAGAAGCTCCCAGAGTGAGCTGATCTTGGGCAAGAAAGGTGCTTTGCAAAGGAAACACTATCTGTCTATTGGGTTTGCTGAAGGAGGTTTCAGGCAAAAACTGTGTCTTCACATGGAGAAGGTCTGTGATGGCAGAACGTGCCCCAGCTCAGCAAGGGAAAGCACAATGACTTTCTGCAGGCAGAAGCTTATGCAGGAAAATAATTCAGGAAATATGATAAAAAAATGCTAGTGGTGAAGGTAAATAACCTTAGGAACAACTTACCAGGAGGTGCCACTGGTCGTCTTCACAGGAAACTTCAAAGCCAGGCTTTTTGGAAACGATGGACTTCAACCAAAGAACAAACCAGTCGGTATGAAGTGACATGTGCTTTGCAGGGGGCAAGTTGGAGGGCTACAACTCTCCTCCCAGTTTTAAAAATTGCTGGCTCTGCTTCCCTAGGGACGTGCCTTCCAATGCCCCGATATGACAGTTGTAGGTGCTGAGCGAATACCAGGAGAATGGACAGCAGGTGGTGGCCCCTGCCTACGAGCTGACTCGAAATGCCATCTCCTGTAGCCACTGCTGGGGACAGGGTGCTGGTCTGGAGGGACCATTGCGCTGAGCTAGTGACACGTTTCTTATGTTCTTGCTTAAAAGGTCCGGTGGACAACAGAGGAAAATGATAACTAACAGTGCAAAAACTTCTCCTCAAAACCTGCTGTGAGAACCAGGAGAGCAGATGAAGCTTCATGTATTAAGTTTGCATCCAAAGGACGTAGAAAACTGCCTGATGTCCCAGCCAGGTCAGGAGAAATGCATCCTCAGCGTGCCCCATTCCCTACAAGACTACAAACGGAGCTGGGCTGATGCGCTCAGATGTAGACATTCACAGGAGAGGTGCCTGGTTGGCCTGGATCCTGCTCCTCCAGCTCCTAGCCAGGCAGAAAATAGACTCGCACATTGGCTAGAAGGTGGCAGGAACCTGTTTAAATAACCAACTAGCATCCCTAGAAGGCAGGGCTGAGGGTGTAAAAGGGGTCCTTCCCTGCCTCAGGGCGCAGGGAAATACAAGTAGCGGAGACAGAGTACATCCCACCTCAGTCAGCACTGCCAGAAATCCTACCGGCAGTCAGCAACGGGGCTGCGCAAGCAGGCTGGTAAGCGGCCTGAATGGATACTAATGATGCCCTGAACAGCATCTGCCTCTCCCGTCCTCGGGATAAAGACTAGTGCCGGTGTTGTCTGAGGCAGGTTAGGTTTCCCCAATGGTTGTTGGTAATGGAGGGCAGCCTGGTGCCATCTGCATGGGATTCATCCCGTGGATGTCAGTGGGAGGCGCTCACCGAGGTTTATTCAAGTAGGGATGAGAAGGGACTTGGATTCACTGTGGTATCTGCTGGAGCAGGAAAGGAGAGAGAGCAGCATGTAGGAAGGTCACCCCCAAAAGTGCCCAGTCAGAAAGATAAAGAAATCCGATAGAAACCCAAGCCCTACAATGTAACGTTGGGTTTGGACTGAGCGATGCATCTCCCAGGCTGTCATCCTGCCAAGTCGCACGGTGCCTGGACCCACAGTTTCCCACGAGCGTTTCCCTTTCACCTCGGCAGCTCAAACGGAAAGCAAGTGCCGCTGCGGCCAGTTTTTATGCCTAGCTGGTCCTATTATTGTGCTAACCTGATGCAGCTGCACCAGCAGCTGAGCTGTTAGAGCATTAGAATCCCTTGTGTATTACAGTGATGCCACTGGAGCTGCTAATTTGGCAAAATCTGGATCCTAATGGAGATTTAGCCTATGGCCTTTTGCCACACACACTTGCATGTTACAGAATTAGCTGTCTTGGAAATAACAGCTACAGTCACCAGAAATTTGCAACCAGCAGTTAAATGGGATTCATCAAGTACCCCTTGCACGTGGACTTGTTCCTCCTCTCTCTGGCTGCATCCATATAGCTAAATAACACTGTCAAGGACACACTCCATGGTTTGAGGCCAGGTAGGGCAGCAGACCTTGCATCCCCAAGCCTGGACGAGACCACCACTAACTTAAATTAATGGAGTTACGCTGGTCGAGAACCCCTTTGTGCAAAAGCAGAAGAAAGACCTGGATCCACACCCGCACACCAGACCACGTTGCTGAGATTTTGCTTGCAAGCAAAGCTGCGTGCACGGCCAGCTGCTGCAGCTCGGTGGATGTAGGGTCCCTTGTCAAGCCGGTGCTAAAAGTCATGTGTTGAAATTTAGTAAGTGGGTGCTGCATGTGGGTCTCGGGACATGAACAATATGGGCAATAAAACATTTTCCAAAAGTGTCACCATGAACGTGGACTCACGCACTGAGTAGGAGAGACCTTCAGATGCACTGAGTGCTTGTTTTCATCCTTTTCCACAAATATTGTTGGTGGGGAGATGCTTYTCAGAAGGTCATGTGTAGAAAGCGAGATGGGCACAGGTGCATACGGGGATTTGGGCACTGCAAGGGTCCCTCGACCACCCTTGAAGGTTGTCTTTTCTTTGCGAGAACAACAACCCTTTTTATATGCCAGCCCAGTGGCCAGGATGTATATTTAGGTTGAAGATGTCCCTGTGGATCAGGGACACCTCCCCTGCCCCCCAGGAAGGCAGCTGGGTCCCAGGGGGGCTGGACCGCAGCACTGGCAGAGCCCTGAGGCTGGCTGGACAGCAGGGATGAGGGGTGCCGTCTCTGCTGCCCAGGGATGTGGTCGTGCCCCCCAAGCCCAGGCATTGAGTTGAGTCAATCAGTCAAACAGAAATAATCCCAGGGGATTTAGGTGGAGATAACCAACGTAAATAGCAAGGACCTTTTGCTCGTTAAAGGCTTTGATGGCAAAATACTTGCACTGCTAACTTGCAGACTGAAATTTGCTGGTATAAAGTGTTTGTTCAGCTACCAGCTACAAATCAGGAGGAAATAAATAATAAATAGTTGGATGCTCACAGTTACTTTGGGAACGGAGAAAAAGATACATTTAAGCAAATCAATTCGCTCACTTGTCCTCAAGTCTGTCTGAAAATATTCTCAAAGTGTCTCTCAGCGCTGCAAAAATTATCTCCTGTTCTCATTTACAAGCAAATGTTAAGAACTGACAGATACATATTCCTCCCGTCTTTCATGTTTGGGGGGGAGTTGTGTCATCAGCTGTTCCAGCATCTACATTTTCCCACTTATTTATCTACTCAGGCCTCCTTTTTTATTTTTTTTTACGCACAGGCTCTCTGCAGTCTGGCAGAGCCAGTATTGCAGTATTGCTTTAGGAAGAGGCAGTTGTGACAATCCAGTTCCAGGCTGAAGCCCGTGCTGTACAGAGCTGCTCTATCCAGAGCAGCAGCCTCACCCCCAGCGCCAGGCTCACATTTAAAAAGAAGCAAAAAAAAAGAAAGAAAAGCTACCTTTATCTGTTCTGCTTTGAAGGGAAAAAGGATTACCAAGGCTAAATAAGCCATCTGAGTACTTAGCTAGCAAGCCTAAATAGTACCCTAATAGGAAGTTCTGGCAGAGAGCTAATTAAATTAACCCTCTTTGATTTATTAACAAGCAGAGCAACATATCACACAGGATTGTCCCATGAAATGAATGTGCTTTCTGATTCCCTCGGCTGCTTCGGCGCAGTCACCTCCTGGAAAACCCGGTTATGGGGACTTAAGTTTAATGAGACTCAATGGCTTGAAAAGGATCCCTGCCCACCAACAGAGATATGCACTGGTAATAATACACAAAAGCATGTTATTTTGCTTGCACTTCCCTAATTCCTTTTTAATGCCTAGGACAATCTAATGGCTAATTAGTAATTTCCTGCCCACCGATATGCAGATGAATGACAAGCAAAAGCCTTCTGCGTGTTTAATTATTCTGTTGATTTAGAAGCCACTTTTCCCTCAGTGCAAGTTTCTCTCTGTGTGTGCTCTCATGCATCATGTATTTCATTATTTTTAGAAGCATGCTCTGTGCCTTTTTATGCTCTCATAGTTCCAGCATCCAGTAATTATCATGTTTTGTGTCCAACAGACCTGATCCGCCGGCGAGCGTAAATCAGGAAAACATCGCTGACTTTAAATGGAGTTATTCCAAGTTACACCAGACCTAAGACCTGACCTCTCCTATTTTTAGTGGTGGGGGGAAATGTTACTTGTGTGCTGGGACCCTTGTGAAGTAGCAGAACATAAAATTTAGAAAACTTCAGAGTGGTGAAAATCTAAATGGAAGCCTGCAAATGCACAGACGTGAATCTATTTATATAGCGAGCTCTACTTCTGCTTAACCCCTGCAAGGAACTGTAACTCTCTTTGCATATTTGATTTTTCTCCCTCAGTAAAACATAGTCTACTTAATCTATTTTTGCTACTTTCTAACAGTTTCACTGGTGGACTTCTTCCCTGTGCCTTACATTTAGCTTTGGTATCTGAGCGCTCTTCTGTTAAATTAAGGCAATTAATAAATGGAGACGTTAAGCAATCAATTTTGCCTGCATATCTCCACAGCCTTACGTATGACTGGCTGTAATCACAAGATAAATGCAATGTGCTGATATATGGTAATGTTCAATAATACATTCTCCACCAGGCTCAATTCATCAGGGAGTTTCTGGAGGGGAGGCATTCGTTATTGGCTGTCTCCGGACCTCAAGGATAACATTTCTGTCCTTTCCATTGGCCGCCCCGCTGCTGCAAGCCTCTTCCCGTCTTATTTTGATGATGAATATGAAGGCATGCTAAGCCGTGCCAGAGCGTAGCTCTCGCCGCCTGCACTCCCTCCCCGGGCTCAAGGACTCAGGGGCTCCCTCGCTGCTTCCCCTGCCCACCGCCAGCAGCTGCAGCAGCAGCAGCAGCAGCAGCAACGCCAAAAGTTGTGATGCTTTTCTTCACCCAGTGCTTTGGGGCTGTCTTAGATCTTATTCACCTGCGGTTTCAGCACTACAAGGCAAAGAGGGTTTTCTCAGCTGCCGGGCAACTTGTCTGCGTCGTCAACCCAACGCACAGTCTAAAGGTGAGTGAAAAATATTTTTTTTCTCTTCTGACATCTTGTTGTCCTCCCCTCCCCCAATGGTGTTTCTCCGCAAGGAATGAAATGATGCTCTGGCAGCAAGGGGAGAGTGCTGTTAACACATTGCAGCCCTGGCAGAGAGCATGTTYGCATTGTCTGGCTGCCTGATTCCCTTCGGAGCGAAGGGGAAGCAACCCGCTGCTCCAAGCGATCGTGGGAAGTCGCCGCTCCCCCTCCCCAAAGTTTCCTCATCCCTTTCACCCGTGTAATGAGCACGCGTATTGCAAGCCTCTGGAGAAAACGATTGGAAAAGTTAGTTGGGTGAATTAACCTGCCTTTTTGGTGGAAGGACGCTGGGCGATCTCCCAGGCTGTACCCAAGCACAGCCGGCTGCTGCCCAGCAGTGGGAGCGGGGAGGGGGGGCGGCAGCGCAGGGGTCTCTGGCTGCTGGTCTTGTTTGCTTTTTTGGGGAAAAAGGCTGTTTCTGTCTCCTGAGGGGAGTCTGGTGCTGAAAATGTCCTTAAGCCGTTCGCAAGGTGAATGTATTTTAGGCAGGAGAATACATTTGCCTTAATGCAAAACTATTTATAGCCGTCATAAAACATTTCTCTTTCTTATTCACACGGTTCTGAATTTTCACTGACAAAGTGTCAACAGCTCCGTCTGTGCCAGAGCCCTGACGTTTGTAGGTAGAGAAGGAGCAGCAAGGGGAGAAAGTGACTGGGAGGCTTTAATTACTTTATTAGAGTAGTGAATGACCAACTTTAACGAAGTGACTCCTGTTTTGTGGGAAGTCCTTGCGGACCTGACTTGCCATACTGCTCCGCTAGCCCAACACAAGCTCAGGAAGGAAATTAATTCAGGACAACTTATCTTTGGCTGTGCTGAGTTCCGCGAGGAACTCAAGGGGGTTATGGGGAGCATCTTTCCTGAGCYGCGGGCCCCTGGGAGGTCTGTTGATGAGGTAAATCCCTCTTCAGAGCAGCATCCCCCCACACCAATAAGGCAGATTACCCGGAGTTATATTTCCAGTCTCAGGCTGCGCACAGGCAGGGAGAGGCTGTTTCTAGCAGGGTCCCTGCTCCGGGAGGATTTCCCCGCAAGGCTGTGCTCAGCCCGGCGAGCGCTGCCGGCCGGGGCAGGCGCTCCCGGGGGACGGAGTGCTCGGGTGCAGGCTCACCGCTCCCAGCATCGTGCTCCTCCGCCGACACAAGCTATTTAAAAAACCTGCAGCCCTGTCATTATCTGAAAGGATCTGGCCGTTCAAATGGATAAAAGAAATAATAGCTGCATTCCTAAGTGCATGGGGAGATTTTGTTAGTGAATGCTTCTGTGCTTGACCCCTTTTATGTGACTGCCTCCTGCTACTTTCATCTATAATTTTAATTATTAAAAAAAAAACTGAGCAGAAATAAGGTTATTGAAGGTCACAACACAATTTCACTGCCAGTGGCACTGTATGATGAGGTCCCATAARCACACAGAGGGGTGTCCACTGGCTGCTCCACTGGTATCTAAGACTAGACTTGAATTTATCAGTTCAGGTCCTCTCGAGTTGCAGATTTGTTRTTGTAGGAGCTGCAGCATTTTACCTTTGAGCACACCAAAAAAAGCTGATGCTTCTGTTCCTCTCTGTTAAACATATAGGGCATTTCAGTTTATTAAAATCCCCCATGGCCAAGCTCTTCACTTCTCAGACCCAAAGCCCGGTATAGAGATGAGCCATCTCGGTACTGTCTTGACAGCTCTTGAAAGTAGGCACTGGATGCAGAACTCTCTTGGAAACAAATGGGAGCCCCTAGAAAAAGGTCTRATGTGTCAGTGAAGCCCCAGTGAGAATCGTCTTGACCTGGGTGGGAATTGCTGCCACAGTAGGGTTGCAGTGGGAACCTGATAGCATGTTTCCCACACAGTCCTGTTGTGACACCAGGTAGATGGAACAAGCTGACAAGAAACCTCCCTGCTCTGAAAAAAAMCCCTGACTTTACAGTGGAATATGCTTTGAAGGCACTCCCAAGTTACCCAGCTCACATCCAGCGGGGTAAATACGGCAGGCTTTAGCACTGATCTGCTCTCAAGGTGTTCAGTTTGGTTACCCACCAGCTCTGTAAGGAACTCACCACCCCTTTGTGCCTGCACCCAGACGAGGTGGGTGGGTTGGACCCCTTTGTGCCCAGCCCAGCACTACCGGCGCCCACCCACCAGCGCCGGCGAGCGGCAGGAGCCTGCGGGCCAACGCCAGCTGCCTCCGAGCGAGACACCTCGCCCCACCTGCTCTTACCTGCCGGTGGAGAGGTGGTCACCTCCAGCCAACAAGGCTCCTTGTCCAAAAACTGGTGTCAAAGACAAGCCAGATCAACCTGCTTCTTGGGGTGCCTGTTTTTCCCCTGGGGATGCACAGGGAGGTTGTGGTTGCTCCCTCCAGCAACCTGGCGCAGAGACTTCTGAAGCTGGGACAGGGAAATGCCCCCCAAACTGTCCCGTACACCAAACGACACCTAAGGGACCATTAAAAATGAAAGGGCTGAACATATTCCTCTGTGGTGGTTTACAGTATTATGACTACTTTGATGTTTCATAGTCTGTTATTTCTAGCTGGGTCATTTCAACTATAATGTTTTGTTGACAGCCCCCAAATCTATCTTAACAATTGACAAGTGGAGTGAAAACTGTATTAAGGTTCGCGGTCGATGAATACAAGCCTGCTAGGAAACAAGGGCTAGGAGCAATGTCATTTCTCTCCCTTCCCTTCAAGGCTTAAATGTTCGTGCTTACTCCAAAATTGTAAGCTCTTTGCAAAGGGATTATTTTATTCCGTACCTCCACAGCACCTGGGTGAGGGGGCTCCTGGCTGACTGGTGCAAATGATAAATGACAGGCATCATATTCTGGTGTGATTATGCACGTTGACATCCCTCACATAGGTCAGGTCCTCAATCAGTGCCAATGCGCATAACTCCATTAAAGTCAAATTGCAGCAGGACTTCCATTCTTGCTCCTTCCATCCAGGGGAGCACGCAGGAATGGTGGTGGGATCCAGCCCCCTCCGAGGACCCACGGTTGGTGATCACATATGTGTGACAGAGATTTAGCATCRTGTAAAGCACTCGGCGAGTGGCAGAGGGCAGGAGAGCCCTGGTACCTTCCAGGGAAAGGTTGCACCAGCTTCTGCTGTCACAGACCTGTAGCTAGACCAAGGGAGGCCTCCAGTAAAGTTATATCAGGACACTGTCACCGCAATCACAGCCCAGATCTCTGACCATGACCAGAGCCCATCACTTACCTCTTCTTTTAGGAGAGGTCCAGAGGTTGGCAGAAAAGCACTTGCTTAGAAAGGAACCCATGTCTTTCTTCCCACTGTAAGGCTCATTAACTGGGAAGGCTGATGAGCGATTCAGTGTATCTTAAAGGAGGAGACAGTAAGAGTGTCAGCGTAGACACCTCTATTGATCTGCTGCTATTTTCCCTGTGCACGACAGGCTGACAGAGGTGGCTCTAAACAAGCAAAGACAATTTCGCAACCGTCACCCTCTGTTTTGCCTGTTTGGCAGGGGTATGAATGGGAGGGGGTGGTGTTCTGGAGCCTCTTTCTCCTTCTTGCCGCTTTCTGCTCTTTGTCCTCCCATGAGCTTTCCCAGGTGTGGCAGCAGCACCTTACGACGTGGTGCTATGCTAGGATCAAAATTCACTTGCCGAGCAGAGAAAATCACATATTTACTGCACTTCTATAGGTCACCTTTGTTCTCTGTTGTATTATATGCATTACCTTGTAACCTGTCTTCCTTCAAGCATGCGGTTGCCTTGACGTCTCCCCTTGGAGAGGCATGGCCAGGCAATGGACTCCCCAGCTAACTGGCTGCTCCCTCCAAGGACATGTTAATTAGAGGAGCACCACTCATGCTGCTGGCTGCAGGCCCCAGTGTGCACGGAAAGTTTTAAGGTGCTCCGTGTGTGTGGAAGAAACGAGCAGTATGCTGGTCTCTGYGGAGATGAGGCTCAGTGAATTCCTCTGCATTTTCCCCCTGTTAATAGCAATTCCCTCCAGCACTGCTTATTGCACCCTGGGGAGAAAGCAAAGGTGGGCAGCTGTGTCCTCGCTCCTTAGCTGGCATCGGTCCCTGCCCTGCAAACCAGCCGTACATGGCAGGGGACGGCAGTGCAATCACAGTCCAGCCGGGCACCAGTGCCTTGCGAGGTGCTGTGTACGGCTGGGTAAAGCAGGTCTTCTTCATTCAAGGAGTTACTAGCTTTTTACCTGCAACTTTAACTCTTTGGAGAGTGTGAAAAATGTTCTTGTAAAGAGTAAAAAAGTGTGTTTCCAATGTTCTTGTAAAAACCACCCGTCTCCACCTCTGTAGGACTTCAAGGAACTCGTTGAATTACAAAAAGAAGCATATTTAAAGGAGGGCATAAATAGTTTAATCTTACATTCAAAAAGGGTCATAGCATGGTTTATGGGGCCAAACTGTCTTCTAGTTATTTTTTAAAGCAACAAGCAAATCTGCTTTGAGTTAGGGAAGGGATTTGAATCCTGTTGTAACAGTTTGGCTCTGCATGCAGTGGCCAGCCAAATAGCATTGTAATCCACTTTATCCCCAGCAGGATTAAAGTGCTACAGTGCATTATACCCCTATGAGATTTATTTATTTATTTGGTGCAAGGGAGGAGAGGGACTCTGAAACCCGCTGCTAACAATCCCCAGACATCGTCTGTCACCGTCTCAGCCCAGACACCCTCAAATCTCTTGTGCAGGGCTGTGATTTGGGGAGCCCAAGTGGCGTTTAGCCTCAGTGTCCAGCAGGTTCGTGAGAGTCGTGGCGAGAGGGGCTGCAAAACCCCCTGCTGCCTGCAAATCTGGGTTTCTGGCAAGGCGCCTGGGTCCCGTCCCAGCTGTGGGCCAGGGCTGTGTGAACACTGGGCACCTCAGACCTTCAAATCCTCTTGCAGGGATGCGGATGGCAGCAAGCAGCGCTGCTTTGCCACCCCTCCTTCAGCCCTGCCTCTGTTAGAATGTGTTTCAGTGGCCAAAACTGGAATCCAAGTTGCCCATGAGCACCCCGGGAGCCTCTGTCCGTGCATCCACAGCCGCCTGCAGACATGACCATAACGGTGCTCTGCAGAGGCGAGGCAGAGCACTGCCGCAGCTCTCCCCGGGGGCTCTCCATCCACTGATGCCACCACCTGGTCCYGGGAGCTCCCCTCTCCCGTAACCCATTAACCTTGAGCTCTCAGACCCATGCACCTGCACAACCCACACGACCACGGCGCGGGCAAACAGGGTGGCATGGGCTTTGCTCCAAGCGCACCGCAAAGCAGGGCAGCTCCAAGCTCCAGTGTGGTCTCCCAGAGTAACAATTACGGTGCCTCCTCGGTGGAGGGAGAGGGAGGGGAAGAGCTGCCATCTCAAAGTTTCTGTGTTAATGCGCTCCAGCTTCCTTCTCCCCCTCTCCTGCCCCAAACCCACTGTAGAAAATTAATTACTGCTATAAACTGGCACTGCCTGCCGTGCTACAGCTCCAGTGATGGGATAGAGTGGGTAAATATCGAGTCCTTTCCTATCCATGTTTGATTTTGAGGGAGAATTTCAATAAAAAATCCGACCTGGTTGCAGGACATTTCAAGTCAGATGTTATCAATGGGAGATGATGCCTTTATTATAATACTAGAGAAATGCTTCTCCCCTTGACAGGCTGTTTGACAGCAGGGGTGAGGAGTAGCCATCAGACACCACCACATACTGCTTTCTAATCCACCCACTCTGATACAGCTCAGTATATCAATAATTTCTTAGTGCAGCCCTTCGGGTTAGACATAACGGCCCAGATACCTCCCTCAGGAGAAATACTGCCCCAGAGCAATTGCTGTGGCTAACATAGGGGGTGCAGGGGAAAGAGGGATATTTTACTATAAGCTTTGATTATGTGAAATGAGTGGTGAGGTCTCAGTCTGCTTCCCAGCAGATGTAAGTCACACCCGGACATTCCCACAACTGGCGTTAATTAGCACACGTTGCTGCTTGCCTCCTTAGAGAAGCCTCAGTAGAAGAACTGAGCATGGTCCTGCAAGGCTCAAATGTTAARAAGTCCCAGGCCAGGTTCCCAAGCATTGTGAATTTTGCCTCAAAGTCAGAATTTAMAGAATATAAGTCCTTGTTTAATCATTAAAATGCTCTCCCGATATCAAAGACSTCCCAGCACACCTAGCTGGGGGCACGTAGAAACTTCCTTTTTTTCTCAGAGACAATATGAGGCTCTTAAGTAATCCAAGAAATCAAGTTTAAAGGAAGCACAGCAGATCRGGAGAGCTCCGGTAAAGCAAGGGAAAGTTGCCACTGTGGCTGCGCCCTGTCTCCCCAGGGCTTCGGCACTTCCATAGAAAGACCATAATCTTTGTCCTGCCTGGCTCAGAGCTGAGAATTTGGGGGTCACCCCTGGCACCCCCAGAGCCTTCCCATCACAATGGGCAATCAGTATCTCTCAGTCTGGTGCAGAAGAGGGAAAAACTGTGAATCCTGCAATAATTTCATGGAGGGCAGTGCGCGCGAGACAGTCTTTACCCAGCTTTACTGGGGACTGAGTGAGATAGCAAGGAGCATGGGAGAAACAGCCACGCTCTTCTGGCTGCAGAAGGCTGGGGTGGCGAGGACCACTCGGCGTGGTGGGAGCGATGACCATGGGACCAATGACCATGATGGGCTGCCCTCATCACCTCTCGGTGGCATTGGCACTGGCACACATGGCATGGCATGGCACAGTGCAGAGCTGTGGTCCTCCTTGGAGCTGCTGGAGGTGGATGCCAGGAGGTGCACACACCACCAAAAAGGAGAGAGTTGCTTTGGAGAGCTGAACAAGATTTAGGTAGTACGCTGGGCCTGCTTTTGGTGTGATTTTTGCTACAGAGACGAGCAGAGCTGAGCCACCACATTCAGCCCATCTGGGTCCAGCTTCTGATGGAGCTGGGGAGAGCCTGGGCCTGAGCTCTCCGCTTGGGTCCTTCTGGAAGTGGGAGCAACTTCCCAGCCCACAAATGTACATGCTTTATTTGGAAGCRGAAATCATGGATGTTGAGACATTAAAAACCTTATCAGACTGCATTATTTTTCTTTCTTTCCATAACTTGTCTCTTTTCGTTAAGTACCTTTTCTTCTGTGCTATTGTTCCTCCTCATCCTGCCCATTCCCTGCTATACCAAGCAAACGATTCTCCTCATCTGTCATTCAGTAACCTAATTTTGGCCTTTTTTGACTCCTCATGAAAGGAAAACATCACTAATTTCACTGCAACTTTGGATCTCTTATTTTCCTCAAAACTCTTTCAGAAGAAATCACAATCATTCAATCCTCAGCTTGTTCAGTGTCACCAATTTACCTATTGAAAGACGAAGTGCAGCTTTAAAATAATCGCCAGCAAGATGAGGAGAGCTACAAAAAGCAGTGAAATGTTGCTGTCACTCCTCGCTGATGCAGCTGGCGAGGAAGCCAAAGGCCTTATATGCCTGCAAAACCTAATTGTCATCGTGCACTGGATCAGGGCTCCAGCAGGCAGGTCCAGTTGGAGATGCCACGGATGCCTGTTGTCCACCCAGCGCAGTGAGCCACACTCACAACCCATTCACCAGTGTTGGCAAAAGAGAATATCTTCCCTCTGCTTCAGTGTGGTGGTGCTAATCCACATTCAGCAGGGGTTTAAGCTGGYGGTCTGGTCCGTGCACTGCCGAAGTAGGCACACGTCCCTTCTGCTTCCACGCTGCAGGAGCAAGCAGCTGGGCAGGGCAGTGGCCTCAGCTGGTTTTCACAACCTCCCACGAAGCTCTTACCCCTAGGGATTATTGAGGGCTGTGCTGAATGGCAAAATTTCAGTGGTGCATGGAGATCTCCTGGAAATTGCTCTGGGTGACCTGCTGCTAATAGCCACCTGCAATATTCCTGCTCGGCTCTCCCACAGTGTTCTCCTCCAAAGAGGGAAGACGGTCCTGGCACTGCTGATGAATTGCCTGACACATACGCAGTGTACAATTTGCAGCACTTTTATTTATTTAGAGGCATTTCTGAGCATGTTATATAACATTAATGGATTTATCTTTAGCTCTCCCCTTTAGTCTCAGCAACAACATAAAAGCGTCACTGGGGGAGAATGGCAGAGACCTCAGAGTAATTTGTGTGTTTATTTTGGTGTACTTTTTTTAAAAGATAGAAATGTTTGAAACAACTTCTGAAAGGAATTAATCRGTTATTTCCATACCAGATGTAGTGCTTTCTGTTCTAGTCTTTTCTTCTAGAGAAATTTCRTTCTGAGCTGATCCAAACTGAAATCCCTTTTCCTTCCAGATTGGCCTCCCCAGTAAAAAATAAATCATCTGCACAGCTTTAGTGATGTTACTGGTATTTTACACAYGGAAATATTAAGCTCCAGAGTGGTTGGCTAATTGCCCATCAACCCCTGGGAAATGTGTGGTGGAGAAGAGACACGGGTCCTTGTGAATATCTTTCAAACACAAGATCACACACTCTCTCACATCAAGTACCAGCTGAAATGGAAAGAGAAACAGAGAAATGGACCATAAATGAGACAGAAAAAGATGAAATCAGTAACGTCCCCTTGTGCAGAAAACAAACACACACTATAGATGAGCAAGGAGGCAGCTGCTACAGAGCAGAAAACCATATCAGCAGAGGATGAAAAGGTTCTTCCACTCTTAGGGACTGCCATGTGGAAAATAAGCAAAGTAATAAGTGTGAAAATGGAGTAAATCACCACCACACAACGATTACATAGGGCAGCTGGGGTAAGGGGACAGTTAAGTCACCTTCAGGCTTTGCAGGAATGAGAGGCTGAAATGGAAACAGCAGGATGGCGGCAAGTGCAGTGATTATGGTAGTGCCTTGAGCTCAGCAAAACCGCTCAGGGGTTCAGTGTCAAGCATGTGCACAGATTCACAAATATGTATGTAAGTTTTGCAGGATCAGACCCTTATTCAGGCATACCTGCTGGAGTCCAGCAAACTTATCCATCTCTTTTGAAGAGCACAGGGCGGATTGAAGACATCTTCCTCTTTAATAGGGAAGTGAGCCTGGATGTCTTGCTGCTGCATTGCAACATCTGCTCAGATGAGGACATCTGGTTGCACGCAGGGATGTGTTATCTCTGCTGGTTGGTCCCCCACAGTATGACAGGCAGTACGGTGAGTTCCCTGCTTGTGCTACCTGAGAGCTGAGGGCAGCTCTGAGATGCAATATCTTTTGGAGTCTAGGAYTGGTGAAATTAATTGTCCTCAAAGGAAGACTGTCTTTCATGTCACTGACAATCAAGGAAGCCAGAAGACTGGCTTGGGATGGATATGTCATTTTCATCTACCTGAAGTTAGATGAAATGAACCCCACCGATACCCTACAGTTCCTTTGACTTATGCAAAAGAAAACCCAATCAGGATAATTGTGTCCTTAAGATAAATCCAGAAAGTTTGGGCACAGTAACACCGAGTATTATATTCACTACTATTTTAAGACAGGTTCAGGTAAGACGATCTTCTTTCCACTCCCCAAATGCAAGTTTTGAGGGAGATTTCAGATACAGCAAAAAAGGTCTGGCAACATAACYGCAGGGTGAGAGCTTTCAATTTATTTCTACTAGAAGGAACTTCCCAACAAGAAAACAGTAGGGAATAACTTTTTGAACTAATTGAAAACAGAGAATTTCAGGCAAAGCAAGCAAATAGACCATGGATGCTGTCACCATTGCCAGGCAAGACAGARGGACAAAGGTAAATGTAGGGTCATGTATCAGGGACAGAATAATCCCATGCAACAGTGCAGGCTGCAGACTGAGTGGATAGCAATAAGCTTTGCAGAAAAGGCCTTGGGGGTCCTGGTGGGCAAGCTGAAAGTGAGCCAGCAATGTGCCCTTGGGGAAAAGGACAACCTCATCCTGGGCTGTGTTAACAGGAATGTAACCGGCAGGTCCAGGTGAATGATCATTACCTTCTGCTCGGCACTTGTGAGACCACATCCAGAGTATCGAGTCCCATTTGGGGTTTCCCACTGCAAGAAAGGCATTGACACAGAGGAGCAAGTCCAGTGAGGGGCACCAAGCCGGTCAGGAGGCTGGAGCAGAGGATGGAGGAGGAGAAGCAGGGGGCTGTGTGCTTGCTCAGCCTGGAGAAGGTAGGGGAATTGCTGCCTACGATTAACTAATGGGACTGTACAGAGAAAACAGAGCCAGACTCTTCCTAGAGATGCACACTGGAAGAATAGGAAGGACCAGACATAAGCTGAAACAAGGGATATTTTGACTAGATATGAGGCAAAAAGCCCTTCTCATGGGAGTGGTGAGGCACTAACACAGGCTGCCTAGAGAGGCTCTGTCATCTGCATCCTTGGAGATTTTAAAAAGTTGATGGGACCCTGAGCAACCTGACCTATCTTTGCAGTTGACTGTCCTTTCAGCAGGGGTTGGACAATGCGATGCCCAGAGGTCCTTTCTCACCTGAATTGTTCTGACCCTGCAATCCCACATAAAAACAGAGCTTGGTGTGCAAGGAGGGGTACAGCAGTATAAGGGTCTCAAGAGCAATCATTGAATGTTTGCATCAACAATGACCAAGCCAAAGTCATATCTGAAAGACATATCTGAAAAGAGTGAAGAAGGCAGACAGACAGACATGTGGGACACACTCAGGAATCCAAGGATCAGCACAGGAGACTGACACCAGTGAAAAAGTATGGAGCTATACCAGTCACACAAGTATCTGGTAACTTAAACTCATCAGAAATGCAAATCCTTACGGTGGTCCAAAGCCCAGGGATATTACTAGCTAATGAAATCAGTCTGGATTGGAAAGAAGGTCACTGTGGCAGATGAAGGATGGCAAAAGAGAGCAAGACATACTTCAAAATATGCTTTGGGATAAGTACCCTCATTGGTAATTACAAGCAATACGAAATAAACTCTGAAGGGGAGAGGACAGATTGCTCAACATCTATTGGAACAGACTTTGCATCGTGGCACAAGGGTAAACATGTTCCTAAAGAGCGACGAGTGGAGYAAATAACGTGGAGCAAGTCACGTGGAACAAATAATCCACTTGGACAAATCTGCCTTTTGTTCTCCTTGTGGGATGGCTGCCAGCAGAACAAACTTTCCCTGGCTTTATTCAATTAACTGCTTCATGATTACTTTCCCCTTAAGGCAGGATTCCTAATGCTTCAGACCTGCTTTTTGGTGTGCAAGCTGTTTTAATTAGCTATGCAAAGAGGTACAAAGCAGAGAGGCTACTTAGGTAGTGTCGTTTCTGCTCCCTGCCTGGATTCTGAGTCTGCTTCCAGGCTCGATGGAGTCTTTTTATCTTTGATCAGTGAAAGCCAGAGGTGCTACACAGGTTTTGGTGACTTAGGATGAGATAGCGTCACTAGAGGTGAGGAAATGCTGATTTACCCAGCCTTTTTAGGCCAGCTCATGGTTTGCAGTATGGAAGTCTCTGAGTGACCTGTATTTTGTTGTGGCAGCTTAAAATATTGCCATCCCACATGACTTTGTTGGTCCCTTAAAAGCTGTCACTGCCCTGGTGCAGGGGCAGCAGAGAGGGAGGTAAAGCTTGGTCCTCACATCACCCCCAACCCATTTCACAGGCCTTGTGGGTTTATTGAAAGAGTTTGCATTAGTATGTCAGACTGAAGAGGCACCTAAAATGCAGGCACGTGTTCCCCTTTGCTGCCTTGGCTGTGGGAACGTGACTCCCAGCAGTGGCCAAGCAGGCACTGGGTTCAGGAATGTCCCAGGCCACCATAGCAAGCTTCACCAGAGGGTATCTGACAGGTGCCTGAGGCATTAGTCCTCGAAAAATGTTTTGCTGGTGTTTAAGGTTTGCTGGCTTGGGGGAGATATTCGCGTTTCATTTTCTCTCCTCACATTTCTATAAAATAGTTGTGATGTGGTCAGGGGCTTGCCTGGCTCATTTAGTTTCCTCTCTGCCACCATTCTGGCAAATGTTTTTGGGGACCTCTTTACGCCTGTTGAGTCAAGAATTATCTCATATAAATATTTGCCTCAAGACAYGTACCCAGGTTTAGACCTCTCATTATCTGTGCTTTTGGAAGTGGGTGAAAAGACATGTTTTCCCCAGGCACATGCCAACCTTGGCAGAATGCAAACTCAAAGAAGGCAGCAATGCAGCAGGAGCACATTCCTTACAAATAGGGGTGTGTTTACTTGCAGAAAATTCATGGTTATGCCCAGGTCAAGATTTAAAGTGTGGCAGAAAAGCAGACACAAATGTTTGCAATAATTCACCATTGCTTCATCTGGTTTCCCCCTTACAGCCAAACTGGAATCTTTCATCCAATTACAATTCCTGCCTGGAATCTCAAGGGTCTAAATCATACTGGAAATAACACAGCTTTAAAAATAAACCAAAACTTTTACCGGGTTTCTTCTGCCATAGAAAATATTTCAAAAAGAGACTCAAAAATATTAAGGTCATGCAAGGTTGCACAAACATAACCACTGGTTTGTAAATAACTGATTATAAAGACTGAATTTTCTTTCAGGCTGTTGGTAAAAGATGAAGGCACTATCAGAAAACAGATCTGAAGCCAGCTTAATCTCCAGAAGCTTCACAAGGCAACTGGAGATAAATTAGTGTTGCAGCTAAAAGCAAGCTTACTGGTGAGGTATCTCTTAATAATTTTTAAGCTTTTAATGATTTTTTTAATAATAAGCCACTGATTAGAAAACAACATTCCAGTTCACAGATAAATCCATGCTGTGTCTGGGTATTTTGCCTATTTGCTGCTTTAACTAAAGCAACTATAATTTGCCAGAGGCCAATCAACAGCCTATAGCAAGAGAACTCAGTCTGATGAAGCAGATGTTGGGGAAGGGAAGACCTTTTCTTTACTCACTCATAGGGAAAATTAATTGATGCTGAAAGCAGCCTTTCAGCATTTTTTGTAGTGGCAACTTTTGCTTCTTGACTTTTACAACATAGAAGAAACTTGCAGATCAAGTAGCTACCGAGCTTTTTTCATGGAAAAGGACCTCGATGCTCTCTACAGGCAAGTCACGCTGTGGGTTGCAGCCAGCTCCAGTCCTGGCTGACCCGTAATTACTGCTCAAGCACTCCAGTAAGACCTGTGCCACCTGGTGTTTGCAAATAGCTGAGTGTTCAAAGATGAGCAAGAACGTAGTCCAGCCCTCTGAAGTTGAAAAGTCCTACAGCCTAAGTCTAGTTTTGCAGATAATTTGTTTCCCTGGTGGGGAACAACCCTACCTCTTGGTGGGTATCACCAGACTTCCCCAAGACCTATCCAGTGAGCATCTGTTCCTGAGTTCATGGGCAAAATCAGGCTGAGCTCCCTGGAGAACACTCAGTGAAGACTGCCCCAATGCTCYGAGCCCAGGCTACAGCTAACGGTGACAGAGAGTTTGCTGTGCTTACCTCTGTACCCAAAACAGCTTTTCCCCTCCATGTGCAAACACAGCCTTTGAGCTCACCAACAGCACTGGCAGGCTGCCCRTCTCCTGCCCTGCTCGTTCCAGGAGCTGGGGTGCAAGAAAGGACGGAGCGGAGATGCAGCAGAGGCTGGATACAAGCCAGGCTGAGCCTAGCAGATAAATAGCTGCATTAGGCGAGTGCTGTGCCTGAACTAATAAGCCCTGCAGGAGACAGGATCTGYTCACTGCAGCATCCTGCCGAGGCGTTGGGGTTTATCCGCCTTCAAACCTGACGGGCACATCCATGTGTTGCAGCGGTCCATCGTGCCGCCGGAGCGGTGGGGGAGATCAGCAGGCTGGGATGCTCTGCAGGCACCTATGCCTTTGGTTTCGCTCTCTGTAAATGAGGTGGGGGACAATGTCCTCCGATATCAGTTAGGTGATTTGGGATGGAGGCCAAAATAGTCAAATCTCCTGCTGCAGGTTAAGCTGCTGTATGTGTGTGAGGGACCCATCTGCAAAACTGGTCCTGTTGCCATAAACACTGCAAAGCCGCCGATCCCTTCAGTGTCAATGGGGCTGGGGGGATATGATCTTCCAGTCTCACAGTCAGGCTGTAAATATCTAAGACCCAAAACGAGGATGCTGAAGCTTAATTGTAGCCACCTAAGTTTATTTTTTTTTTTACCTTAATCCCTTAATGATGATTATACTGTAAGTAGAAAATATAAAGCATTTTAGGAGCGTTAAGTAACACTTAGAGGGCTCGTTAATCCACAGTTAATATGCAGCCACCACTGAGAGGGAATGAAGCAATCATGCCGCCTCAGCATTACGCAGCACGCTGTCCCCGCCTGCATTTAGGAGGGAAGCGGAGGATGCCCGCTCCACCTGGGACCGCAGGAGGAGGCGGAGGTGGACAGAAGACAATGGTCTGAGGTAGACACCACAAGGCATGTGCAGCCCCCCTAACCTCCCTCATCATTGTGCATTGGGGTTTTGGCGCAGATCTACACCAACATCTTGACTTTTTCCCTAACAAAGACAGCAGAGTAGGCATCTTTTACTTTCAGCTTCCAACCAAAGTAAAATTCAGCCACCTAGGTCAAGATTGTAGGTACTGCTTTGGAAGGGTGTGTGTCCGTGCAGCAACCTCTCTGCTTTTCCCTACCACAGGCAAAACCCTTGGGAGGTCAATCATAAATCATCTAGGCTTCACCACACCAATGACCTGATAAACAAATAAATGTGTGGGAGTATTTGCCAGCCTTATCTTCACTGATAAACAAAAATGCTCTTCATCACTTTCAGTTTTCTTAGTGGTTCCCCATGCACAACAGCAATTAGACTGTGCCTCATTCAGTCCCAAGCACGATGAGTTCCCAGAGCTGAAGCAGAGGCAGGAATTGCAGTGTCTGCAGTACAGCCAGCCAGTCTCGGGGGTTTAATTCCAGGGGGGCTTTAATTCTCATAGAAAATGTCCTAATCTCACGTGGCAAACAAAAAGACTTGTCAGCTCAGTGATCTTCAGGAGCTTCTTAACTGGCAGAAAATTCAAGGGTGTACTGTGCACTGCCTGAGGACAGGGTAAAACAAGAATGGAGGGGCATGTCAGGCAATAGTAGATGTACAGGTGCTACATGGTCAAAGGCAAGGTGTTCCCTTGTCCTGCCAGGGAACTTAATTTTCCACATACCTGTCACCATAGGAAATGAGTACTGAGGTTGTCACAGTCCTAAATTATTTTTTTTGTGTGTATTATCTTCAATTCCAGTGTGCAAGATAAGGCTGAGGCCACTCGTGCTGGCCAGGCTATGGGACCCGCTGAACTGCATCTTGGACGCAATACAGTGTCATGACCAAATCTGCAAAAAGGCACAAATCCCATCAACCCTGGGCAGCTGCTTTTGTTGCAAAGCAAAGAGAGGAGCAAGAGCAGGAAGCCTGCCTTTCTGGTGGGCTTGTCTCTCAAACCCAGTCCCAAAGCTGAAGAAGGGAAGATATGCATGTGCTCAAAGGGGTAAATCCTTCTCTGGACTAGAGCAGCAGGGGTTCAGGGCCCCCTGAGGTCCCAAACTTGGTGCTGTGCCCTGCAGCTCATGCATAGGTGTTACCCTGGTGGGAAGCGACCTGTGGTGTACACGCAACATTGGCAGCTGCCCCAAACTTCATGGCCAGGAAACMGGGGGTCTGGACAGGTTATCCTCAAAATATAACAGCTTGCTGCAAATCAGCCCTCTCCTTCCTGCTCTGTGCTGCCCTCATATTGCTAATGTGGACATATCCTCTGCACCTCCTCTAAGCCAGAAGCTATGCCTGTGGAAGCACTAAATGCCATACCATGATGTGATGCTCCTGATTTTCCAGAATTTTTATCTAAGCATAATCCGTTTATGTTATTTAATTATCATAAAACAGCTGCCTTATAGCATTCAAAATACATCTATTTGCCTTAATTTTACAGTATGGTAATTAACTACCAATGACTTATTTAAAATGTATTTACAGAGGGAAATGTCAGAGATGCATCACAGAGATGCCCAGTAAATGCACCCACAATAACCAATTTGGTATTTAATTAGCTTGCTTATGAGCTCACCTCTGCGAAAATTTATTTCAGAGAATGTGTTAGCTATGATGCTTAAGCAGGTTCTCAGAGAGAGGATGCCCCAGCTGCAGGTCAGCAACAATTTTTTGCTTTATTATGTCGGGGTGTTTTGCTGTTCATACAGGCTTAACGTAGCTATGGCCTTCACATCATTTTTAAGTTAAACTATTAACCACACAGAAAATCAATATGCAATAGAACAACGTTAATTAAGCAAACCATAAATCAACCCTTCTGTAGACACAGCAGGTACCAAAGACTTCCATAAAACTCCTGGCCTGTCATGATCAAAGGAGAGGAGACTATTACCATGAACAACACATTTCTTGGTTAAGCGATATATACACACTAACAAATATTAATTGGGAGGGGAATTTGTGTCTGCCAGGACCTAGTAACAGTGCAGTCCTTCAAGGGTTCCTTCTGCTGTAGCTCCCTGGACAAGATGGGAATTGCACAAGTTAAATCACTCTTCCATTTCTGCATCGTGCTCATGGATATAGTCCTCCTGGGAAGTGCAGCGCTGGTCCCTCAAAAGAGGATCATACCACCATCCCCTGGGATCACTGAGCTGCCTCTTAGCCACCAACCCCAGGAACTGCAGGGCATCAGGTTTGTGTCTTCTTTGGCCTAAATGAAGTGCGAGTCACAAGGCTGAGGATCTTCCACTGCTCGTCACTGACTTTCTGTACTCACAGCACATTCATCCATCACTGAGGAGAAGCATCCGGAGGGAGCCTGCGAAGCTGGCGGGAGGGCAGGGGAAAGGAGGGACCCCATTTTGAAACTTCACTGACATAACACAGGGTGAAGCTTTGGTGAGGGTACAGTGAAATTTTCTTGCCTCCCAGACATAAATTCATATCCTTTAAATCTAGAAGAGGCTCTTATCATAACCAGGCCAGCTGCACAAATCCAAAGCCAAGATCCTTCCTCAGGAGCTTAAGGCCATAACTTCAGCTCCCTGATGTCTTTTAGAAAGACCTCTAGTTTGGACACAATGACTTTCATCGATAGAGATCACATGTCTATGGGCAAAACATGATATTTTTAGAAATGGTACTGTCAACGGAAAAAAAGGCTACATTTGATTACCTCGGAAGGGATTTGGGGAAGCTGGGAAGGGGCTGTTCAGTGTTTTCTTTTTCCTGAATGTCAAGAAATAGCAGCAACTTGAGATCCCACACAAAAACCTGGAAATTAAGTATTCCCTCCCTCCTGCTCGGGAGAACTTTGATATCCCCACAGAAACACTGTGTCTGTTGTAAAAAAACAGAGTAACTTTGCTGGGGGTTGGAGGGGAGGCAATTAAATAACCCCAGAAAAATCAATTACAGCTGATTGACAATAGAGGTTTGTATTGATTCAGTGAGACTCCCCTTCCTCGGGATAGTTTTGCAACAGCCTTACMTTCCCTCGGCATTCACCGCATCAGCCTGGTCCCTCTACAGAGCTTCCCCCGTGCYCCTCTCTCTCCCAGCTTTTACAGGTGCGGTTACAGCTCATCTCAACTGCTGGATCAGCACTTCATGCCCTCTGAGGCTTCATGAAAGTCACCCCAGCTTGCAAAACCACTGACTGGTGCTTCAGCACTCTGTAAAAGCCAATGATGTCTGCATACASCATTTACCCCCCCACCCCGCAGTAGAGTCCCAGCTCTCTCTTGCTTTCCCACAGTAGCTGCAGCATCCTGCCCCTGCCCCATTTTGCCAAATTGCTCCTTTGCTTTTCCCCCAGTCACATCCTGACACATCCAGCTGGTTTCCCCATCCAGGAGCAGACAGAGAGCACTCTCCCTGCAGAGCATCTGCTTCTGTGGGCTCCTGAAGCAGCTCCTGAAGCATCCCACATCAGGAGATCAGCTGTGGGCTTTCTGCTCCCTCCACCTTGGGGGTACCAGCCTGGCAGTGTTATAATGCCTCAATGCCCCACTTCTGTTCTAATTAAATATTGAAACTCCTGTTTCAGGGGACTGRATCTTCTTGTACTTCTTTTTTTTTAATGCGGTAGAGAGTCCATGGCTCATTGGTCTGGAAAATATCATGCTTGTCTTTGGCAAACAGCCAGGCTTTCATAAAATGTTCCTCAAGTAGAAAGTCCCGGTCTGCTTATAAATACCGTCACCTACGTTTTAGAGCTGGAAAAACCAAGGCCTTTCTGAGGTTAAAGCAAGGTGTGCAATGCAGAAAGGAGAAAGTCCCAGTCTCCTCTCTTTTCATTAAGAAGGCATTCCCAGTAATTCTGTGGAACGAGAGACAAAACCTCTTCTGAAGTCAGGGAAAGTCTCAGGGGCTCAGCACTTACAGGTTCACACCTCTCATCAGCAGAAAGAAGGGGCTTTTTTGAAGTTGATCAAAATACATTTGATTTTGAAGTCACAGAAAACCATGTTTTCAGAGATAATCAGTCTAGGCACTTGCCACATACATCAAACAGAAATACAGTGCTAAAAAAAAAAAAAAAAAGAAAAGTAAATGTAAGCTGATAGCATTTATAGTCCAGAAAAGGTGCCCGCTGAAGGACAGACACTCTTCCCTATCTCACCTCAAAGTAGATGAACCAGGAGCTTTGTGAGGACATTTCAGCTCCTGATAGGGCTATAGTGTCACCCCCAACAGTCTAGAAAATAAATTAAGAAAGTTACTTTCAAGTCTGTGCTGCATCGCCTCAAGTTTACATTGAACTTGTTATCCAAATCATAGAAAAAATGAAGACGCTGTCAGGTCTCGAGGGGCAAAAGTGCAAATTTCATGCAAGATGCCTTCTGTTTGTCCCTGAGGGCAGCGCCTGGGCATCACCCACAGGATGCCGCCTTCCAGTTATGCTTCTGCCAGTGACGGTCACGGAGGGGGGACCTACAGCAAATGCCTTCTGCTGATTATTTAAGAGGAAGAGGGAAGTTTGGATTGAATTAAATCTGTGGTAGAATTTACTTAGGACGAAATTAGAGCTAAGCTTTATGTCCTTATTTCACAACGGGGAGTGCAATGTGCTCATTTCCTTGAGATTTTATCCACCTTTGAATCAGAACTGAAGAATGGAGAGTGGAAGTGGTTTCAGTGTCAAAAAGGGGGGCTGGGTTTTGGTCCCTTCCCTTTGGACAGGTATGGTCACCTCCCCGCAGGACAGGTGACAACCCTGAGGCAGGAGAGGTGCATGACGGAGCTCCGGCAGCAGCAGCTCTGAAGCTCAGCGTGGCTCTTTGGCCATTCTGCAGCCCGAGCTCCTTGGAGAGCAATGGGGTAATTGTCCCACGAGTGGTTGAATCTGCATTTTTCTGATCACTCGAATTCACTGCGAAACTGATGATAGTGCAGGGCTTGTACTTCTCTCCTGTCTTTTTCTTCCCCTTAATGTAGCAGAGTGGTCCGCTGTTAATGGACATGCATTAAACTGCTTGGCACAGCATGTTCAGCACTGAAAGCAGGAAATGATCATTTCAGGGCCACTGCTAAGGAAACCTGTTGAAGTGTCTTGGGGCAGAGTGAAAATCTAGTACTTAGGGATTAATTATCTGGAATTTAATGAGGCCAAAAGCCAGATAGCAATTAAATGTCTGTAGATGGAGAAGGTAGTTTCATAATAGACCTCAGTGGTGAGGCTGGCTTAAAAAATTTCTGCTTTCTCATCTCAGTCTGTTACCAATATTACCATTTTTGGGGCTGTGCTATGAACCAGATTGCTGAAGTGATCTGCATTGCAAAATCTTTTGGGGGATTATGTTTGAGCTGTGACATTTCAAAATTAGGCTCAGGTTTCTGCCAAATTGGAGCAACGGAGAAGACGTATGTGTGTGCATGCATGCACATGTGCATTTATACACATCAATATAAATGCATTGCAGAAGTGATGTTTGCACAGAAAAAGTACAGTATCAAAGTCCAAGATTGGCAGGTCATGTCTATACTGCTAAATGAAAGAGGGATGGCAAGCAATCTCTTGCCTGAGCAATTTCACCTTGGAGAGATGTAGTTGGAGTGGTGCAAGCAGAGCCAGAGAGTGAGCTGATAATTTGGGTATGCGGATGATCAGGAGTCCAGTGCTTGAATTCACTACTTGATCTTCTTTTGCTGGACATAGCTGTATATCCCTCTGCACTGAACATACACAGCTCCAGATACTGGCTTTGTGTTTTGGGCCCATCTACCTGATATAATAAAATTCAGAATATTTTTGTTTGATTTTTGACCTTCTTAGTTTTATTTCTATATGTAGATATATGTAGATATATAAATAAAAGGACGGATTTTTTCACAGTAAATTATACTTTGAATAAGTCAGCAGGAAGTCCTACTTTTTCCTGATTTATGTTAAGAAATATGTGAATAGTTCCTATTTAGTGCTTTTAAGAAAAACATATTGCACAGTAAAACTCCTGACCACTGTATCATCTGCCATATAGGTGTCTACTTTGCATTAGCCAAAATCCAGTCCTATCCTCTGTTTCATCCAGTCCAGTTTTTCTGCAGAGTTCATGTTTCTCTCTGAGTACAATAACCATATCACTTCAGTTATTGCTGTCATAGCAAGGAGATCGGACATGCTCCCTAGCTTCTCCACACAATATATCAACTCTGGTTATGTAAAATATTATGATAAATTATTACACCGGACAGGATGCAGACAACAGGTTTAAAACACTATGACATGACAACTATAATATGAAATTGTAGGCACACTACCTGACTAGGTATATGTGTATATATTAGTTTGCATATGGGGCCCAGGAAAAGATTTGAAGAATTTGAGATAATTTTATTTTTTAAATCAAGAATCAGAATATAACCACTCTGGGCTTGAGCAGAACCCTTTCTTGCCTCTTACAAAAAGACCGATGGTTTTCTTACAGCCATGGACCAGCTCTCCATCAAATATTTTGTTTTTTAAAGCTATAATGAGATCAGCCATAGCTCAGCTTTCCTTAACTCTCCGCAGGCTTGTATCAACGCAGATGTTCATGAAGAAGAGATAATGGTTTAAAAGCTCTAATTTTGTTACCCTCTCTACCATCTAAGCTGATCCTAATGTGATTAGGAAAGTTCTTTCTTACTTAGGCAGGGTCAATTTGCCTCAGAGGAGGTAGGGAAAGGAGACATTGACAGTGCCTGTGCTGGCTCCATGCTCAGAAATGTTATCGTGGTGGCTAGGAGACTTGTTAATGCAGTGTCCTTCATCACATCCAAAGGCAGGGGAGAGCGACCCACTTTACTCATTCGTTCTTTATTTGCATTCATCTGGAAGCAACGGGCTGCCACGTTTCCACAAGTGCACTTTATACAAAAAGAGGCTCCCAAACCTGGTCGCTGTGGTTGCACCAGATCAGGCTGGGTTCATCACATCTGATTTATCACACAGCTTCACCTCAGTGCAGTGGAGAACCACAAGAAACCCAGTACATTAGGCAGCAAGCTGCCAAAATGTTGACACAACACATTTGGCTGCCAGACCTCCTAAGCATTTAATATCACACACAACCAGACAAGGAGAAGGTAATGCAGTTGTAAGGAAGTTTACCTAAGGTCACAAAATACCAGGATGCTTGTGAAATAATAATAGTAACTGAGACAGGGAGGAAGCCCTAAAGACATGTTGCTGCAGTGTTGGAAGGGCCAAGATTTGGCTATCAGCATGGGGAACATCACAGGCAGCAAGTTGCAGACCGGAGGGTTGGTGTGGACTGTGGGGGTGACACTGGTTTCAGACCTATGTGCCACCAGAGTAGGGCAGGAACAGCAGGGAAGGAAGGGCAGAGCTGTAGGATGAAGCCCATCAGAGGAGAGACRCATGATTCAAGTGATGCTGAAATTGCTTGCAGTCGCGCCATGTCTGTGCTGTTTTGGGACGGCCTCACACCAAGAAGGTGTATGGAAAAGTTGAAGAGATCACTTCTCTTCTTCTGCATTCAGTTAAAGCAGGCCTGGGTGGAAAGAAACACCGCTGAGCTTCTGCGTGGGCACTCTTGTCTGGCTATGGGGTGTAAATTGCCACTTCCCTCCACTGTAGTTCTCCATCAGAGGTCACGAATGAGCTAATTTTAAAAAAATGGTGTTACCCTATGCCTACAGCCCCCTTCTTCACCCCTGGCAGTAGCCAGCTGCTCAGCCTTCTCCATCACGCCTGAAACATGAGCTTGAGTTAACCTTCATCTGCAGGGGCTGAAGACCACGCTTCTAGTCTTATAGAGTCATAGAATCATAGAATCATTTAGGTTGGAAAAGACCATTAAGATCATCGAGTCCAACCATTAACCTAGCACTGCCAAGTCCACCACTAAACCATGTCCCTAAGTACCACATCTACATGTCTTTTAAAAGCCTCCAGGGATGATGACTCAACCACTCCCCTGGGCAGCCTGTTGCTGCTTTTCAATGTTACTGACATGTTGTTGTCAATGCTTGACAACCCTTTCGGTGAAGAAATATTTCCTAATATCCAATCTAAACCTCCCCTGGCGCAACTTGAGGCCATTTCCTCTTGTCCTATCGCATGTTACTTGGGAGAAGAGACCAACACCCACCTCGCTACAGCCTCCTTTCAGGTAGTTGTAGAGAGCGATAAAGTTCTCCCCTCAGCCTCTTTTCTCCAGACTAAATAACCCCAGTTCCCTCAGCCGCTCCTCATAAGACTTGTTCTCCAGACCCTTCACCAGCTTCACTACYGGCTCAGCCCATTTCCTTTGAGGACGCCTCTGACAAAGCTAGCGTGCCGGTCTTGGCCTCATGCCGATGTGCTGCCCTGACCTCTCGTTTCTTATGCACTTATTTTCTGGTTGTCTTGATGCAAATCACAAAATTACCCTGGCAATTCCAGCTGCCAGTGCTCCACACTGCTTGCGGTTCCTCCACTGCAGACAAGTGGTGTGTGGTGTGCATCAGCTCTTCAAGCTGCGCAGGTGAATGTTTCCTACTATCTTTTCCCTATAGGTGTTTCTAGCGTAGGTCTGGGGTTGCTGCTGTCATTTGGTATCTTTGCACACCCTGCGTTTTCTCCGTGTCATGGCAGTGGATGGAGGGACCGGGTCATTTGATGTTTGTCGCTTCTGCCTTGTCTCAGCATTGTATTGCAAGCTCTTTCCCCGCTACTGGATTGAGTGCAGAGGTTGCTCAGCACTGTAGACTATCTTTTCCATAAATGGCACAAACACAAGTTTATTTCCAAATGTGTCTTCCTCAGTATTTCAAATTTTTTCACTTCCTGCTTTTTCAGTCTTAGCTTTGGGTCGTGTTTCAGCTTTTTTTGCCAAACTGCTCTTTCATTAAGTGTGGGTGCCCCCGCAGCTGGCATTGTTCAAACAGGATTTTCAGGATTACAATAGTAATATTGCCAAGACCTTATACAAAGTGGAAACATTTCTTTATGTCTGATGTAACCAGGTGTTACAAACTTCCAAACAAAAAAGTGACTACTTTCAGGCTATGGCTCCTTGCCTGTTCTGTGGCACCGGAGCCCTGGAAGTGCTATTCCCATTTCCTTCATGTTTCAGCAATGCTGCAAGAGGACTACAGAGTTGGGTTTATTTCATACAAATGTCTGTTTTCTGGTTTCCTTTCCTCTCGATCTTCACTAACATTTCTTGCCCTTTTGCCCTTTGTGGTGGGTTAACCCTGTCCAGCAACTAAGCACCCACCATCTGCTTGCTCACTCCCCACCAGCAGGATGAGGRAAAGAATCGGAGAAGCAATAGTGATAAAAACTCACGAGTCAAGGAAAAGACAGTTTAGTAAGTGAAGGGAAGAGAGAAAACAAAGAACAAGTGATGCAAATGCAGTCACTTGCCACCTCCCACCAGCAGACCAATGTCCAGCTGGTCTCCAAGCAAAGACTACTTTGGAAAGACTACCCCCCAATTTATTGCTGAGCATGATGCTGTGGAACATCCCTTTGATAGGTTGAGGTCATCTGTCCCAGCTGTGTCCCCTCCAAACCTCTCGCCCACCCCCAGTCAACTTGCTGGAGGGGCAGAGTGAGAAACAGAGACCTCGACACTGAGCAAGCACTGCTTAGCAATAACTAAAACATCCATATGTTATCAATGCTGTTCTGGTCACAAATCCAAAGTCCAGCACCATATGGGCTGCTGTGAAGAAAGTTACCTCCATYCCAGCCAGACCCAGTGCTCCTTGTTTTAATTTCACTCCACACCCTCACTGACTCCTCCCTTTGTGGACAGTGCTCCTTTCTGGTGCCAAATACAGAAGATGCCTGACTAAATGGAAGGTCACATTTTACCCAGTGGAGGGAAATAGGCATGCCTAGAGTAGATGCAAAAGCAGATCAGGAAGTGAGCCCAGAGGACTATGCTATTTACTTTGAATGTTAGGAGAACCTATATTGACTAGATCATATGCAGATGACTGTGAACCTGTGATGTTAGGTAAGATGAATCACACTTTTTCTTTGACCTGTTTTTGAAACCTTTCAGTGATCTCAAAACTTTGAAACACAGAGCATAAAACTTTAACCAGATTTCTCTTTTTGACATTGTAGATACTCTAGCCTAGCAGACTGTCATCTTCCACTACCTAAGTGGTCCATATCTTCAAAGGTATTTTGTTCTGTGACTCTTACTAAAATCTGAATTTTTGTCCTTAAAAAGAGTCAACACCATGACATACTACCTACATCACTTTCCACTTGAGTACAAGTGAAAATACAACTCTGGCTGTGTTTTTTACCTCTGTGCCTTTGTGGTAACCGCCAACACCAACAATCACAATGGAAGTGTTCTGTTTTCATTAGCTGGAGGGACTATGAAGATTAAAAGGGAGAACAAGAACAAAGAATCCAGATTTTCTTCTATTGGTCGTGCTGGCTTTCTGTGCTGGATAGAGGAAACTGTAACCCTCCTTTTCTAGGTCACTTTGTTCAGGCACCTTTTGCTATGCACAAATAGATTCTGTAAGCAGGATATACACAACTTTGAAGTATAACACAGTTATTTATTGGTTGACACAGACAAGAGATAGCTGGGATTTAATGTGCTACCAGGCTAAGCATTGGTATGCTCAGTGTCCCCGATAAGACACCTGAAGAGTCCTTGCTGGCCAGGCAGTCAGCTATCAGGTGGGGAAGGGCTGGTTTCTACTGCACTTGTGACAGGTCCTCAGTGCTGCTGAGTTTCCAGTTTGCAACTCTCTGTGTTGCCATCTAGGATTTTATATCTTCCCATGCTGGTGTTTTTCTTCTTGAATCCTTGAGTTGTTCCCTATCCCCACCTCAGCAATCCTACCTCTGTCTGCCTTTTCACCTTTCTCATCTCATGAGTCACTGCTCTACAGACATTCTCCCAGCTCTTCCTCAGCGGTCTGAGCCAAGGCTAGGTAGCCGGGCTGAATCAGAGCCAGGCACTGGATTCATGGATTACMGAGCACTACATTTCTAGGAAAAGAGGAGGTTGCAAGTGTGTCAGGGCATAAGTGATTTATGGATGCGCAGATCTGCAAGCAATTTTTTGCCGGGCACCAAGATCAGCAGTGCTGGTGAGGATGAATATTACGACTGATAGGTCCTGACACGATGTCAAGCTTGCATGCCACCAATATCGCATGCCCCACATCTAGGGAACCTCTGTGCAAGCATTTCAGACTGAACCCTAATCTGGCTGAGCCCAGTTTCATTCTTCCCACCCTCTTCTGCAGCCATAGCCACGACCAGGCTCAGCTCCCATTGGCAGAGCAGAGACCTCCAATACCTGGCCCCTCCTTTTGAACGCATTTTTCCAATATCTTCATTCTAGGTGTCCCCTTTTTCTCAGCTAGCTGTATGAGACCCATTTGGTGCAAGCTCGAGTGTGGTGTCACAGAGCAGAGTAACTCTTCTGCAGTCAACAGATTGAGATACCCAAGGTTTTCAGATACCCCAGTATACAGGGGATGGGTAAGTTCCCATGACGGATGATGCCTTAACCAGTGTAGGGGCAAATTGTGATATTTCCTTTACATGTCCATGAACGTGACCTGCTGGGGACTCAGGGCAAGATCCAGGTCCTAAAATACAATTAGATGCTATTTGGTGTCTAACTCCAAAAGACTCATCTGATCACTTAGACACTGTAAGAGCCCTGTACACTGAAGCTGGCACTGAAAATGTGCTAATGTGCCTAGTGTGTCTCCTCGCCCCCAAAGGGCTGACTTCTTAGGACACCATCTTGCTCAGCTCAGCATCTCCCACTTGTACCTCTCTGGGTGCAAAATCAGGCAGTCCCATGCTCCCTGGGGGACTAGATCCTGTATTTAATTTGTGAGTGTACCCAACACAGAGTGACAGCAAGGAGGGCAGGAGAAGACACAACTCCCTGGCAGCAGCTTTCAGTTTACATTTCATTCACTGCTCGCAGAGCAACTTAGAAGCAAGAAGTCTCTCCCATGGGGTGAGCAGCATCTTCTACTTCCCACAGGAGTGCCCTGATGGTGGAAYGCATCAGGGCAAGGATCACACTCCACTGTTTCTGTTGAAGCAAGGTCATCGTGCAGTCAAAACCACAAGCGTCTTCGGCTAGAAGAAATATGACTCCATACCCATGTCTCCTGTGGAAACAGTGAACTGCAGCCTGGTTTCTTTTAGCTACTGACTGTCTCCTGTAAAACACAATCCACAAAAACTAGGACTGGATCCTAAATTTATCTTCCCTCACATCAGCACACAAACTGTGAACGCCTCTGCTGTCCCCTTGTCTCCCTGCTCCTAGCAGCACAGCTTCGTAGCGGAGGTACAATGGCTGCAATGGAGCTGTGCTGGCTTTGTTCAGCTAAGAGTTTGGGTTTATAGTGGTTCACCCTTTCGGTATGGTCCTTTTTCAAGGTACCTCTTATGCTTAGTGCTAGAGAAATAATAATAGCAGAAATAATGAGGGTGGTAGTACAGTAAAGCAGTCAAGTGAGAAATGCACTGCTCCAGCACAAGTGAGACCTGTTCTGGCTCTTCAGCATCTGCTCTTCTCCCTGGAGCTTCTCTACCAGCAACGTCTACAAAACCTTGAGGTGCCTCCACTGAAACATGATGTCACCTGCACACAGCTGAGCATGTTCAACTGAATGTGACCCTTTACCAGGTGTCTGTAGTTGTGCTGATGGGATTTGGATGTATAATGAGAAGCCAAATTTACTTGAGATACCCTTGCTCCAGAGTGCCAATATCAGGAAACAAATGACATCAAAGGAAAGTAATGCACTCCTATGCCTGTACTATACACTTAAGATTAATTCCCTGTAACTGAAACTGATTGTTCACATAAATCTCACCCTACTTTTAAGCTAGGACATGACCTGAGCTTAATTGATATTCATGCTTGAAGACAAAGAAATCAATTTGGCAYGTCTAAAGATCCTTTAGGTTTTTCACAGAGAAAGACTTTCCCTGGTAAAYGAGCTTGTCTTTTTATAGGCTCGTGTTTGCGAACGTGGAAGATATGCCTTTAATAATTACATGCATAGATATAGCTCTCCTTGGTGGGCTTGGAAACAAAAACACCTTCTGCATGCATCCTTACTGTGATCTCCTTGGCTTTCAAATGACCGGGCACATGAAAACTTGCAGAGATAGTTCCCATTCTTTCCCTTGCTGTCTCACTGTTTCAGGATAAGGTGCCCATTTATAATTATTTATCAGTGTGCACATGACCAAGCCCTGTGGAGGCACCTACAGAAATCTGGGTATGCCACTTCCATTCCTGTTTTATTGTTCTTTAACCACTGCTCACCCAGTAGCATCCTCAGATTCAGACAAAAGTGCACAAATTAGGCGGGAAAGCTCATTTCACCATCAAACCTGCAGTGTGCGCATATCAGCATAAAAAAAATATAAAGTGTGAGAAAGCTCAGCCCATTTCTGGCTGACTGGAGTTTGGATGGGGTTAGCCACGTACCCTCACAAGCACACCCTCCCTTAAAGGTCTGAACCAAGCAGGCAGGAGAGCAAGGAATCTGTGATAGATTTCGAAATGAGCTTGTACAGCAGATTCACTGCAAGCTTATCATGCCTTGTAACATGCACTACCTCCATGTCCTACAATTTATGTGCTAAGTATTTCTAATATAGCAACCACATTGATTTCAAGGGCAGTTTGCAGAGCGGTGTGACTCTTCAGCTGACAGGGAAGGTAAAGTCTCAATGCCCTTTTCTAGCCATAGAAGAGCTGCGGTATGGCTGAGGAGTTGAAGTCGGTCCAAAAGAGCTGCTGACACAATGTGAGCTTGAAGGAAGAGATGTTTTTTACACAGTGCCTTATGAAAACAAACACGTACCTGATAAGTAACTGCATCTTGACATAARATGCCAAAAGAAAAAGCCTTCCATCGGAAAACGCTTATTATTTTCCCTTCCAAATGACCGAGTGCTTAGGAAGGTGCCAAAAGATGTCCCTGAAGGCTGACAGTCTCTGTGCAACCATTAACCTTCAAGGGCTTGGGAAGCAGCACATGAACTCCCCTGATGTGAATTTCTGCCTCTCGCCTACACAAGATGAACCACCTCTGGGTGTAGGAAATTTGGGTACGGCTGTATCCACCAAGCCACAGCAGGCCAAGGCCACAGCACCAACTTGCAATCATCCATGCTGTGTGATGGCCAGCACTCTCCCTGGATTTGCTCCGTGCCAGCAAGCGCTCTCCTTGATAGGCTCGGAGAGACCAGGGACTGTTCCCACCAGGCACAATGCAGAGGCCACCCTGTGTGAGAGGCGAGTTGAACCACATGGACACAAGCTGTGCCACTTCTCTGCAGGGCCAGAGAATGGCTCCTGGCCTGTTTTATTGACCTGTATAAAGGCTGATAAATTAGAGATGAGGTCTGGATTTGAGGTCTGGGCCTTGACCACCTGCACCACTTGTTCCTTGGCATGGGTTCAGGCTGGCCTGTCTCCCTTCAAAGACAGGTTATGTCACCCGAGCGTGGGACCAGAGATCTGTCCCTAGACCTCCTTTATTTGGCAGTTTATGCCTTGCACATAAGACCTGTGCATCATTGTCCTTTAAAGGCTGCAAGCCATAGTGAAAACAGGGATGCTTGCTTTGCCACCTGGAGTCTTTCACATGAAGGACCAGGTGTTATAGAGTTTTTCAGCTAGAGGGTGGRTATCAAGGTATGTCTTCACACGGCAAAGAAAGGACATGGAGGTACTGCATCTGAGCTCGGCTTATTCATCCGCAACTGCCCTTACAGCAGTAGAGAGAGAAATAGCCAAGTGATGCCAGAATCAGGACAAAACCAGACTGAACTGGGAAGGAAGTTTAGCTGTAACTCTGCCATTCTACAGCTTCAGATGGTTTAACTTAATCCTAATGTTATTTCATATACAGGCTTCTTTTTAATTTTTCAGCCTGCATTCCTTTAACTACAGTCACCTGTGCAAGGCCAGCAGCAAGGAACTCCAGCAAAAGGGCATTTGCAAGTCAGTTTAGGTTGATACTGGTGTCACTGATGCTCATTTTCACATCTGACTGTTAAGAAAGAGTCGTAGTTTACCTTGCTCTATATCTTAGTGTAAATTTGCTGCTTAAAACTCTTTTTTACCTCAATTTCTCATCTTGAAACATTTGATTTCCTCTCACCTTCTGCCAGTGTCACCGTGATGTCCATCACCTGGAGTTGTGACTATGTTTCCCCTTTCCTCTTCTCTTACTGTCCTTTCTACTTCACCGCCTGGGTTGCATGGCTTGAAAAATACTAGCCAGCCGTCACTGTCACCAGTGCTTGGCACCTTTCTAAGTATAGAGGGAAATAAAATATTGAGCAATAATAAGTGAAAATGAAACAAGGAGCAGTATGGCAGACCACCACAATGTTGAGGTTCCTGAATCACAAGTTTTTTCTCCTTGAACCATTCTCATTTCACAAGATCATCCAGGTAACATGGGCAGTACCAAGGCCACAGCTATTTAACACAACACCGAGTCTTCCCCATAACCTATTAATTTGGATGATCTCTGACCAGTTTAAGCTGTGGCTGATTCAGATCCTGTACATCTCTGCTGCTGCTGATTGCCATTCTGATAAACAGCAACGGAGTGAAAGGAGGAAAGCAGCATGGGCCTGCTCCTCCGTTTACTTAATGTATTCTCAATAGCATTGCCCCAGTAATATACCTGTTACCAATCAATACTTGATATAATTTTAGTGAATGGTGCTGGAGGAAGCCCAAAAGCTAAAGCAGATCTTTGTGTAAAACAGGCAGCAGGAATAAATGAGGAGAAAGCTCACATGGGAAACAAAATGGAGATGTGACTTACAGGTCCCATTTTGCACTGCTGACCTTGCAACCTCAGGTCCACCAGAGAGACAAAGCAGCTCTGAGGAAAGAGCATTTGTGATGAATGAGTTGGGACTGCAGCAATGGAAAGGGAGTGGAAGGCTTCCCACTGTAACTGCATCAGCACTTGCTGTGGAAACAGGTTCTCCACTACCTACCCTGAAGTCTGCTGCTCTCACCAGTGCTGACAAGACCCCAAGCAGGGATGGGGTTAATGATCTGCATCCTAAGCTGGTGAGTACTGGGCCTGCTCTAGTTTGCAGTGGTGGAGGAGCTGTGTTCATACAGCCCTGTTCTGTGCTGGAGTGCACTGGCCTAAGTGGCTGTGGATGGAGGAAAGCAGTGAAGATATTAAATCCTTTGTTGATCATTTAACTTCTGGGCTATGGTCTAAATCTGGAGCGGGTCTTGCCATATAGCTTCACACCACAACCTTGCAGAGCCTCCTGTTTGTGCTTCCCTGAGCCCATGAAAACAGGACAGTCAGCTCTGCTGTTCTGCTATAGAAGAAAGAGTTGTAGCTCTGATTGCCTTCCATCCAGTGCTAAGCTGAAGCCCCAATGTGGAGAGGAAAGATATAACCCAACTCCACAACGTCAGGGTAGGATACTGCTCTGAGTACTTTCTCTGCCTGTGGATGCACTAAACAGACCTCTATGAACTAAGGGCAATGGGACAGTTTTCCATCTTAAGTTAGATCAGAAAAAGGAACAACTAGTCAACTAATGACTAGCTGATAGTTAAGTGGCAGTCAATTCTTACAATTTTCTTTCCTTCAATACATGAGACAATGCCAGGGCACTGTGTCGCACGATGGGAAATGCCCGGTGTGTCAGCATAGGTTGCAGGGAGGAGCAACGCTGCTAGATCAGAAACGGTTGGCAGATCCGAGGGTCCAGGCTGCAGCTGGAGCACAGTCCCAGACTGGGACAGGTGCTGTGGTGCTGAGCTACACGTTCGTGACATACAGCCCCCTCACTCTAGGGCAGGAGGGTCTAAGCAGAAGCCAAATATCTACGTCTTGAGCTTGAGACTCTGCAGGACTGCTAGGGTCTAATTTTACCTTCACACAGCTCAGAGTCAGGTTATCCATTATGTTCTTCAGTATTTCCCCTAAAACTTGAAAGCTATTTGTTTCCCAGCACTGAGGATGCTTTTGAAGGAGAGCAGCTTTGTCACCTGGCAGCAGGGACCGGTCTGCAATCAACATCAGGTTAAGCGCACAGAAGTCTGCCACAGCAGCTGCTGTTGGGAGGAAACTGTCCTGTCCACTGACCCCCTTTTGATTCAAAACCTCTTTGGTGGGCAATTTAGCTGCAGGCAGCAATGGAGGGAAAAGGGCCAAGCAGGTGCATGGCTAACTGCTCCTTTGTCTGTACGAAGTCCGAAGTGCGGCAGCTAGATTGCGCTTCCAGGTAGCAATGGGCTGAAAGTCCTCCTGGGCTCCGCGATTCAGGCCCATGGCTCAAGGTCCTCCCATCGCTGAGCTTTTTCCGCATGTAATTCTAGAAAGAGCCTCTGGTAAAGGTAGTGTTCATCTCATTATCAATTCAATTTTTGTGACAGCCCTGCTAGGGCTCTTAATTTCTTGTGTTAAAACAACAAATGAGATGACCCAACTGCAATCTCTAATAGGTATCATGGGTCAGTAATCATTCATTTGTTATAGTGCCTTTCACCCAAAGGACAGAGATGAAAATTTGTCCTCCTAATGGCAAGARCTGTAAATTAGTTTTATTTCACTGTTAAATCCAGGGGCCTGAAAATTAGGATGACCAGCCCTTAGCTGGGAAGAAAATGTGTCAGCTCAGTTGACTTTCTGCATTAGGCAAATAGGCAGCTCATAATCACCATTAAACAGTCACAGCGGCTGTCTCCTGACACCCTTTGCTACTCCGAGTCGTGACTCTCCTGCTGCACTGAACGTGGAGAAACTTTTCAAGTCTGATGTCCAATTCTGGGCCAGTGACCCCAGCTCCACTTCTAGCCATGGAAGAGAAGTGAACATCTTCTTGTAGGTGCTGCACGATAATTTCATCTTTCCCTGAAAATGGGGATGTTCAAGATAGGGATGATGAATTGCTCTGTGGAGGTACATCTTATCTCCATTATTAAGGGAGCTTCAGGTGAGTAGCCCAGATTTGAACATATCTATCTTTTAGACATATACATTTAGGTGAGACAAATCCCACCCAAAATTTATCTGGTTGTTTGTCACAGGTGTTTCTTCTGCTAAGTAATGCTATCCTTCTCCTTGAAGGCTTTGTAAGCCTCGTGGGTCTAAAAGATGTTATTCCGAGTTGGCATGGACTCTGTGGATTTGGAAATTGCAGGGTGAGCCATCACTGCATGCTCATAGGGTGGAAAAGCGGGAAATGAAGGGTTTTAAAGACAGATGGAACTATGTTGATAGGGGCATGAAGGTGCCTAACAGCCTTTACTGAGCAAGTAGCTGCCTGCGAAGTCTCAGAAATACTTGAATGGCTTCTCCTGGGAGTGTGGGTGTCTGTCTTGCAGTAACTACACACGGGATTCATRCCTTTGGCCTGACAGGCTACACAAAACGCCACACAGACATTCCTACTTGTTAAGCTGTCCTGGTTTCGGCTGGGATAGAGTGAATTTTCTTCCTAGTAGCTGGTATAGTGCTGTGTTTTGGATTTAGTATGAGAATAATGTTGATAACACACTTATGTTTTAGTTGTTGCTAAGTAGTGCTTACACTAGTCAAGGACTTTTCAGCTTCCCATGGTCTGCCGGGTGCACAAGAAGCTGGGAGGGAGCACAGCCAGAATAGCTGACCCAACTGGCCAATGTGGTCTTCCATATCATGTGACAACATGCTTAGTATATAAACTAGGAGGTGTGGTCCTGGAAGCAGCATTCGCTGCTCAGGGACTGGCTGGGCATCAGTCGGTGGATGGTGAGCAATTGCATCGTGCATCACTTCCTTTGTATATTCTATTATTATTATTGTTGTTGTTATTATTATTACTATTTTACTTTGTTTCAATTATTAAACTGTTCTTATCCCAACCCATGAGTTTTCTTACTTTTACCCTCCCCATTCTCTCCCCCATCCCACCAGAGGTGGGGGGAGTGAGCGAGCGGCTGTGTGGTGTTTAGTTGCTGGCTGGGGTTAAAATCACAACATAARCCTGGTCCTAGAGGTCTGCCCCGAATAGGGTCCTAGCCCTATACAAAACCAGAAGTTGATGTAATGCCCATCCCAACTCACTGAGGTTGTCACAGGGGCGTGCAGTTCCTTGCAGCAAAGCCAYGCTGTTCACCCCAGGGTCACATCCTGACAGGGAGCCAAGACTGCAGCCAGGAGCTCAGTGGCTTGAGCCCTGGGCGGTGCAGCCATGCCCTCTGTTGCACACATGCACGCTGGCCCAGGGAGGAGGTAGGCAGCACTGCCGCGTGAGAGACGGTGAGCAGACCTCCCCTCGGTGTCCCACCCCCAAGCCACCACACTTTGTCCCTCCAGCTCTGGCAGCCTTTTGGGAGGAAGGAGAGAGGTTTGTCCTGGGAAAGAAAGGCTGAAATGCCTTTCAATTGATGAAATGAGTGGTTTCTCATCTTGTTCAATAATATGTCACACAGAAAGCTCTATAAAAAGCTCTCTATAGAAAGCTGAAAATAAAAAAACAAAATCCACCCCATTCTCAAATCCTCAAAACCCAGAAGTGTATCAGAATAGTTGTACAATTATTCACTTTTATGATGTGCAAGGTATGGAGTGTTGTACAGCCAGGCAAGTTTATAGGAACATGTATTAAGCTGCCTGCATGGGGAGGACCTGGCTGAAGTTAAAACATAAAACCTTCCCACAAGACAAGTGAGGGTGTGAGGGGGGACACTAAAGTGCAAGAATGGCTTTGAATAAGAAACGTGGCACCTCTGCCTCCTTTCTCCAATGCTACACTTGCACTGAAAGAGGAAATTTTAGGAAGGAGAGCCAGAGAGACCAGAGCCAATAGAGAGAGCCTGTGATGTTGCAGCCAGAGCTGCACAGCCTTCGCCAATGAATTTCCAGCAAGAGCCTCCCCAACTTTAAAAATAACTAGACTCCAGGAGCTGTGGCTCTGGTGGGTGGCAGGTCTCTAGATCCATTCATGGCTTCCTCATGAACAACATTGTCATCCCCTGGTGACATCTGACCAGTCAGYCTCACCTCAGTGCCTGGTAAGATCACGGAGCAGATCCCCCTGGAAGACATCAAAACATATGGAAAACAGGGATGTGATTAGAGACAGCTAACATGGCTTCACCAAGGACAAATCATGCCTGACTAATTTAGTGGCCTTCTACAATGGAGTGACTGCATCAGTGGACAAGGGAAAAGCTATGGATATCATCTACCTGGACTTCTGTAAGGCCTTTGATACGGTCCCCCCTGACATTTTTACCTCTAAATTGGAGAGATATGGATTTGATGGGTGCACTGTTAGATGGATAAGGAATTGACTAGATGGCAGCGTCCAAAGAGTTACAGTCAATGGCTCAATGTCCAAGTGGAAACCAGTAACGAGTGGTGTCCCTCAATAGTCCGTACTGGGACTAATACTATTTAATATCTTCATCAATGACATAGGCAGTGGGATTGGGTGCACCCTCACCAGGTTGGCGGATGACACCAAGCAGAGCAGTGCAGTTGATTCACTAGAGGGAAGGGATGCCATCCAGAGGGACCTTGGCAGGCTTGAGAAGTGGGCCAATGTGAACCTTATCAGGTTCAACAAGGCCAAGTGCAAGGTCCTGCACCTGGGTCGGGGCAACCCCCGGTATCAATACAGGCTGCAAGATGAAAGGATTGAGAGCAGCCCTGTGGAGAAGGACTTGGGATTCCTGGTGGATGAAAAGCTGGACATGAGTCGGTAATGTGCACTCGCAGCCCAGAAGACCAACCGTATCCTGGGYTGCATCAAAAGAAGCGTGGCCAGCAGGTTGAGGGAGGTGATTCTGCCCCTCTACTCTGCACTGGTGAGACCCCACCTGCAGTACTGCATCCAGTTCTGGAGTCCCCAACCCAAAACAGACATGGACCTGTTGGAGTGGGTCCAGAGGAGGGACACGAAAATGGTCASAGGGATGGAAGACCTGTCTTATGAAGAAAGGCTGAGAGAGTTGGGGATGTTCATCTCGGAGAAGAGAAGGCATCAGGGAGACCTTATTGTAGTTTTTCAGTATATAAAGGGGGATTGTAAGAAAGAGGGAGAGAGATTTTTTACCTGGGCCTGTAGTGACAGGAAAGGGGCAATGGTTTTAAATGGAAAGAGGGTAGGTTTAGATTGCACATAAGAATTTGTTTACGATGAAGGTGGTGAGACACTGGCACAGGTTGCCCAGAGAAGTTGTGGATGCCCCATCCCTGGGAGTGTTCAAGGTCAGGTTGGACAGGGCTTTGAGCAACCTGATCTGGTGACAGATGTCCCTGCCCATGGCAGGGGGTTGGACTAGATGATCTTTAAAGGTTCCTTCCAACCCAAACCATTCTGTGATTCTGTGATTCTATGATCCCTCTTGCTGGTAGCACACAAGGTCAGAGCGGAGGTGCTGGYTGGCTAGGGGATACCAGGGGATTCCCTTCCCGAAAGGGCAATACTGCAGGAGGGGCAGCATGGAGGCTGACTTGACCGGTCCTCCTCTTCTTTGTCTTAGATCTGAGGCATTTTGACAGGGCAGGCTGGGGAAAAAATGAACGCTGTCGTTCTCTGTGCTCTGCTCCTTCTGCAGACAGAGCACTGCAAATTTGGGGGCCATCAGTACAGTACCTTTCCATAACCATGGATGTTAACTTAGAAGGGTTTTTGTTGGGTTTTTTTTTCTTCAACAAAACCCTTTAAACTTTCACTCTATTAATAGAGATAATTTTCTTGCTGTAGGTGGAACATTGTCTTCTCTGACTAAGCTGAACCTCCCTTTCTGTTCTTTCTTTCCACCTGCATCCTCCCTATGTGAAGAAAACTTCTAGAAGAACTATTCTTTAAGAATTTGAGGGGGAGGAAGAAGAAGGAACAGGCTATGATTTGCACAAAATTAAAAGAAGTATTTGTGACACAAGCCAAATGTTCCCACAGAAATGTCCCTTTCCTTACTGCAAAGAATGTATCAATGAAGCAGCAGCATACATTACACAAACTAAAAAAATTACCCCAGGCTTGCAGTTTGTTTTTCATGCCCAAAGCTAATGGCTCACATTGGTTTTCTGGATTGTTTTGCGATTTTTCCCTTTCTTAAGGCTGACTGCCCAAACTCAAGCCACACTTTCAGCTGACAGTGGAATAATGATGAATTTTGGGTTGTCTTGTAACAGGGAGACTTTTTTCATTCAACGCCGCACTCATGTTGCAGGTACCCAGAGCAAGGGCAAGCTGAAAGCTCAGCGCTAGGTCACTAGTGGAGAAGGAGCAGGGACGTGTAGGGGAAAGGAGAGTTACTCTGAGCCTGGCACAATTTGTTTTCCCCTCTTCTCTTCTCTTCCTAATGCTCCTGAAACCTGCGCATGACGTCCACCACACCAGGCCATTGTGGATGGGTTTGAGATGTCCGTCGTTCGCCGGTACCAGCAGTGCCTCAGCAGGAGGGAGATGATTTTAAGCCACTCTTGCATTCCCCCAGCCACAGTTCTCAGGAGAAAGTCCTAACCAAAAATGAGGAGTATCTTATGGCTGATATTCAGTGATTGTTCCAGAGGTGTAGGCACGGGCACAGCCAGACAGGAGAAGGAGCCAGTGTCAGCAGCATTGGATGCCCTGTGCTCCCTCCCTGCTCCACCTACGTGGCCCCAGCCAGGGATCTGAACTCAGCTGTGACCTGCCTGGAGTATGCTTAATTGCTCATTATCCCTTGCCAGTTGCAAGAGCAATGTGACATAGACCATAGAGCAAATCCTTGTCCAGGAGTTGTGTGTGGATGGGATTGGAGACATAGGTCCCACCAGGGAGGTTGCAGCCTTGCTCAACAATCACTGCCTCATCCCTTCTCTCCTTCCTGCAGACCAGTAATGTTTGTGCCATCCTTTGGCAGTCCCAGGGTGCGTACCTGAAAGAGCAGTTAGTAAATTTAAATGTCATATAATTGTGATAGCTGGAGGTTGCCTAATGGAAGGGAAGCATTTCTATTGTCTCAGGGTGGATTTGGTCTAATTATCTCAGATGACACCAGCAAATCTGCTCCTCTTGGAGACATGCTGTTACTGTAGGAACTTGTAAATGAATATTGGATGATGARTTATTACAGCCAGTCTGAACTGGAAAGTTTATGAACACAGTGGACAATAACTTCTTTTTTYTCCTTTTCCGTATTAATTTCTTCCTCAGTGTGAATGTAAAACACAAAATCAACAGGTCAGATATAGGGCTTTTSTGAACTCTGCCTCCCCTATCAGACAGAACAGATGCAGCCTGGAACTACTTTATCACTTTGTTTTTAATTAAACCTTATAGTGGTTTTGCACTTTGTTAACAGGCCTTATACAAAATACGAAGTGGGTAAAGCATGAAGTGAATCTTCAGATAATTCTACATTTTGGATTATGTCTTTTTACATATGCAGGCCGTTCACTACATCACCCAGAGCCACAGTGAGCATTGCCTCATGAGCGATGCGGCGATAAACAGTGGTTACACACCACCCTTCTGGAGCAAGAGCTGACAGCATGTGCCTTGGCTTCCAATACTTTCCYTGTGTGGCCAAAGGGGATGGTGTTTAGAGGCATTACCCTCACTTAAACAAGGAATAAAATCTTCTTCTAGTCCAAGGAGAAGATGATAAACTTCTCCACACCCCAGTGCCCCAGCAGTTGCAATGCAGCATCAAATACTCTGTATTGTCACTGCATTGTGCCCAGTCCTAAAATGCAGCATTCAACTAGTAAATCAGGTCCTGAGGGCACATCCCACTCTCCAGCCTGTTTTCTTCTGTATCTGTAGTGGCTACAGCCCCTCTGCAAGGCTGGGCAGTCTGCCAGAAGGAGGTTCAGGGTCCCCCAGAATCGAAATGGAGAGGGTAATCGTCAGATTATCTCTAAACTACTGTCAGAGGAGAAAGTCCATGTTTCTGACCTGCAGCTGCCCACCCTTTCCACCTGTGTTGTTGATGGTAGGTGTAACTCAGGATCCAGGGTCTAGATTTGTCCCCAGTAGCCGTCTGCATTTCAGGGAAGCTCCCTGTGGTGGAGGCAGAGTCTGTCTCTGCTCCCTTCATGGTCACAGTGGGGACACCAGCTCCTGCACAATCAAAACAGCCTCAGTTCAGCTCCTTGCTTCAGTGCCTCTGCAAAGTGCTTAAATGGTACTGGCAAGAGCACCCTTGTGGGCTTCTCCTTGAGGAACAGGAGCAGTTAATTGTCTTCTATTGTTCCCCTTAGTTTTAAAAGCCCTTCAAAATTTCCAGGAAGCCAATGTTTCTGCCAGGGGGTCCCAAGCCCAAGTAACAGAGCAGAAAGGCAACACGGTGAGGGTAGTGAGCATGGGTACAGGATAAACTTGCACTAAGCAAGGATGCTCCGGACACTACGAACGTGTCTGGTCCTATGCATTCCCACAGTCATCGTCTCATACTGTCTTTGTTAAAGACAGTATGCCTTTGTTAAAGACACATGCCTTTTTTCTGTTGTTACAGATCTTAAAGCTAAAGTTCATCCTTGGTTAAGCCCTTGGAGCAGGCACAGGGCAATTACCCCAGAGCAGATGATGTAGATCAACTTGCCAACCTGCCAGAGCTCCGCAGGTCCAGATGCTTCCACTTCATCCATTTCACCTCCATGCTTTTCATTTATTTTGGCTAGCAAACAACTGTGCCAGATGCTCCACAGGAATTGCCTGTGTTCATGGTTTTGCTTGTATCTACTCAATGTATTTTATTCCTCAAAGAAAGCACAGAAAGTGATCTCAGGTTGGCCACAGAGTAAGATCCAGCAAACACAACAACTAAACTAGGATCATTTGTCTGGGTGTCCATGACCCATTTGCAGCTTTGGCTGAGTGTCAGCAAGGTGGTGCATCTCCCTTCAGCCACGGGAAGTTTCGGTGTCCTCCCACATGCGCTGGGAACGGTTCATCAAATTTGGTTTTAAAGCAGTAGAGCTGGAGAGCATGACCTTCCTCCACCCTGCCGGTGCCTACGCCTAGATGTCTCTCAGAAAGCATCTACGAGGCTGAAACGCTTTAGTATGGATCCTGTTTATATTTCATTATAATTACATTGTTTTCAATATATTGAAGAATGTCAGATTTCTTGATATTCTTTGCTTGCACTTTAAGACTACATGACAATTTATGTTGAAAACCCTGACTTTTGAAAAGCAAGCAAGGAGTTTTAATTTGAGAATAATGTCTTTCTTTCCATCTGGGAAACATTTAAAATGCTGTAACATATTTTTGCTACATCTACCACAAAAACAAATTTCTTTTTTCCAAAATACCTCTAAAAATATGTGGCTTCACCTAAATTTCATCTAAATAATTTCATCTAAAATTCAGGGTCCTCTGATACAGAGAAGTATGGCTCTACGGTGCAGACATTACTAAAGCAGCATTTTCTCTGCACACTCAGAGGTGTGTAATTAGCATGAGGACAGCCATTAACACATCCCGTGCACTGTGTCACACGCCTGATTATGTTGCAAAGAGATTAGCAAAATGAGTTTGAAGTTGTCCTCTCGCTGCCATTTGATAGTAGGGAAAACAAATCCTTCCACTGCCAAAGCTGCAACTAATATTCGGTACTTAAGAAATTCAACTGATGCATTCATAATGAATAGGATTTTGTGTAATTAAAATTTTAAATAAATCCCCAACATGAGCCCTGGCTTGGACTTCTTAATTTCAGATATGAAAGTACAGCTTTTGACAAAATAGGTTGAGGGTTTTTTTTCACTTCCTTCTCTTTTCTTTCATCTAAGAGATTTACAAAATCTCATTAGCATACTAAAAAATAGCAGAAGAGAAATTAAATGAAGACCAGGATTAAAAGACTCACTAGTTTCTTTATGTCACCTTTATAGTTCTTTTGAGCATCTGTCCCTGTGTGGTGGGTGTAAGCAACATGGAGGTGGATGTTAGTGGGTGGCAAAGCTTTTATGAGGCTGAAAGAAGCTGAGAATTAGAAAATTATTGGAGGCAGTTTCCATACAGATGAGAATAAGCAATCAGACCCTGAGAAGCCAGGGAAGAGGAGGAAGACAGTAAAAAAACTGAATAAATGGCACATTTCACTGGCAAAGAAAAAGCCGATTTGTTTCAACAGAAACCCTGGAAGTCGCCACAGATCTTTCACTCAAAGTATCCCACATCTGCAGGCCCGGGTCCCTCCTTGCCTGCAGAAATCTTTAGGTCAAAGCCAAAAATCCACCAAGTTCTCATGGCACATTTCCTGGTTGCTGACCTTCCTGCAGAGTGACTGCATCCCTTGTTGTCCCTTGTCATACGTAGGGTGATGGAGGAGATAAGTGATGGCAGGTTAGCAAGGAGGTCCTGTCGCTGGGAGGAAGACCACATTGCCCTGAGAGCTGGAGTCCATTCATGCCTCTGCCTGGATAGCCCTGTATGATACTGGAGAATCATTTACAGCAAGCTGTTCATAGATAGATTCTAGTCAGATGATCTCTGCTCCCAAGTTGCTCAACCTAAAGCCTTAGACTTGATTTGCAGATACTTTGATCACTTGTAACTGCATCTGAGGTAAATGGAGGCTGGATTTTGAAAATATCAAGTGCTCTATGAGGCAATTCTACTATGAAAAATCAGGTGTTGTGTGATATAAGCTGGGCAACAAAATATGGTCAATACACTTGGATCATTAATCTCTCTGTGCCTAAATTCCTTGACCCTAAACTGGGAAATAACACTGCCGTTGTACCTTAGCTCAACATCATAGGTATCAGCTGACACATGCCTGTGATGCACAAACAGCCACAGCCACAGCAATGAGCCTCATAGAAGAAAAACGCATGATAAAATGAACTCCTAGAGACAGTTTTTTAAAAAATACACAGTTTCAAATTTGGGACTATTTTCACCAGGACAACAAAAATAAGCTCATAGTGAAAATGCATGGGCTTCCATCCCCCAAGTCCCACCCTCAGAGAACTTCTTAAAATAAAAAAGGTACAAGAATGGTTTAAGCTGGACAAAACAATGTGTTGTTCCCCACTGCATTTTCTCCCCACTCAGAAATATTTTAAACAGACCTGCAAGCGTTACGAGTCTATACATAAATACATGTGTGTTTGCATAAATGCATATATAATTTAATATATATTTTAAAGTCAGCCTGAATCGGGTGTGATCCCAAACAACGCAAGTTTTACAGAGTTATACACGCTAGGAAACTGGATCTCGGAGTGGGTCAGCCGTAGCAGGAGGCAGCGTTAGCACAGGTGGTGGGTTTGTAACAGGGGGTGTGAGCACAGCCCCTCCCAACCCCTGGCTCCCACCGAAGGTCACAGCTGCCGTGAACATGCACGGCTCCTACCAAGTCTTCTGTAATCCAGCCACGAAAGCTGTGGCTAAGGAGGAAAGAGTTTGGATCCACAGAAGGAGCAGATATGGGTTCCCTCTCGGGAGGAGATTAGGTYGCAGTGTTTCAGGGTGTGCTAAAGCTGGACCGGGATAGAGAGGGAGCACCCTCTACTAGTTCAGGCTGGCTGGCGTGTCAGATGGCTTTATTTTAATCTCTGCCATTTTCTGTGTGACCCTGCTGAGAAGCTCTACTGTGGTGGCTGTCAGACTACACCATTGACTTCCCCAAGCAAATAGCCCAGCCCATGGGTGAATTAATGAGTGTTTGCAAAGTTGTGTGTGATCACTGAATAAAATGCAGTTGCATAGATGTGAAGTGTCTGGAAAAGGGTGATTATTCACAGCATCTGCTTTGCTGTCAGAAACTCTTATTGACTGGGCAGCAAACTAGTCCTTGTCCTCATTCTTTGGGTTGTTCTCCTCAGAACACGCTGCACTGTTCATGGGCATGTAAAAGGCTGATTTTTTGCACACTATGTGCATTACTGTAAGTAAAAGTATGAATGAGGCATCCAGGCTCCCAGTATAACACTGGGGAACACTGGAAAGTGCAGAAAAGTGACATTTAACCTTCACTCTCAAGACCTGAGCAGCGTTTATTCTTCTACAATGCGGTGGTGCTACTCGCCCTCCGTTTACTCCAGATCATCAGTGTCTGGGTCCTCTCCCATGGGGTGGGAGGACTGGATTCAACCCTCCCTCACCCTGAGGGGTCTGCAGCGAGCAAATTCCCCATTTGCAAGTCAGGACTTTAATTGCAAGGCATTTGGCTGCTCAGGGCAGGAGCCACCTTTGCTCTCCTGTTTGAAGCTGTGCCAACATGCAGCAGAGAAGCAGGGCTTGAGGGATCGTGGTGTAGCTGGTGCCTGCACCCCACAGGGCCGGGAGCTCAGCCAGCAGGGGTGCAGTGTGGGTTGCTGCCTCTGTTTCCACTATTTTTAGCATAGGTGACTTAAAGTCTTTGCTAGTTAAAATACAAAAGGTCCCCCAGAGCATGAGGAGTAATACCAAAGCCCTCTCTCCTGGGTGGGTGCCTCAGCTCTGCAGGTGCAGACTCAGATATATTCTTGTGCCTTCTCTACGTCTTGGAGATCTTGGAGTTCTCTACCTCTTGGATCTACCCTTCGACCTTCCCCTGGATTTTCTACCAAGTCACTGGTGACTGGAGGTGTAATGGTGGTAGGGAGCCACAGATTTACACCCTCGTGTGAACAGGCATCCATTTCTCTCTCCACGGACTGCATTGTCTCCAGTGCAACAGGAGAAGCCCATAGTGGTACAACTCTCTCCTGACCAAAAGAGGGGTGCCCTTCTGCTCCTCGACTAGAAACCAGTAAAACCTCTGTGGGTCTGCCCTCAGGATGGGTTTGGTCCTGGCTGCATGTAGAGAGTGGTGGGGGGGGGATGTTCCTTTGGCATCTCTTGGGCTGAAGTGAATTACACGCCGGGGCTCTGCACGGGCTGTAAAAGGAGCTGATGTTCTTCAGAGTTAGCCACCTACTCCTCAGACATCAAAGTTAGAACAGATGAGTCGCACCTAGAGTGGTTTGTTGCATTTTTAGCAGAAAGTCTGTAGAAAGGCTGGGACAGGACCCAGAAGCCCTGTGTCCCAGGTCCAAATATAACTATTTTTTTCATAAGAAAAGCACTTTGTGTTTATAAATTGCTCTTTGCCAAATGACTTGTTCTTAAAGAGAATTACACTGCAATAAGACGCATCATTAAAAAGAAATTTTTCTGTGAGCGGCAGAGCCTGGTTTCCTGCGGTTTGGTGTCTCGTGGTGGGATTATCTTGCGTCTAATGAGGAGCACTCTGGTTGAAGCCTTTTCTCCTGTTCATAAAGACATTGTCTCATGTGGGTTCTGTGGTGTCTGTAATACATTTGGGATCAAATTGCAGTTGTTTAGGTTCTCTCCTATCTGACAAGGTAATATTACCCACGTGGCAAGCTGTTCCTCCCTGAAGACACGAAAGGGTCATACTTCTCTACCTTGCTGCCTCTTCTCACAAAACTGGTTGAAAATTAAAGCCTTTGAGACTTCTATCACACAGTTAAATTTGACTGAAATTGGCCAACAGACTAAAAGATAATTGAGAATAATACTAGACTGACACAACAATATAATAAACCTAATTTTATTAGATAATCGGGCAATAAATGATGGAAAGTAAATACTGGAGCAGATTAAACATGGAAAAAATGTTCATAAATATTTATTCAAACATTTAAATGCATTCAATGTGACCATTTGATGCCTGTTTTCCATTTCAATTGTAGAGGTTCTATTCATAGCCACATGAAAGACCAACAAGGCCACAGGCACCCTTATAGTTACAGTCAAAACTCAAAAGTACAAGTAAAATAGTTTTCTGTGAGACTTTTTTTTCACAAAGACAGGGAATTTTTAAATGTTTCTTTCAGAATATTACAAAATTTAGAATTTAGAAACAAGAATGTTGAATAATTCAGAAACCAGATTTTGAAGATGATTCTCACCTAGTCAGAGAATAAAAATAGATCATATGGTTTGTGCTGGATTTCCAGAATTTTCAATAAACTTGAGCTGAAGAAAATGAGACCAAAAATCCTTTGCTGAAGTAATTCATGGAAATGTTTCAAAAATGTGAGATGTGAAAGGGAATTCTCAATTATTTGCACACACACACAAAGAATCAAAAATGAAGGAACGAAGAAAGATACATTGAATAAATTGCTCATCGTAATTTATTTTTCCAGTTCCTGAGCCATAGAAACGTGCTTGTCATAAAGTGATTTTTGGAGATACTTGTATTTTCTTACCTTGGATACAGTTTAGATGGATGAGCTACCATTGCTTTCCATGCTTATCAAATTAGGAGAATGCATTTCTAAATTCAATTACATCCTCAGTGGAAATGGTTTCTCTGACTCGGGTAATCTTTGGAGAGGAATTATACACAGTCTATAAAGCTTCACATTTCAAAACCTAATTTTGAATGTTATTCAAGAGGTTAATTTAAGATTCATCTTCCTAAAGAGGAGTTAAATAAAACTAATAGAAGGCTGGAACTTGTCGAGTGGTTGAGAGGTTTATCAGCATGTGAGTATGAGTTCATTAGTTTTAATTAGTATAATCACTAATGTTGCATTAACAGTTTGGTGAGAGAAAGTAATTGCTCACACCCACTGTATTAGATTGGGAGATTAGAATTCATTTTATGAGGCAATTAGCATTTCAGGGATTTTTTAAAAGGCTTTTACGATCTGCCATTGCAGTAGCCTCCTTCACCAAAAGAGTTTAAATTAACCATAACTTTCATCCTAATGGGATGCAAAAATTAATGTAGAATTAAGCGTGAACCAGTCCTCTCCAGCAATCCCACCACGATAAGCAGGCAGCTAAAGCCACAAACCTCGATTAGTTTATAATGACCTGTTTTATTTCCCAGACAATGATAGTCATTTGTCTGACCTCAATTCATTATCTTGTTGGAAAGTTTATATTCTTGAATTTTATACAGCAAAACAAATAAAAAAAGAGGAAGGAAAAAGTAGAACAGTACTATTGAAGTAATAATTCTCCCAGGAAAAAAATGCAAAGTTCAATAATAAGGCTTAAACAGACAATTATTCTTCATATCAAATGTCAGAGGAAGAAGAAACATCTCCCTTTGACACCCAGTGTATTGGGAAGAACCATGCAGCAGCAGCAATTACAACCCTGTTCTGCCCATCACATCCCTTGGCAGCTACTGACAAAATGGAAGTCCTGAATGGAGATCCAGGACTTTGTCATCCTGGTTGGCAAGGAAGCCCTGGTAATCTGAGAGTTGGGACAGTTGATCCAAGAGATTGCCTTCCAAAATACCCTGGAAAGCAAAAGTGCAAGTTCTGGGGTGAAAGACTATATGCAGTAAGAATGCTTACTCTCACGTCAAGGCTGTAAGGAAAGGCATCACAGTATCCATAGAGAGATGAGATAACACACCATTTGCAACATATCTGGCACCTATTATAAAGGGACTATGCTTGCCCCTGGTTAAAACAAATCTTTGCTCAAAAATAGCTGGATAAAGCCCAAATCTGCTATGACTTTGATGTGGCATGGAGGAGAACAACTGTTAGATCTTAGAACCATACTGTTGTTCCTGTAATTTTGGGTACATGTTTTAAAACAAGCAGACGTGGGGCAGTATCTGGGGAATTACCTGAATCTTCCTAAAACATATGTTAAAGCAAAATGTACATATATTCTTAATTCTTATACTCCTTATAAGCATCTCCAAAGGAGTTCAGAGGGACACATTGTCCTCCTATGTTTAAGCACCTAAAATTTAGGTACAACTAGACAAATTGGGTCTCAGCCTTAGTCACTCTGGTGGCAGCTGGTGCCGCCTTTAGGAAGTGAATTACTCCAGCTAAGATCTGAATCTGCCACTGGGAAGGGTTGCCTCCCTCTATTGACTGCAGAGGCAGTCCAAGGTAACCAGGTTTCCGTCTCGGGTGGCTGAAGTAAATGCTTAAAATTGGGTAGGATAAATCATGACCGGCATGCCCGTGCCTTAGGGTTTGTCTACGCAGAGTTATTGCGGAGAGCCATTACTCTTCCTGAATAGCATTACATGTGGATACGCTTTTGGTTGAATAAGACTTACTCATTTCTCTTCAACAACATCCTCTTGACAGAGTCAGAGCGGTTTGCTTCCTAGTCCTCACGTGGAATTATTCTGCAAGAGCTGATGCCTTTTCAGCTAGCTGCTTTACCTTAATCCACATTTACTTTAGTATAAAAATGCCCTTAATTTGCCATCCATCCACCTTTGAGAGCCATTTAAGATTTATGGAGGTAAGCGCATCAATTAAGCACAAATACATTGACAAAAAAAAAAAAAAGAAGGCATCGTATACAATAAAAACTGACTTTTATTTCACAAATTATGGGTGTTATAAAGCATATTGTTTCAGGAGAAATGCCTGTATTTGCCAGTGTGTTTCATTAAAGAATAATAAAGCCATACATATTTCATTTCCTTGTTCTGAGCAGCAAGAGCCTTAACTATATAAAATGCCCCATGCTGTCCTTGCTTTGTTGGGATTTTTTTCTTTTTAATCAGATTTTTCCCCCAAAACTAATGAAATCAGTCTTTAAACACATACATCACTTTCATTTGAAGTGACTTATCAAGGCTCAAATGGTTTCTCTCTTCTCCTGGAGAACAAGGCAACTGCCAGCACCTTTTGCTGTGCAGATCCAGGCCTGGATCGCCCCAATCTCAGCCTGGTTTCAGCAGCGCTGAGTTCCTGGTGTTCCCACCGGTGCCGTTTTAGGTGGGGTATTAGGTGGCTGGTGTCCGCAGGGTCTGCACCTTGCGTATCTGCACCGGTTTCTGGTCCACTTGTTATCACACGTAATTTCTTTCTTCTCATAGTATGCACCGACCCGTTGTACAGCTGCACAGACGTCCGTGGAGCAAGGTATCCTTCCTCCATGCCATCACCACGAAGCAGTACACGACCCCCAGCTGGTTCCCTGCACATGTCCGCTCTTCTCCTGCCCATGGGAAGGGCACCTGGAGGTGGTGGTGTCCCACCTGAGGCAGACCCACCGCATCAACATCCTTCAGGGGGCCGAAATTGTCTTCCTGGCCACGGACATGCACCTGCCCGCACCCACAGACTGGATCATCATGCACTCTTGCCTTGGCCACCAGTTTTTGCTGGTCCTCAGGAAGCAGGAGAAGTATGAAGGCCACCCCCAGTTCTTCGCTACGATGATGCTGATTGGCACACCGACCCAAGCTGACAACTTCACCTACCGGCTGGAGCTCAACAGGAACCAGAGGCGCCTTAAGTGGGAGGCGACCCCCAGGTCGGTACTGGAGTGTGTTGACTCTGTCATTTCGGATGGGGATTGCCTTGTGCTGAACACTTCCCTGGCTCAGCTCTTTTCTGACAACGGAAGCCTAGCGATAGGAATTGCAATAACCACCAGCAAAGTTCACAACGCTGAAGCTGAAATGTGAGGGGGAAGAGGAAGAAGAGGAGGAGGAGAAACAATGGTGCTCTAGCTGCCTTGTGAGAGCCAGAACTTGCGGACTTTTCGGGGGGGTCTCAGGTCTTTTATGGTATTTAGTACTYGTCCACAGTGGGCATTATGTAAACATCCTGTGGTTACGGTCTCTGTGTAATGTATTTACCGTTTTGTTAATACAATTTTATGAGAAATTTTAAAGAGGCTAATCAATTTATTGTCGCCCTCCTGCAACACTGGAAACAACACTTCTCCTGGAAAGTGCACCCGGGGTGACTCATAGAAACCTTTGGTCTGAGCATGCTATGCAAACGTGTTTCCTTCATTGTCTGCCTAATCGCCTGATATTAAGGAGGCCTCTGTGCCTGGTAAAAGGTAAAGTATTCCACTAAGGGACAAGAGCACCCAGGTTTCCATACTAGCAATAGTGATTTAACTCTTACACTGTGGTCACAACCAAGCCCTGGGGAACTTGCAGTTTCAGAGCTCCCTTCAGCTTCTGAGGAAGCAACCTTCACCACCTAGACAATGAAAGCTTCAGAAGAAAAAGTCACCACCGTCGCTGAGCCAGGGCCTGGGAAGCCTCATCCTGCATTAATTTGGGTTGACAGCTAGTGAGTGGTCACTGTGAGCATGATTAAATCTCACTCTTGTATCATGATGGGCAGTGAGAGGCTTGCTGGATGGTCTGGCTCCAGGATGGATATAACCATAGCCAGCCATCGGGGCATTCACCTTTTTAGCTGCTATTTCCTTAAGCATTCAAAAAGAGATTTTCAGAAAATAAAGTATCAGTAAGGTCCTAAGTTGTGTACTGATCTTGCTATTGAATTCTGTGCCACTTAGACCCACAGCATGTGCTGCTAAATATTGATTTAAAACAACGCAGCCAAAATATCTATGAGATTTGAAATGCTCTCCTTTAAAAATAATCTTTTTTTTTTTTTTTCTTCCATACACTTGGAGGTCCCTTTCATTCTGCTGAGGGTGTTTCACAGATGGTGATGGCCACAAGAAGAAATGGGCTTCTCTAAGAGCTTCTCCCTTGGATGGCTCCCTGGGGAGAGTCCAAGGCAGGTGCTGGCCACCTCCTGACTCTCAGTCCCATCTGCAGTCAGGCACGTTTCCTCATAGCCAACAACAGCAGTGAAATCCCACCGCAGCAAGTAACGTGTTGAAGGAGTGGGCTCTGCAGTGAGTGTGACACACGAGAAGCATGGGAAATTGTCTTTTCATATTTCCCTTCTGCCCATGTGTGGCTGTGGCCTGGCTGCTCCTGAATCCTTCTTTTGAGAAACATCTGGTGGGCTGTGTCAGTTAGTAGCTGGAGAGATTGAGGCTGTCTGCTTGAGTCCCTTGGAAAACCAAGGGAGGGGGAAAGCGAGCTAAGAAAAGTCCTTCAGTGTTTCAGAACGCATCTCACAGTAGCTAGCTTTGGGTAGGGAAAAGGGGATGCTAATCTCTCCCACCTGCTGCTCTCCTGGGAATTATTATAAATGATGTGTGAAGTAAAACAAATTGCAGTTTTCCTGAGATGAATGCTGTGCAGGTAATGTCTTCTGAGTTGCAGATGCACCTCRCCTTCTTTTCCGGGCTTTCATAGCAGGTCACTGCTCAGAGAGGAGCCAGGATCTCTTCAACAGGCTGCTCATGACCACGCAAGCTGAGATYCGAAGAAGTCACAGTCCCTGTAAGAATATGCTGGGGCATACCTTCACGGCTCTCCCACCCCTGAATTTGGGAGGCCAGGGGGACGTGCTGGTTTGCAGCACTTCACTGGAATACACAGGCTTCAGGGTGGCTTGCTTTTTTCCTGTGATGTTAAATATTCAGAACCAGCAACTGCTGCCCTTTCCCTAAATGATAGCAATAAATAAATCATTGGCATTTTTGTGGACTCTAACTGGCTTCTCCTGCTCCTTCGGCAAATATTCTGCTGCTGAATTGAAACAAAGCAAAAGCAATAAACCCCCAATATAAACAGTTCCTCTAACTTAAACTTCCTGAGCTCTTTGTACACTGTGGTAGAGACCTAATGTAGTGCTGCTTTTGTTGTCTGATCACAACCAGTTCTAGGGGGAGGGATATTCCTTGGGTATTCACTTGTTTTAGACTATTTACTTCTTGCTGATTGCACCTTTTGTTCTTGAAATATCTACTGAAATTAAGAATGCGCTGTTGGCATTTTTGGGCATGCCCCTCACCAAAAGCCCAGTGTATTTCTGGCAGGATAGGTGTGACAACAGCAATTCTCCAGGATGGGCATCTCCATCCCTTCCCAGAGTCCTGGTTTTCTGGTTTTGATGGGGCAGGAGGCACAGTGGAAATCTGACCTCCCTGACACGGACCCCCTCACATCCCACATGTCCTTCTCCCAGAGCTTTCTCATGACCACACCAAAAAGTGGTCAGCCTTTCCATTTCCTTCTCAGTCCTCATCTGGTGGCCACCCTTCTGAGCCCTCTCTCAGGTTCTTATCCTGGGCTTCCCCCTCYAGCTTGCAAAGCCCATGGCACTGCTTGCCTCCTCCTACTCTGCCTCTTGGGTACCATTGCTTGAATCTTTCTCACTGCTCTTTGCAGCCAACCAAGAAACCTCCTCACTCGTCTCCCTCCACATCTGCAAAGCCTCAGCTCTGGCAGGGATTTCAGAAATCCAGATATGTTAGAGTACTGATGAAAATCTGCCCAGTAAGTCTGCCAGTACAGAAAAGGAGGACACATTTTGGGGAGAAAGGAGATATGGGTACCTAAATCCAGCCTTCATAAGCATCTCAACATAAAACTCAAATGTTTAAGGGTATATTTAAGGACTTTCTACCATGGACGACATTCTAATTCCATCATAATTCAAAGCCTATGAGCAACCCTTCACTGCCATAAAGCAAAGGTGGAGCAAATATTCTGCATAATGGGACATAAATCCTAAAATGCTCTCAAGTAGGATCAACAATGAAATTCAGTTTACATGCAGTCTTTCAGTGCCCATAATATAGCACTTTTTAGAGCTCTCTATTCATGGCTAAAAGGCAGTCATAGCTTGGCTTAAAAAATTTGGGCTGAATTTGGGGCTTCTAGAATTCATTTTGTACCCTAATATTTTGTATCTTTATAATGTATTACATCCAGTCACTCCAAACTCCTTCAAAAATGTGAAGAACTTACTCTGTGAAGTAAGGAAGTACCCTTATTTTGGTGCAGGAGAAAATGAGGTCTTGCAAAATCGCTATGCAGGTGTTGCAAAATTCTGTTTTCCTACCTACCTGAAAGTAGTTTTCCTTTTTTATTTTGGTTTTTGTTTTGTTTTGTGTTACATAGACAAAATACTATTTTTTTTTTTAGAGTTTTTACATATCTGTGTTCATGGATGGATTTTCTTGTGCCTAGATTAGTAAATTGCAACAATAATTTCATCAGGCTGAGCCAGATGGATTGCTACCAGACCCACTAGAAAACCTACTTTGGTTCTTCTGCACTATCCATCAGACACAGTGTGAATGTTAATGTCAGATCTGCAGTAAAACAGCATTAGTGCTTTCAGCTCAATCCCATTATGAATTAAGCTCACATCATATATCCATGACTCCTTATAAATCAGCTGAAGCATCCTGAGTCTCATCATCTTGAAGAAGACAAAGATCTTGCTGTGCCAGTGCCAGTGCCAGTGCCAGTCGGAGGGCTTGCTGAGAAGTAGGGCAGTAGTCCTCTTCCCACTGGGCTCTGATATCACACATTTCATACCATCCTTTATGAATACAGGCCAGTAAGCTACTGAAGAAAGGAGGGATGGTAAATTCTGGACAATGAAAGGGTTATAACAAAATGAATGGTTTACAATAAATTGCCAGGTACCGCTGCATGGCTCTCTCTTTTGGGCACCACAGGAACGAAGCCTGATTGGCAGTACTGTAGTACAGGTGATTGGTCTGCTTTTCTGGCTCAGAACACACCTGAAAAACACTTTGGTCAGAGAAGGGTTCATCACAACAGACACAGAGATGTGCTCATGCTTAGCTGGATCAAAAACACCTTCTCACACGGAGGAGCTGCAGCTTGTGAACTGTTCAGACACAAGCGTAAGCTTCTAATCCTTTTTTTTTTTTTTTTAATCCAGTTAACTCTGCATGCTCACACCAGCTGGGCAAAGGGCAGAAAACAAAGGTTGTACTCTGCCACACGTATTGTCACTAGAACTATTCACAAAAAAAGATGATTCATCTTCTGCAGAGATGACCCTGCAGAAAACGAGGGGGGTTCATAGCAGGGTAGCACAGGGCAGCGCCTGCAGGCTCCAGAGGGGTACACATACCACTGAGGGCAAAGCTCAACCTCCAGACAAAAATATTACTCAATGGAAACCACTCGGAGTGGGGTCGCAGCAAGGGCTGTCAGGAAAATGATCAAACCTCCTGAGAGTAGCAAACCATCAAGGAGCTGAGGCTCTGCGTAGAGATGTGTCGCTTCACATCAGCACCTTCCACCCGGCAAAAGGGTCTCTCCTCTGCTGGGAGTCTTGTCTCGGGAGCAGTGTGGATGAGAGGACCAGCCCTTGGCACTGCAGGCCTACATGTGGATGACCCTGATGCTGCACAGTGACTGCGGACACCCAGCCCCTCTCCTGCCCCACAGCTCCTCTGGTTTTGGTGGGTACCCAGCTACCTGCAGCTGCTAGTGGTTCCTCCAAGCCCTGGCACCTGACAGTTTTGCTGTGGCTTGTATGACTCTCATGAAGATAGGAGAGTATTTGCTGAAAACCACCCAAAAAATCTTTGGCAGAACATCAGATTAAACCTATACCTCATACCTTTGATTAGGACTATGATCACTCATTCTTTCTCTCTCCACAAAGGCAATAGACTAATGCATAGCTTTTTTATCCCCCTTTGGGCTCTGCCACTCCAGAACACGCATGTGAAGTATTAGCAAGCAGTGATCATCTTCAAGAGAAGGATGAGGACTAACATTCATTGCAAAGATGGCTATTCTCSCAGTACTTTCACAAAGGGCTGCAAGGCTCCAAAAAAGAGCCTAACAAACCTTAGTAGGAGACGAATGGGAAACACCAATTGCAAAGCCTGCTGTCCTTCGACTAGAATGAGCTTTATATCTTCCCGGTACTGAAAATCCTCCTGAGACATTGCCTATCTGAATACATCACTTAATCTTGTAGAAAGCCCCAGGACTGAGGGGTTCTTGCTGTTAAGAAATTGCATCAAGTAACCTTATTGAAGATAAATGGCTTTGAACTTTCATGGCAACAGTGATGAAATGCTTCAACATCCATGCAGTGCAGGCTGAAAAATCAGAGATTTTAGACAAAGAAATAAACTTATTCAAATGCAAATGTGAGATTTGGGGCAGAGTTCTCAAGTGATCTTAAAAGCACTTTCCTTATTGCTGCAGACTGGATGTCTGCATAGCAAAAGTCACTTCACTGCCAGTTAGGTTGGCTTGAGTTCAAGAAAAACCCAGATATTCTTCCTTTCTCTAGTAAGGGAGACCACATTGAAAAGTAAAGCAAACGCTGTCATGTATGAAACAAGTCTGGAAAGGATCTTTCTTTTCAGACTGGACTGCCTGGCCAGCAGACTGTGGGGAGAGCGCTGCTGCATCTCCTACCTGTTCAGGGTGAATCCAGAGTCGCAAGCACAATCTATGTGGACACTTTCCTCATGTTACAATCCCTACTTCAACTATTGAAGATAACAGCTGTCAGGCAGCTGGYTTGAAGCCTTTGTTGACTTTAAGACTGTTCTCTAAAAATCTAATATCGACTTTTAGGCTGAGATGGTTTCAGGGCATGAGACAGYGAGGCTCCACTGAGGCTCTGCTAGGATCATCGATGTGTGTGCATGGGGGGAATGCAGGCAAGCTCTACGTCTTTGCCTCTRCCCTTCACAGCAGGAGCACTAGATTCACCCGCAGGGATCACTTTGGGTCTCTCCTAATAAACTGTAGCAAATGGCTGGACCACAGAACTGGATGCCACCAGTTCTAGAGATGTTCAGTCCAACAGCAGCCAAAATCTGTGTGAGTCCCTCTCTTTGCTTTGAGAATTAAAACAGGATCTTGCACAGAAACATTAGGCCCATTCGTATCGTCTCCATCAGATGGCTCCTATTTCGGGATACGAGTTCCTCTCTGGCTTCTGATGATGACAGTAGGCTACAAAACATGGCTAGGTGGTACTGCACCTTCCACGGTAGGGTCCTGATCCACAGAAAGTTCTCTGGGAACTACAGTAATATCAATGAATAATAGTATAATATACTAACATAAAATAGTAATGCAATGAGGCCTTTTAGGGCTGATAACATCTTTAAAAGTAGAAGCTGATACTGAAAGGGATCATTACTCAAAATGAGCTTCGGGTGATGCCTGTGCTTTTGCCTTATTGAGATGTAGMAGAAGATATCCAGAAGAGTGACAGTCTCAGGGCTACCCTGATTACTCTAAGAAATGCTGAACTAAAAAAAAAATTAGCTAGGAGAGTCCTGAGTGAAGCAGAAATATATTGCTGTCACCTCTGGGCAGCAGCTTCTTGTGACATGTGTCCTTGGAAAAGGATTTCAGTAGGTAGAGAGGGTTGAACTTCGGCATGTCACAGCCCCTGCTCTGTCACTTCCAGAGTTTTCGCAAAGAAATACTTAACTGGGACTGCAAAAAAAGAGTATAAATATCCACCGAATGGTGTGACCGGTATGAGAGCTGCCAAGGAGATTTATCCAGCCTCCTCTGGGTAAGCCTCCACATGGCTTCTCTGCTGGATTGGCAAAAGACAGGGACAGCCCCAGGTCTGAGGAGGACTGGCTGCATTCCTGACAGCCTGTAAATTGTTGTTGCTGTTGTACAGCGATTGGATGTGATAACTCCCGTGTTGAAAACCGGYGGAGATTACACCTGGGCCCTCCAGCCTCGTATGTCTGTACCGGCTGATGTTGACAGCCAGGCTGTGTGTTATGGCAAACTCACCAGTCCTATAGCCTGTTATGCAGGACTGACATACGTTGACTGGTGGTTATGTATACACTGAGAAGTCATGTTGAAAAAACATTTCTGCCCGAGATAAGACCTTAGTGTATTGAGGGCGAGCACTTAATCATACTGTCTTTGCTGGATCGCATCTCACCCATGCCTCCTGATTGCTCTTGTTCTCTCAGCTGGAAACCTGGAGGAACCAGAGATGAGTCACTGGCCATGCAGGTGCCCAGGCCACTGAGGCCAGCACAGAAGCACCACGAGTGTGTCTGTCCCGGAGGGCCCACCGCTGTGCATAGAGAGAAACTCCAAACAGCACAGACCCAAATGCTGAGAAGTCTTTGAATATAAGCCTTAACTTCAGAGATCCTCCCATYCAGAGAGAAACAGAGGATTTCTTTCTGCAAAATGCACTCCTCTTCACTCAAGTTGCAACCTAAGTGAAAGCCCTACCCTGATGGCTATCAGGTCAAATGGGCCACACTTCGGGCTCTCAGTTCCTCAGTGACWGACTTGACTGCTTTTCTGTGTAGGCACAGTGTAGCTATTCTCCAGACTTGATGATGYTCCACAGGTGCACTCTTGCTGCAGAAACCCCATCTGCACCATTCAGCCACAAGATCAGAATGATCCTTTCGAGCCCTAGATCTGTATGCTGGTTTTGGCTGGGGCAGAGTTAATTTTCTTCATAGTAGCTARTATGGGGCTATGTTTTGGATTTGTGCTGGTAACAGTGTTGATAAAACAGGGATGTTTTCATTACTGCTGAGCAGTGCTTACACAGAGTCAAGGCCTTTTTTGCTTCTCACAGCACCTCACCAGCGAGTAGGCTGGAGGTGCACAAGGAGTTGGGAGGGGACACGGCTGGGACAGCTGACCCCAACTGACCAAAGGGATAACCCATACCATATGACATCATGCTCAGCATATAAAGCTGGGGGGGAGAAGAAGGAAGGGGGGGACGTTCGAGGTTACGGTGTTTTGTCTTCCCAAGTAACTGTTATACGTGATGGAGCCCTGCTTTCCTGGAGATCATAGAATCATAGAATCATTAAGGTTGGAAAAGACCTCTAAGATCATCGAGTCCAACCATCAACACAACACCACCATGCCCACTAAACCATGTCCCGAAGTGCCACATCTACAAGTGTTTTGAACATCACCAGTGATGGTGACTCCACCACTTCCCTGGGCAGCCTGTTCCAATGCCTGACAACCCTTTCAGTGAAGAAATTTTTCCTAATGTCCAATCTAAACCTACCCTGGTGCAACTTGAGGCCATTTCCTCTTGTCCTATCGCTAGTTACTTGGGAGAAGAGACCAACACCCACCTCTCTACAGCCTCCTTTCAGGTAGTTGCAGAGAGTGATAAGGTCTCCCYTCAGCCTCCTCTTCTCCAGGCTGTTCTCCAGGAACAACGCCAGTTCCCTCAGCCGCTCCTTGTAAGACTTGTTCTCCAGACGCCTCACCAGCTTCGTCACCCTTCTCTGGACACACTCCAGCACCTCAGTGTCCTTCTTGTAGTGAGGGGCCCAAAACTGAACACAGTATTCGAGGTGCAGCCTCACCAGTGCCGAGTACAGGGGCACGATCAYCTCCCTACTCCTGCTGGCCACACTATTTCTGAGACAGGCCAGGATGCCATTGGCTTTCTTAGCCACCTGGGCACACTGCCGGCTCATGTTCAGCCGTCTGTCGACCAGCACTCCCAGGTCCTTTTCTGCCRGGCAGCTTTCCAGCCACTCTTCCCCAAGCGTGTAGCGTTGCATGGGGTTGTTGTGACCGAAGTAAGTGCAGGACCCGGCACTTGGTCTTGTTGAACCTCATGCAGTTGGCTTTGGCCCATAGATCCAGCCTGTCCAGATCCCTCTGCAGGACCTTCCTACCCTCAGGCAGACCAACACTCCCGCCCAGCCTGGTGTCGTCTGCAAACTTACTGAGGGAGCACTCARCCGCCTCGTCCAGATCATTGATAAAGGCCAGGTAGACCACATCCGCAGCATTCCCCTCATCCACTAAATGGGTCACCTGGTCCTAAAAGGAGATTAGGCTGGTCAAGCAGGACCTGCCCTTCATGAACCTGTGCTGGCTGGGCCTGATCCCCTCGTTGTCCTGCACCTGCCTTATGAGCGCCCCCAAGATGAACCGCTCCATAACCTTCCCCAGCACCGAGATCAGGCTGACAGGCCTGTAGTTCCCTGGATCCTCCTTCCGGCCCTTCTTGTAGATGGGYGTCACATTGGCAAGCCTCCAGTCGTCCAAGACCTCCCCTGTTAACCAGGACTGCTGATAAATGATGGAGAGCAGCTTGGCAAGCTCCTCCGCCAGCTCCCTCAGTACTCTTGGGTGGATCCCATCCGGCCCCATAGACTTGTGAGTGTCCAGGTGGCATAGCAGGTCGTTAACCGCTTCCTCTTGGATTATGGGGGGCGTATTCCCCTCTCCATTCCCGTCTTCCAGCTCAGGGGGCTGAGTATCCTGAGGGTCACCGGTCTGACTATTAAAGACTGAGGCAAAGAAGGTATTAAGTACCTCAGCATTTTCCTTATCCTTGGTGGCAATGTTCTCCGCATCCAGTAAAGGATGGAGATTTTCTTTTTGTCGTTAATATATTTGTAAAAAAATTTTTTATTGTCTCTTACGACAGTGGCCAGATTGAGTTCTAGCTGGGCTTCTGCCATTCTAATTTTCTCTCTACATGACCTAACAAGATCCCTGTACTCTTCTTGAGTTGCCTGCCCCTTCTTCCAACAGTGGTAGACTCTCCTTTTTTCCCTGAGTCCCAGCCAAAGCTCCCTGTTCAGCCAGGCCGGTTGTCTTCCCTGCCAGCTCTTCTTACGGCACACGGGGACAGCCCGCTTCTGCGCCTTTAAGAGTTCCTCCTTGAAGAACGTCCAGCCTTCCTGGGCCCCTTTGCCCTTCAGGATCGCCTCCCAAGGGACTCTCTCAACCCGTGTCCTGAACAGGCCAAAGTTCACCCTCCAGAAGTCCATGGTAGTGGTTTTGCTGACCCCCCTCGTTACTTCACCAAGAATCGAGAATTCTACCATTTCATGGTCGCTGAGCCCAAGATGGCCTCCAACCACCACATCTCCCACCAGTCCTTCTCTGTTGGTAAACAGCAGGTTGAGCGAGGCACCTCCCCTGGTAGGCTCGCTTACCAGCTGCATCAGGAAGTTATCTTCCATGCACTCCAGGAACCTCCTAGACTGTTTCCTCTCTGCTGTGTTGCATTTCCAGCAGACATCAGGTAAGTTGAAGTCCCCCACGAGGACAAGGGCTAGCGATCGTGAGACTTCTGCCAGCCGCTTGTAGAACGCTTCATTTGCCTCTTCATCCTGGTTGGGTGGTCTATACCAGACTCCCAGCAGGATATCTGCCTTGTTGGCCTTCCTCCTCATCCTTACCCATAAGCACTCGACCTGATCATCATAGTCATTGAGCTCTGTACAATCAAAACACTCCCTAACATACAGAGCCACCCCACCGCCTCTCCTTCCTCGCCTATCCCTTCTGAAGAGCTTATAGCCATCCATCGCAGCACTCCAGTCATGAGAGTCATCCCACCARGTTTCTGTGATGGTGACTAAGTCATAGCCATCCTGCCGCACAATGGCTTCCAGCTCCTCCTGTTTGCTGCCCATGCTGCGTGCATTGGTGTAGATGCACTTGAGCTGGGCTATCGGTCTCACTCCCGACATCGGCATGCCACCCACCCCTAGGCTCATCTCTAGCGAGCCTGGTTTTATCCCCTTCCCCCTTCGAACCTAGTTTAAAGCCCTCTTGATGAGCCCCGCCAACTCATGGGCGAAAATCCTTTTCCCCCTTTGAGACAGCTGAACTCCATCCGTCGCCATAAGGCCCCGGTGCCGTGTAAACCTCCCCATGATCAAAAAAGCCAAAATTCCACCAATGGCACCAGCCTCTGAGCCACATGGCTGAACACCTGCCGGCCGATGGGAATTAGTGAATGAATGTCTTGTTTTGCCTTGCTTGTGTGCACGGCTTTTGCTTTACCTATTAAACTGTCTTTATCTCAACCCACGAGTTTTCTCCCTTTTACCCTTCCGATTCTCTCCCCCATCCCGCTGGGGGGGAGTGAGCGAGCGGCTCGGTGGGGCTTCGTTGCCGCCTGGGGTTAAACCACGAGAATCTGTAAAGCAGTTAGTTACGTTCACACTGCATTGCTGTGAGGTCTGTGATCTGACTACAGGTGAGCCAGCACAAGCATCAGAGGCCATCCTGCCATAATAGTCCCACCACTTTACCAGGTTAGAAGTCACTTGCTCAGCCTATGGTGGGTCAGCTGTCCATCCTGGAGCTAAATTAACCCTACAGATTGCAGCCATCTACAAGGCTGATATACTGTCTAACATGACAAACCCCATTTTCCTCTCCTGATTGCCTTGAGCAGACACAACAGCCAGTTTTAGAGACAAGTATGAACCATCACAGCTAAGTTAGAAGCTATGCTGCAGGTGAAAATTGACAATGGGACAAAATGCACCAAAATCTAACTTGGATACAAGGCATGATAGAGTTCATCAGCAGCTGAAAACAAGAAGAAATGGGCATGTTGATAAGGAGGATTACGGCAAAGTGCCCAAATGCAAATGTGACAGGAAAAAGACACTCCTAGGCTACAGGTCAAGAGGTTTTTCTGGAGCAACCTTTAGTTTTGGTATAATGCCCTGGCAGAAAGCTGATATAGCTTGGCTTTCAGACCTGTTGGGCTGGGCATCAGCCAAGAACAACATTTATTCATTACATGTAAACTGAGCAAATTGTCCAGGGAAGGGAGTCAATAAACATGGAGCCTCACGGTACCRTTTTCACAGAGTAACCTTTCAAAGTATAATTGCATGTTAAAAGACTCGATGGCAGTCATCTCTGATCAGAGAAGCACTAACCGAGCTGGCTTGGGAACTTACTTGTTGTCAAGCGGGAGAGTGTTGGAAAAAGGATGTGTAGTTYGAGGCTGCTTTTGGCTAGCTCCCACGTGAGGCTGTGATCAAGAGAGGTCCTCCTGACTCCTCAGCTGCACAAAAGTTTGGTCTCAGGTCCTCTAGGGAAAGGCAGAAATAACAGTGGTGCTGCTGGGAAGCATTTTCATTATCACTAAAATGCCTATGGTTCACTGCTCTCTTCTCATCCAGTGCTGACGACGTCATTCAAATCACTTTGTCTGGGGGAGATTTTGGTTGTGGTCATGGTGACGCATGATCCTGAGAATGGTCCTCAGTCCCTCGGACCACAGCCTTCAGGCTGCAGCTCCAGCTCAAACACCGTCATGGGGTATGAGGTTACCACTCCGAGTGCAGAAGAGCTGGCTGTCCCCTCATCACCCCACCCCAGAGCAGTCTCCTTCCCTGGCAAGCAGCCTTGCCTCCAGCCCAAACACCCCACAAAACTATCCTTATTCCTCCGCAGGTAGCAATCCCATCCCCTTGCAGTGCTTAAAGGCCCTCACTTTAATTCTTCTAAAAAGAAAACTTTCCAGCTGAAAAAGTGAACCCAAACCACCTCTATGTTATGTCAACATAATTGCACAAGACTTCATATTCCCAAAGGGTTAGGGGATCCTGGCTATCTCTTCAGCCTTGTGTTAGATGCCACATGTCATAACACAATGTCATTTCCCAGGATAGACACATTTAACCCTAAGGCAAACTAGCGCAAGGCATTGCAAAGCACGCAGCAGGCAGAAAACCATCAAGAGAGTGTAAGACAGGCTTCCAGTTTCAGTTAGTTAGAAAGAAACATCAAGGAGTGCTTGGAGCTGGGCTGGCAAGGTGGGCATGCCTGAAGCTCAGCAGAGGACTATGGAGAAGAAGAGGGGTTTCTGGAACGTGACTACTCCATGATTTAATTACAGGTCAGGTCATTCAATCCAAATGCTTAGCTTAACCTCTGAGATGCTGAGCTGTGTCCATCTGTGAGCATCAATGACAATATCTTCAAAAGCCCATTTTTTTCCTTTTAAAATTCAAGCAGTATGACTCTGCTAATGCCTCTAGAAAATTAATCCTTTGAAAAACTGGAACTGTTTCTTTTTGGATGAGCAGTACATGTCTGTGCCACTTGAGAGCCTTATGATGGCAAAGCTCCTAAAGCAGATGCTTCATTCGAGGACCAATGCATACCAATATCTTCCTAGGACTTCAGTCAGGACATCTATGCATATGCTTAAACATTTCAATGGACAGGGAAGGACTAAGCACAGACTTGAAGATAAGCATGGATAACCTGCCTGAACCCAGGTGAGGCATGCCAGATTGAAATTTAAGTAAAGAAAGTGGCATAGGAACAGGTAAGAAATTTACTGTACAAATCCTAAGCAGTGTTTTCTTCCATACATTTTTTGACATATACTTTTATTTGTTAATGTTCATATTCCACTGTCCCCCCCAAATATTTGACATTGACTTAACCTATTACATTGTATGAAGTGCTCTGCTTTAACATGCAATGCTGCCTCAGAAAAAATTTCTTAATCTGAACCAATGTATATAATTTTCTAGAAATCCGTATGATGATGTATTACATGGGAGAGCAGCAATAAACCCTTCTATTGGTATCTGTAAAACATTTCACAATGTCTGCCATGAAAAACGCCATTAAATCCTATTTGGCATTCTCAGCTTGTATCACTTGCTTGTGTTGGAGGGCTACTTTTATGAAGAGGGTAGTGCATCATGCGAGGGTAGAAATGAAATATTAGGAAGAAAAGAACAATTGCCAAAGTGCACTGCCTGCAAAAGCTTGCCTTACAATTCGTTATTGCCTACCTTTAATCTTCTACAGTCACAACCAGTTTGAAAAGAAAAGTGTCACCATCAGCAAGGGCAAAACACAGGTCCTAATACTCTCAGCTTGGGCTGTCCCCTGTTGCTCGTGAGCTGGATTCAGCACCGCCTGCGTTTGGTGGTGGGAGCYTGAAAACCCACGTGGCAATTGGAGCTTTGGTCCTGTGTCTAGCCCAAAGCTGGTCATGTGGGGAAACAAAGAAAGGGGGTTCTTGGCATTTTCTAATCTTTTTGTCATTTGACTAAGTGGAAATAACACAAGGCTGCTCATCATTACTTGCTGGCTTTGGGGGGATTGGTTCTGGGGGTTGGTTTTTGTTTGGTTGTTTTTTTCTTCTGGGCAAATAACAGGGAATATACTTTAGCACTACCCCATAAGTTGTCAAGGACCTTCACAGCTTAATTCTTTAATTTCAGGTTGGTTATTTTGCAAGATCAGATTTGGGCAGGATCTGTAACCCTATTGCCTGTCAATTCCTTTTAACATCAATCTTTTTCTTTGCTTTCTTATTGCCAAAACCTGTTTCAGGCACTCATGAAGCTTGATAGAAATTGCCTTGAAAAGAGCTGAGTGATCAAAACTGACCAGATGTGCAAGATGAATATTCATGGTTTATTGGAGCAACCTCCACCCTCTTCTCAGAGCAGGGTACCTTCAGCTGACCTGTTGTCTCTCATACAAATTACTGTCTCATTACCACTCATTCCTCTGGAACCTAGCTGCGAGGGACACTGAGCTCATGTTAAATAATTCAGCAAAACAGTGAAAGAAAACTGCATCTGATCCAGAGTGGAGGCACCTGAAATTCCCTGCCATATGTGCAAATGAAAGTGGAATTGAAGGGAATACAAGAATCAACTTCTCCCCTTGGACATGAAGCATGGATGTTGTCCCCTCTGATTTTAGATATCTGGAAGATAATTGCCTGGGTCTGCACAGGTCACTCGTAGTTTCCCTTGTAGAGGGTGGAGGTAGGGCACTTTGAGGATCTAACTCATTTCAGCTATTTAGACACCTACTAAGAAAGGAATAAAGTCATTACATTGCTCACATCAACCTACGCTTTTTGTTGGGGGTTCAAATCTCCAGAAAAACCAGAGTGAAACCTACCCCAAACACTGCAGGCTAGAAGGGAAGGGTGCCTTGTGCTTGCACTTCTGTCATATGCTAAAATTCCTCAGGGAGTTCATTCATTTACCATCTGGCAATAACAAAAGCTTACCAAAGGAGCATCCTGGGCTGTGGGTTACCATTGGTCTCCAGTTCAGTAGCAAATGGAGAATTTAATTTCTGTTGTCCTCGCTTTCTCTGGCCTGCCAGCACAATCCTAGACTCTGTTTCAACAAGGTCTAAAGAGGAGGACTCCATCTCTTTTGGGATTAACAAGTTCCTTCAGGGCAGCCAAAAAAAAAAAGAGCTGATGATGGAAGAGGGAGATCTGGCAGGTGATTTTCCTCTACTTCCATAAATACCCCAGTGGTTGCAGAGTAGTCGCTAGTTTGCAGAGAAGGCAGTTGTGCCTTCAAACCCAAGGCAGGAAGGGTCAGAGTGCTTTTTGTGATCCAAAATGATGTTTGGGGAGGGCAGTGTGGTACTTCCTTTAATACAGCCAAATTTCATGCGCAGCAAGAACGGGGGCTAAAAATAACCCAGGATGCTAATGAGGGCCTGGCGCACACCGTCTGTACGATGAGATGATGATTCTTTTTGAAAATGCAATAATTTAAGGGGTTGTTTCATTTTGTTTCTTTCTGCTGCTGCAGTGTTCAGAAACACGAGGCTGTTTGGGTCTTCAATTTTTTATCCCTAATCTTAGGAAAATGAAATGTTAATGGACAAAGGGGAAAGCGACTAGAAGCGAGAGCTGCTTTATTTTTCCTGAGGCTGCTCGCACGTGATTAGCAAACAAAGTGGGTCAGAGAGGGCTTTCATAACATTTCAGGTGCATTTCCACAGAGCCCAAGATGGGGGATCGGGATATTTCTTAACCAGAAATACTTTGATTTTTCCCAATTTGTAGGTGCTGGGAGTTGAAGCATCCACACTTTTTTTATTCCAGCCCAAAGCTTAGACACGTGGCTCGTGCAAGAGAAGGACTGCRAGCTCCATCTGGACCCCTCCACAAGCCTGGGACACTTCTGCAGCCTCGCAGCCCTTTTCCCAGGCTCTAGACTGTCCCCCGGGAGCACACGCATGATGTAGCCTGTCCTCCATTGCAGGCACCGCTGAGAGCTCCCTGTCCTCAGCTTGGTCACCTCTCCTCCTGAAACCYACCCAACAGCTCCAGGTTAGCCCAGGACACTCGCTTTCGTGGGACACCCGCTTCCCCGGCTGCCCATACAGCTGACATGCAGACTTTCCCTGGGCATGAGACATCTCACCACTCTGGAAGAGAGGTGGGGCAGAGGTAAGGGCTTGCTTGCATCTGTGAGCAGCACGGGCACAGCAGAACCAAAATCCAGCCTTGGATGCAGCTGCTGGTGGTGAGGCTTAACCCGCCTCCAGCTCTGGTGCATCCAGGCAAAATTGCTGAATGGTTCAGGCATGATGAGGACATTGCATGGCGCAGGGCTGCGTAAACCACATCTCTGAAGGAAACCAGGCTGAAAATCAGAGCAGAAAGCTAGAATTGTTTATGAAACATATCTTTTTTTCCTCTGAGAGACAGCCAACTGCCTGCCTGTTAACAGCCTACATTGGTGGACCATAAAGCATGCAGCAGATCAGGAGCTGTTTTCTGGCACGCGCACACTTGTCTCCTATAAATACTTTGATTTTCCCCAGTTTGTAGGTGCTGGGGTCTCCGAGAGGGAACAAAACAGGTATTGTCTCTTAATGCTCCTATTAAACAGAAYCACACAGATGGTAATTAATGCATCATGACACAACTAAATTGTAAGTAGAAATTGCTGCAACAAGAAGTCACCACAAGAACAGCAGGATTCAGATCAGTGTTCATTTTGAGATCGACTCCTTCTTCTTTGCTTGAAGAGCTAGGGACCAGCTATTCTACATCATGAAAGATTTATTTGTTTGCTTTCTTGAGTTTCGGGTCATAATGGAGCTTTGTTATCTTTAATAGATTCATGTACTCCTTCCCCAGTGCTTTGTCAAATAATAATACTTACAAGGCAATAAAAGCAAAAAGAAAACACAAAGATAAGAACCACCCCCTGTGTCATAAGTTCTGGATGGGTGAATGTGTGTGCGCATTTGTGTGCGCGTGTGTATAGGAGAGGGGTTGTTTATTGCACCGTCCAGCACAGAATAAGATAATTTATGTACCATCTACATGCAAATGTATCTTTCATTTAGGTAATAAACTGCACCCTTGTATAATTTACCCAAACAATGGAGCTGCGAGGACACCACTACTAATCTTCAAAAATCAACTGTGCCTTTTCAAAAGGGATTTTTGTCTTTCTATGAATTGATCAAACTTGACAAGTAATTTCAACCTAATGTTCACGGCTATCCTCCTCTCTCCTCAGCATCTGTAGGTGAGAAATCCTATTTTCTGGAAGTGACAGAGTAATGCAGGAGGCTGCAGACGTCTGTAAAAAAACAGAAGTGGTTTTCCCAGAGCTACAGGCAAAACAAGGGTGGATTCAGGAAGGATATGAGTATTTTTTGAAAAAATGATATGTTCTTCATGCCTGCAACCGTCCACATGGAGTCACATTTTTTAAGCCACTAAGTTTAATGAGAGCAACTAAGAGATTAAAACGTCTCTGTATTTAAAATACCGTGGTAGAAATGCTCCAGTGGAATAGCCTTGCTCTTGTTAACAAATATAATAAAGACTCTCAGAAGAAATTCATTCTGCAAAATTATTGCATCAATGAAAACTGCATTATAGACAAAGAGACTGAATGTAAACTCAATTTGCTTCCAGATTTATTTATAAAAATATCAGCTTTGACTGAAAGCTGATTAGTCCTACATCAAGCAATACAGGAGAAATTGGAGAAAGGCCAGTTATCACCCTGCCAGGATCACTGACATGACTGAGATTATTCCAAAATAATTTGCACAGCTACCAGAGAGTCCTGTGCGAATTTTTGTTTTTCTCCCAGTAAGTACAGTGCCAGCTTCTTATGGCCCTTTTCGGCAGTATCAGGACACTTCAGGGAATACAGAGCAGCTTCCGTGCACCAGTGGATGGAGATYTGGTATCCCTAGGCTGAGCGTATCCAACCTCAAACATAAGCACATCCACGTGCAATCCATATAAATACACGAACATCGAGGGAATAATTAATTTTTTTGCTTAGAAAACCTTCTGTGCACGTGTTTTCCCCCTTTCTGGATCACTGTTGCTCCTGAGAAATCATTCAGGGCTATTTTCCCTAGCAAGTAGGAGGTCCCCGTGTGGGACACCAGGCACCCTCACACTCACTCCAAGGTGAAAGGGTGGGGTTTTTACCGTGCCTACATCTAGAAAACTGGACCCAGGAGTGTCCCCAGCTGCTGGGTCCTGCTGCACATCTGTGTGTGTCCTGCCTTCAAGAGCCCCAAGCCAGGCTCTTTCCTACACGCACACTCTACTTCCCAGGCAGAGGAAGCCCTTAGCTCCTCCTTCAGCCCTCTTCTGGGGCTGCTTATTGTCATCTTTGGGACAGACCTGCTAAACATAAGCTAAAGTACTCATTTCGTGAGGATGAGAGAGATAAGTGATGGCCAGCAGGCGAGCTATGACTCAAGGCCAGCTGTAGGTCAGGTTGAAGCACCTGGCTGTACAAGGTATGAGGGATGGTTGGAGGGTGGCAATTCACTTTGGTGTCACGTGAGTTTTTGAGGTTCTGAAATCTGCTTTAATTTTCCCATTACAAGAAATCCCATAGCTTCTGATGGTTTTTACAGCAGAGGATTATGTCAAAACKGATTGAAAAAGTCCTTTGGAAGATTGAAAAGGTCAGGGCTTTCAGGTCTTTATGTATTTCTCCCCCTTTGTTCCCCTCCCTCAAGGATATAACCAAACAGTCCACCTCAAACTTCATTAAAGCATAATGGGAAAACATGGTCAAAATCAATATAGGACCACAAAATATCTTCTTCAGGAAAAAAAAATAAAAGTTAGCAAAAAATACATTTTTAATAAAAAAAAAAAAAAGTTCTCTGCAACTCTCCTAAGCACGTTGTCTTCCCAGACATCCCAGCTGAAATGAAAGTTAAGCTTCTTCCGGTTGTCTGGTAGGTGGAAACTGTGTTAGCATCTCAGTCAAGAAAATTATCTTCATCTCGAGGTCTGGTCATTGCTGGTTAATCCGGGTCATGGGGTTTTCTGATTGCACAAGCAAGATCTGATCCCCTAGATTTGCTCCATGAGGGCACTGACAGCAGTAAATCAGTGGAGCAGTGGTAGGTTGGCCATGCAAAGAGAGAGATGAGATTTTTTTTGGTCACAGAACTCACTAGAATGGGATTTCTGAGCCAGGAAAATGCCAGGTATGTTTGTTTCTACTTCAGTATGGGGAATAAGATTTCATTTCCACCCTGCGTAAATAAATAGTGGTTTGCCAAAATATATTGGTCTCTACTAACAACATTAGTCTTGTAGGTAAAACAAATCAAAATAAAAYAAAACAATGCCTCTATAATCATTCATCAATTTCTTGAATCATACAGTCCTGAAGAATGTTGTTTTTTGCCCCTTAAACCCCTGGGCTCCCTGAGGTTGTGAGCTTAAACCCATGGTGAGGTCAGAGAGTTGGAGTACATTGATGAGAGCTCCTCTCCTCTCCTCTCCTCTCCTCCTCTCTCCTCTCCTCCTCTCTCCTCTCCTCTCCTCTCCTCTCCTCTCCTCTCCTCTCCTCTCCTCTCCTCTCCTCTCTTCTCTCCTCTCTCCTCTCTCCTCTCTCCTCTCTTCTCCTCTCCTCTCTTCTCCTCTCTAGCTGTTGCTCTGGGCCATCTATCAACCATAGCTGAAGTCAGGCAGGACTGGACCTGCTACTCCCACCATCAGCAGAAAAAAGTTCTCTAAATCCTTTGGGTCATTGAGAGGAACAGGGTGAGAGCCCAAAGCCAAGGAAACCTTCATTTTTCTTTGAAAAGAGAGGCAGCAGCCTAAGGTACTGCCAATTTCCATAAAGCCATAAAAGTCCGGCAGTATCAGTAAGACAGGATTCAGTCGCGGCTCCTCATTATTCAGAGCGATTGGAGGATATGGAGAAGTCAGAGTAATCTGGAGCAAACAATGAAAGTTATCAAGGCTCCTCTGATTAAAACTGCAAATCCTACAACCCTAACCCTAATACCCCCTGTGGAAAGGTGAGATTAGCCTTGGTCCCGCGAAAAGATAACTCTATCTTTTCCTTAAGTTATGTGTTAAAATTCAATCTTCTCCCAGGAGACGGCTTGCATGGATATTGCTTTTTCTCCCCCCCTAATTAGGAAAGTATAAGAAAGTAAACACTGCTGCTTGCACACTAATTGGCATAGCAGAGCGGGCTGCCTCTGTGCTCTCTGATTGCTTTATTAGCACGCTAAGCCTACCTACATGGCCAGGGAGGCTGAGCGAAGGGGGCTTTTCCCAGCCCTTGGGGGTTAAACGGTGTTTTGCAAGACGCTGAAGCAATCTGTCGACTTCTCCTCCCATCTGCACTGGCGTGAATCTGCAGCAAGCAGGCGTGCTGCCGGGGAGAGCCAGCCTGCCTCCTCGGGCCTYGCACGCTCCTCTGGTCATTAGGAGCTATTTTTTAATGGGATTTTTTTCTGCRTGATTGGTGCACACCAGGGGTGATCCCGACCTCCCCGAGGCTCCYGATCCAGCCAAATCTTTGCATCCCTAAAAGCTGCCCTTAATGTCAGTGAGACAGGCTGTGAAGGCTGCTTTCTTGGCAGCACGCTGGAGGGAAGCATTTATRTGTTTTGAACTAAGCCAGGGCCTGCGATGGCTGACATCCTCCAGGGATGGGGACAGAGGTGGCAGCCRGTGGGATAGGCGTTCAGAAGATGCTCAACGTCAGCACGTGGTGGAACACTCTCCCCTCTGCCGTCCTCCCGCAGTCCTTCACTCCAGTAAGCCCCCAGTGCATTTTTTCCTGGCTGACACCCCAACCAGAGCCGAGGCAGGAGTGCCAGACTTCTTYGCACAACCAACAGGGAAGGACAAAAGAGTGCAGAGGGGCTTTTTCCAGCTCCCACTGGTGCCAACAGTTCCTTGTCACAGCAAGGCACATCCTTGACGAATTTCCCTCCCTCGACTTTCCGAGCYGCTGTGCTCAGCAGTGCCTCCATATGGGGCTGCTGGTTTTCTGCAGGAAAAGACCAGTTTTGGAGGATGGATGGAGCAGAGGAACTCTCCTGGAGAAGTGCAGACACCACGGGGCAGGGGACCCACTGCAGAAACCCATGCCACCGGAGGGCTCAGCAAGCCCCGCTGAGGGGCACCAGGATGAGCCTCTGCCTGCAAAACGACCCTTCGCAAAGCCCGGAGAAGATGACAAAGCAGCAGCCGGCATTAATGTGACACTTTTCTTTTGTCAGCCAGGCTCTGACTGTGCTCGGATGGAGATAATAATAACTCGGTGTCGTTTTGTTTCYAAACCAAACACGGATGAGACCTTTGAGATCAACTGGAAACCCTGCTGATGTCTTTAAAACATGTCCATGGCAGGAATGCAAAACATTAGCCGTAATATTTATTTTGCACAGTATAACTATGTTTTGAGAAGGGGAGAGCGGTGCTCATTAGCAGCACAAATTTACCAACCTGTGTTTTCAAGCTATTAATATGGTGGCTAGTGTTAATGGAAATATAATAGAATGAGGTGCTTTTAAAAGTATGGGAGTTAGCACAGTCAGGAAAAAAAAGAAGACATTAATGAAATTTTAATGAGAAAATCATCTTGCAGTAATTCTACAAGTAATGATTATTTCCTTGATTTGACTAGCCTGAATAGCTTTGTCTTTGCTGGGATGCGTTTGCGAGGTGTGCATGTGAGGACGGCGAATGATGCATTACAGGACACAGTTGTGACTGTCCTGGAAAAGAAACATGGTTCAGGATTTTACTGTCTACCTGGATAAGAGGCTAGAGCCTATCCACCTCCTTTCCTCTGAAGTGCAGGGAAGGCTCTCGGACATGCTTTGGCCACTGGCTGCTAGTCATCATCTCACATCTCAGCTCTCTCAATTTATCCTTGGAGTCACCTACCCTCCTCCTTTGGAGCTGGAGCTGAGGCTCTTGACTTAGGTAGTAGACCTTGTCCTCCAGGAGCATGTGCACCCAATTAGACACTCAGTATAAACCMAATAATACAAGGGATGTCATTATTGCACATGCATGTACTCGTGCACGCCTCAAAGAGGTTTCCTCTTTGCTGGGAAGTGACCRATGCTCTTACCCACCCCTGAGGCGTGCTGACATGGGCAGACCATTACAGCTTTCCATCAGTGAAGCTGATCTGGAGGAATGGGATGGTGCTAACTGGGCAAGAAGCACCAAGGATTTGTCTTACCTAGCTYGGGGTGCCAACAGGGCAGTTGTCTCCACCTGAACAGCCCACTCTCAGCTCCCTTCCCTGTCTGTGGGGAGAAATGGGTTCATTTAGCATCAATTCTATCTGATCTCTTTTGGACCTCTRCTCTAGGAGAGGTCTCACACCTTGAAGGGGCCTATTTGCCTTCACTGGGAATAATGGTGACCACATATGAGCTTGRGATTTACCCTGCAAACATGCTGTGTGAATCCAGACAGACGTGGTCAGTCCTTCCAAGATCCATCTCTCCTAAGGCGAAGTTGTTGCATATAGGTACATCACTCCTCTCCACTGATGACATCAGAAATTACCAGGAGGAAAGAGCAAGAGAGATGTTGTTTCAGGGATGGATCAGGATGATTTCCATACTGCAGTTCCGGCTTAGGTAGCTTAAGCCTGTCTTATCACGCCTTGATGGTAGAGAGGACACTCAGGCAAGGAAGATTTCTCCCTTGTCCAACAGAGACAGCATCACCATGATCCTCTGTTTGGATCACGTCTCCCTGAACCCCATATAAATCACTGTTGAGAAGTTGTATCTGAGTAGCTTGGTTAAATCTGTATGGATCTTAAAGATACAGCCTCAAAAGAGGCATTTCTTGCTGTTCCCGGAGTCTGACATCTAGAATATCCTCTCACCATCTCCCAGTCCTGCAGCTGTTATAAAGAGATAACTTCTGCCACTCTCGATTAGGCAAATAGTCTCTGGTCCCCCACAAAAGGGCTGGATCATGGTGGTAAGCCAGCGGAGAAATCCCCTGTGATAAAGACTTTCTCGCGGCTTAAAGCTCCTGGTGCCAGCCACTGCTGGTACAAAATTAATAAATTCTGGGGCCAGAAAGGAACTAATTGTCTAGTCTGAGCCCCTTGACAGAATTAAGGGCCACTTGATTTCACTCAGTATTCTCACGCTGAGCTCAGAACTCTTTGCTGAGCTGTGGCATGCTTTTTAGGAGGACATCCAATTGCTTTCTAAGGTTGCCACTGAGAAAACAAGACGGGAGGGTATCCASGAGGGGTGTTGCTTTCGGTGCCTTCTTTTTTAGTACTGGTCACRCTTTGCAGCAAAAGTAAACTTATGCCCTGTCAGACCGAAATGATTTGTTAATGTTATGTTCAGTGTTCTGTCCCCACTGTTACTGCTCACTCAGAGGAATGGTGCGTGAGCCCCCAGCGTGGGGTGTAGGCTTTGGCGGGCCAAAGTCCAGGAAGTGTGCTATTACCTGAGTTGTTTTTTTTTTTCTTATGTTTTTTTGCATTCTGGATTTAGAAAGGTTAAAGTGAAAACTGGAAGCCAAACCTTCATGCCTGAACTGTAATACAGCAAGGTAGCTCTGACCACTTCAAAACTGTAATACCCATGAAATCAAGTGGACACCTCCAATATTCAGAAGTCACTGGAGCGACTCTCCATCATTTTCTTTTCCCTGTAGATTTATTCTGTCATTTGTTTTTGTTTGTTTTCTTTCCAGCATACTACGAAATTTAAAATTAAAGTTCTACTCTGAGGGGAAAGGAGTGCAAGAGGTGTTATAATTTATCTGAGCTGCTGAAGTAGAAGGGAAAAACTCAGCGAAGATATTGTTTGTCACCTGCCCTTTAAACCAGAGTATATTGCTCTGAAAGGTGTACCACATTGCAAGGAACCTTTAGTGCCATTTGCAGTATTGCTTCAAGCTTGGTTGCTCACAACTTAATTTCTCCAACAGTTTCTACCCGAAAGCAACTTGCGTATTAGGAAATAACACTGCAAACGTGGATCACGCAGAAACACTTTTCAGCATCAGCAGTAGCATCAGTCCCAGAAGCGCACGGAAGCTGAGGGGTTGTGCAGAGCTCTTGCCTGCCGGTGCACAGGGAGCCAAAAGGGATCRAGCAACGTGTGTCGCTGACTCATGACCGTTTTCTTGCTACCTCTCCTATGAGTTTTATTTTAGTGAAATGTAATCCCACAGGGTGTCATTTTAGTCATTGTCACAGACAACACAAAAAATAGATTAGTCGCTTTTCTTTTTTCTTTCATTTCACCACCTGAATTTTCTGTGGACTGAACTTGTTTGCTTCAGGTCCTGATTCAGCAGAGTACTTAAACGTGCATTTAATACTCAATGGGTTATTAGTAGAACAGTTTGTAAACATTTTCAGGATGGAAAAATGTGTCTGTGCTAAAGCTTTCTCTTCCTATAGCAAAGGGAAACAAATGGTAGTGTGGAACCTCTTCAAATTTTTGCTGTCGTTAGCTCTTCTTTATGCAGAAAGCTGGACTTTGCAGCAGCAAATCTTGTAGCATGAGGAATCAGAGATCTCTCATCCAGCTTTATAGTTTAAAATGTAGATGTTTACATCTAAACCAATTACTGTGGCTTCCTTTATAGCCAAGGAAATACGCACTCGTGGGATGCTGCCGCAGGTCCCCTGTGCGGGCGGTGGTGAGAGGAGACCCCCTGCGCCCATGCTGAGACCTTCACAGTGGCCATGATGGGTCCCCACAGCTTTCCTCAAGGGTAAACCTACTTTTTCCTTAAAACTTGAAACCCCCACATTTTCAGCTTTGAGCTCAAGTTGTTGATTTCTTTCTTCAGTGAAAAAATGAAGCCGGTTGCTGGTAATGGCGGCATTTCTTCCTTCATAATCCATTTGAAAGAGGCAGGTAGCACTACCAAGCTGTTCAGTTCACGGAATTTATTTGCGTTTTCAGCTCGCTGTGAAGCTTCAAAGTGCCATGTAAGTATTATTGGGACTGTGTTTTCAAGACTGTCCATCACCAGTCTTATTGCTGCATACTTGAGCATATTGCTATCCTTTGTAAACATCCACAAAACCTGTCTTGTGAGAGGGCATTATTTGTTTATTCCTGGACACTTTTAAAGGATCTGGACATGAATTATAATGAATTCCATATATATGTGTGTGCGTGTCTGTGTGCATATGTGCATGTGTGCGTGTGCACATACGCATGTGTATACATGACTTATATATATATTTATATATATATATATGGAATAACGTGGAATTATGTTGGAAATAGATGATCCAGAAAAAGAATTAACCAGGCATGAACTGTACCTCTTCACCTTCATTTTATCTCTGATATGTATATTTGCACAAGTACCTTGTTTCCGCTGTCGCTGCCTGTGTTAGTGACACCTCCGCCTGTTGCAACACAGAAGAGGGATGGCAAAGTCATGATGCTGAGGAAGCAAGAGGGCTCCTGTCTCACCAAATGACAGGGACATCTCCGACCATAGTGTTTCCTGGGGTATTTACTGTGYGCACATACTGGTTAATAGCAGAAAGGAAAGCCATAGCTGTAGATGAACAATCCACCAGTAAACGAGGTCATCCCAAGTGGTGCTCGAGCTCTGGGCGAGGCTGCAGTGTTGCAGCCCAAGTCCAAAGGCTCATTTCTCCAAGGCTGGGTACAGCAGGCAGTTAAGACACTTTCTGCAGACCAAGAAGCAGTTGTAAAGGAGCCTGGCCCATTTCCCAGGCATGTCAAGACCTAATGTAAGATGGGCAGGTTTTCAGACTGTTTTGCATGTGTTTAAATCCCTTTCCTGGAGACTCTGTGAATGGGGATATCTTTTGTTAAACCACTGTAAAAAAATTACCAGGCAGCTGCCTTTTGGTCTCTGCCTTCACCCCATCTCTCCCAGAGCAAGGGGGTGCTGCCTGCCCCTCTGTCATAGCCACCAGGCTGGGAGCAAGTCCCATGACTCCCTCCCTGTCCCTCTCCCTTCCTTTGCCTCCTTTCTCTATTGAAAACTGTGTGTTTCCCTCCAGCAAAGAAGCGGAGCAGCATAGAGCTGTTACTGGGTGCTRTCATGGTGGGAGGCTTGGGGGTCTCAAAGGAGGGGGTGGATGAGGTAAAGGATTGAGGACTGATGGTTGACACCCCAGCAGGATGCAAGCTTTGGGAAAGGGGCTTACCATCAGGTCCTTCGCCTAAATACCCCCTCCCTCACACGCCCTGTGAACTGCTTCTTGCAGGGCCAGAACTAATATGCCTTATGTCTCAGGAGGAAAGACTCCTTGCAATCCATACAGGAATCAATATGCCAACTTTTCTAACGCGACTTCTTCCTTTTAATGGAGGACTCAGCTGAATACAGAAAATCACAAGGGTCTTCAGCCATACCTGGCTCTCCTAAATATCTATCCAGAGAAATTAGTACTGCTCCATGTCTGAGCAAGTCTGTCCTGCTGAGACCTAAGAAAGAGGTTTAAAAGGAAAGGCAGGTCTTACTAGCGTAGCACAGCCCTCTACCACTATGCACTTCTGAACTACAGCTACGTCAAGTCCCACCGTGTTGGAGCAACAGCCCTGTGGCTGCACCCACCCTACAGATTCGCCCCAAGTTGCAGTGGTAGAAATCYCGAAGTTAAATTATTAAGAGGAAATGTTTCAAATGGGGCAAAGCCTGGCCCTTCCTTTTGCCTGATGACATTTTTCACCTGTAAAAATTGCACCTCCATGTTTGCACTTGCAAAACACTTCCCTGTGTACTTGCATCTCTCCCCACTCCCCTTTACCCCAACAAATAGCTGGAGGTGGCATCAGTTTTATCTGAGCTTGCTTTTTGATCCCAGGGGGAAAGGGTCTGTGCAAATTGCAAGACTGACCTTCCAAAAATGAGGCCTTGAATTACTCCTCTCTTATATTTAACTTCCGATTTACCATATGGTGGGAAGATAAATTAGATAGGTCAATTAGGAAGCCCTGGAATTCTGTTCATCATTGTGCTATGCAATCATAGACGCATCTCGCCTTTAGGACCCTGAATATGCTGACATGTAGTCTTTTCTGCATGCCAGCCTCACGGCATCTCCATCACAATAAAGGAGCGGGAGGGGGAGATGGTTGGAGTAGCCAAGAAAATCAGGAAAAACAACCAGCTAAATTGAGTGCTTTCTAATCTAATGCATTTAAGTCATACTCAATAAAGCTTGCCAACAATCCCTGGCCTCTCTGCTGCAAAGATCATAGAGGCATGTGATTAGAATAACGTGTGTCTTCTAAAAATCCTCTTCTAAAAAGATTTTCATTCTGGATAGGCAACACGTAATGAATCGGAAACTTTGTCCCTTTGTGAGCGTGGGGTGAAGGGGGCATCCACCAAACCCACCCAGCCCCGGGAGTCCTAYCGCTCTCTGCCTGCTGCAAGGTGGAGAACCCACCAGCTATGGCAAGTTTTTTCTTCCCTGCCAAAAGTAAATAAATGGAACAGAAATAGCGCTGATCAGTCCTGCATTCAAGTAATTTCCTGAAACCAGTTTTGGGCTTGAAATCATAGCCCAGTTTTAGATACCAGCAAAAGCAGTCGCACATCCAAGGGTCCTCAGGAACCTCATCCCTCAGAAAAGTACTGATTTCAACATATGACTTACAGGAACTTGTCCCAGGTGAGGCTCTTGGGGTTTAGGAGATGAAAGTGGGCAAGGATTTGAGGAGAGATTAGGCATATAGTAAGGAAATGGATAACCATGGTGTCGCATGGGCAGAGGGGCAGAGCAAATCTGTGACTGGGCTGTCAAGAGGAAACACAAATATTTTTTTGAAGACTAATTTAAGTTTTGCATCTGAATCTTGTGAAAACCATACCGGATTAAACCTTGATTATATGTTGTAAAAGAGTACAGATCATGAAACACATACTTTGTGACTGTTTATTTGCCTGGAGAAGAACAACTCCATGGACTGTGTGAATCCATGCTCTAGCTGTGTTTATTCCCAGGAGGAGTCTGAACTTTCCACTTACAGGATAACTGTTGACCATGCCAGAAAACAGTACTTTCTTGGGCAGTCTTGGTCAATCTAATGCTCCAGCTCTGGAGATGTTCTCTAGCAGGGTCACTTGCTGCTTCTCCCCCACCACCATCTTAGCAGAGCACATCAGACTGAATAATGTCACAAATGAGGTGTCCAGCCTTCTGAGGGGGGTTGCATTTGTGTGTTGTATTTCACACCTGGTGTTAGAGCCAAGAAACGCTTCAGAGTCTCTCAAACTGCACCAGAGCAAAGCTCTGTTTGCAGCAATGATGTTCAATGCACCTTCCCCTATTACAGTTAGGCTTCCCCAGACTGCTGGTATCTTTGCAACCTGGGAGTATTAGAGGACATGTGATGAAGAAGATATTTCTGTCCTAGACATGCCTATAAGTGCCTGAAGAACCAATGGAAGAACCAACTTGAGSAAGAAGGGGCGGGACGGGTGGATATTCAAGGAGGGATCCATACTCACCTTCATAGCCTCACCCAGCAATGGGCAGGGCAGCAACGCTGAATACAGCAAAGCTCAGCACCCCTTCCTACCATGTCCTCCTCAGAGGTCACTCTTGCCAGGTCAGAGCTCTGGCTCTGGCCTGGTGGGGTGGGATAACCTCCCTTTTCTAATCTGACTGCACCTGTGACAGCTGAGGACATGGGAGGTGATCAAAGCTGAGTGGCTCTATTCCTTGCCCAACACCCACACCACCGGAAAATCCAGATGAAGTTGAAAGCCTAAGATAGCTGAGAAAATGTACAGCCAAAACAGACTTGCTGCATACCAATGCATGGGGAGAGCCCTTAATATCAGCCATATTATTCAGCTGTATCTACAGTCCTCACACTTTCTTTGGAAAATTGGACAGGAATGAGGATACGSCTTGTGACATCCGATACCTGGAGAACCACTGATCTGTCTCAGTTTTGCAAACACATTTAAATTGAGCAGTAAACTATTCTTGAACTTGGTGCCAGACTCTGCTTTTATTTGCTCTGGTAAAAAGGTGAATAAATGCAGCATTAATGCACATCGATTTTATTGGAAATTAGGCTGTCGGCTTTAGCGTGGCATATGGTATTTTGTTGTACCAACAATTAGGTATTTACAGGCACGCAATTTTATGCCTAAGGCTAGCTTCCGCCAAGCAGTAAGGGTTTGCACATATGGTGCAGATTTCCTATAAACAAGGAGCTTAGGTGGAATAGCAGAGCACTGGAAGGTTGCATTCAAGTCTGATATAGTACCTTGACGAATTGTAATTTCTCTTTGCTTGTTCCATCTCGGAGCCATACAGCAATGCACTACCTCTAACCATTCCCTACAGTGTGTCCCATAGAAAAAAACTTTTCAATTCTCTTTATGGAATTAAATTAGCACTGTTACAATTCCTCCTTCAGGATGTTAAAGAATATATAAGGAACCTGTTTCYGATCTCCTGCTGACAGAGACACACAGTTTTATACTTCCAGTATAAGTGAAATCTGCTCCAATCCCCTACCTGCTTCTTTGTTGAGTGCTCTTTTGCAGTGCCCATGAAATCTCTGATTATTAAAATAGTTAAAAATAGCTATGGGTTAAGAGCACTTGAACCTTTTAGTACTCTTCGAAGAGTAATTTAGAAAACCTGACAGGGTTCATTGTTCTGTTCCTGATCAATATAATCTTTTACATCATTGGCAGTAGAGTACCAGCTAGACCAAGGGAAGATGACTACTCACAAGTAAGCTGTTGAAATAAAAAGATATTAAGCAAAAGGCTTGGGCATCATTCAGTAACGACCTTCATCAGTGGAAACGTTTTTGTATTTTAAGTGAATTAATGAGCTGTAATTATTAGTGATCTCGGAGACAGGAATCAGAGAAAGCATTTTGTATAACGCAAACAGTACAACACAAATGGAAGCACTGTCTGTCTCAAACAATCAGACAAGGTCCCTTTTGTTATAATTAAATGTTATCACCTTCCTTGCTTCTTAAAATGTGCTTCGCACTTTATATTTTGACACGCTCATGCCACCATCTTGTCACTATTTATGGTACAGTCACATCTGCCATAGCAATGGAGGTTTTGAAAATGTTTTACCTGACTTTTAACAGATGGATGTTAATGGGATATTTATTTACAGAATAAAATTAAATCAGAGCTGAATCTTAATGCACAATTTACATAATCAGCTTTGTTCTGAGCTGGTGAGCTGTTTTTCCCAGCACTTTGGACCCTTCAGTCACAGCTGCATCAAAGAAACAGCCACTGAGAATGGAGATTAAACAATTTCCTAAAGCTAGAAGTCTTGATGAGAATCTATTATTCTATATTAGAATCCCATAATTTCTCCAGTCACTGCCATGAGATCAAAGATGTATGCTAGAACTTTGGCATAGCCCRCAATCAAAAGAAGATGTTCAATTTGCATTTAGAAAACATTTCTGTCAATTATATTTTTCTGAAAATCTGAAAGTTCTGCGATTTTACCTTTTGTACCCCAAACAACCAAAAAAACTATTAACCCAGAGGCATAAAAAGGCTGAAAAGCTAAAATGTATATATTACAATGAGTTTGGTGAGATTTAGTTGTGCTATTTGTGCGATCTAGCTATGTCCTGCTGACACTCAGCTTAACTGGAGTTTTGCCACAGGCTTCAAGGAGCGCAGGACAGAACCCTCAGATGCAATGCTGAAAACCTGCTCGGTGGCTAAATCCCTAACTCTGAGGCTGGGTGAATGGCTGTGAGCCACCGGGATCAGGCTGGGGAGATGATGTCAGGTTCAGGAAACAAGCTTTTGCTTTTTGCCTACAAGGAGAGCGAGACAAGTGACCTCTGCCAAGTCACTTATGGCKCCCCCACCTCCCTTTCCTTCTGTATCCTTCAGGGTGCTGTCTGGGCAAATGCATTAAGGGATGTGCCCATCGCTCAGGCGTGGGCTCTTCCCATCCAACCTTGGCCACTCCAGGTGTTCTGCAGCCAGTGGGGAAAGACCTGCACCCCTGGAGAGGGTCTCTCTGGCAAGCCTGCCTTCCTCCGTCAGTTGCAGAAGCCATTTCAGGAGGCCATGGGTCTCAATTAGTGCTTTCATTTAAGTGCCTCCACCTAGGTGGGATGAATACCACTTTGGAAAATGTAGTAGCGTTTTAAAGCTGTCTGCTTTAAAACCAGCCAACGGCCTCCATAAGAAACAATTTCTTCATGCACCTTATCTGAAGAGTTGCTCGCCCCCTTCTTTGCACCTCACTGCATGAATATTGTGAGTGGTCTGTGCTCAAATTTAAATATCCAAAAAAGAAGATGAYTAGTCCCGTTTCAACCCAAAGGTTGAGTGAAAGACTTCCACCATATCCTGCATTTAAAAGTACATTTATGGCTAATTCTGTGCTGAACTGGGACAGACACTGGGAAGACCAGACTGGGCTGCTGAGAACCTCAATAAATAGCCTGCACCACCATGGAGAGCATGGGTTTGGGCCAGAGCCACAGCTTCTGAAGCACATCCCCGACTTCATGAAATCACAAGCAAAACTCTGGGAAAACTGTCTTCAGCAGTTAACAGGAGCAAGCCAGGGCTCAAGGAAGCTCAAAACACTTTGAAAAAAATCCTGAATTGAAATTTAGGGATGGGAGGATGTGATAGAGCTGCTAAGACAAGCGCAAAAGGCCAGGGTGAGTGTTATATAAAGACAGTACAAAACCAGCTGTATTAGACTGCCCAATAAGAAACGAGAACAGGAAAGTCAGCATTTGCAAGGAGCCCAGCTACAGGCAATAATCCAATTTACAGGGAAGCAAGAGGCTGATGGTGACCTTGCCAAAAACCCAGCTTTCCAAAAATAGTACTGACAAATGAGTAGTGTAAAAATAAGGAGCTAATCAGCAACAGTAAGAAGGAGAGAGACAGAAAGTTTGTCTCTCTGCAAAAGGTGAATTATGCACTGTAAGAATGACATCCATCCATTGCAAACCAGAATAGCTATCAGTTTCCAGGGACTCGTAAATCRGTGAGCAGGTTAGGAAAAAAATTAAGCTTATCCCATTTTTTCCCAAACCTGCCTAACTGTTATAATTAACAAGTTGTTCCTGTAAATACCTGCTGCTGCATTTTTCCTCCATTCATACTTTAAATAGGCTGCAAAAGCTGTGAGCCCAGCCCTCCTCACCAGCACCCACTCTGGATGGAGACCTGTAGGATACTGATGGCCCCCACTTGAAGTGGTTAATGCCACTCGCTGGGAGCATGGAGCAAAGCAGAGATTGGGCAGTGCTTAGGACTGTCCCTGTGCAGTCCTGTGGCACTCTGCAGGCAACTCAGTCAAATCTCACCATCTGTGCCCTCAACATTGAGTAACAGATTGAGTAATACTCAGGTAGACCGAGCAATACTTGTGATCRTCTGCCTTTCTCCCATCACCCAGAAGTAATTCTCCTCTGTTGTCACCAACTCAGTCCAAATAAGCACATGTTGGAGATTTGGTACCTTCTGGGATTATGAGAGTTTGCTTAACGCACAGTCCTCTGCAAGATTAAGTGCTGGGCATTCATTATGGGCATTGTTATCTCAGCACATGACAGACTTGAGAAATCTTTAAGGTATGAGYCAATTCAACTTCTCTATGAGAGATGCCAAAAACCATGCACCAGGTATAGACTTTTTATAAGGAAGATCAAAGATGCAAAGCATTGATCAAAGTGCGAAGGGCTCACAAAACCTAATTCCCTCCAGGAACATCGTTAACATTCGTGAGAAGTAGCGTGTTCCCCTGAGAATCCTAGATGTGTTCCTGACAGTTAAGCTCTGCCCAGACTAACTCAATTTTATTCACAAAGTAATAATTTCCCCACACAATGAAGAGATCTGAGTCAGCTGCTTAATGAAGGCATCCCACAGAAAGCAAAGCCAGGGACTGGGACTGGCAGCACATGCTCCCGAGCTTGTGCCACTTCACCACCCGGTGAAGCACTTCTTCTGCTCGGGACTGCCAAGCTCCTCACTCAGAGAGCACAATATGTGCCCTCTAACTCAGAGACCTCCAAACTGAACAYCTAAGTTGGAGCTAATTGCTCCCAAAGCAATTATAGAGGCAACAGAGAGAAGCAGGTGACTCCAGCTGGTGTCTCAACCTCTCCTAAAACATTTGTCTAAGAGAGCCTAAATCACAGCCTGAAGATGCCCATTTCTTCCTACAGGCTAGAAAGGAAGCCCGGGGTGACTAGCTGAGATCTGGATGTCCTGTCCTGGATGGACACCTGACGTTAGGTGAGATGACTCCTCCCAAGCGCCTGGTGGAAAGCTGCACATCAGTGTGTCTTTCCTGCCCCTATATAGGGACATGGCAGGAGTCAGTGCCCTGACCACTGGCAAAGGAGTGGTTTATTTCTTCTAACAGGACACAAACCACTTTTTGTTAAAATACAAACACACGACCAAAGCTTGTCACTACTGCTACTCCCCTCCGGAGCTCGGCATTAGGGTCTTCATAGACCCCCTCCTGCCTCTTAACAAATRTTTACATTAAAACATGGTGAGGGAGACAGGTAGGAGAAAAGGAGTGTGTCTGAAGGCAYAGAAGCATGAACATGTTCCCCAGCATGGGGCTGAGGTATTTATSTATATATAGTTGTAATCCTGTCATTAAACAGGTCAGTGATGGTGCAGAAACAGGCAGTTCTCCCCAGAAGTAGCATCCCCCGCAGCCTGAGCACCCACATGAGTAATACACCTCTTTCCTTTCTCTCCCCCTCCACCACAGGTGAGGACATTACCCTGACCTCCCTTCATTTTYTCTGGGGCCATATCCCTGAGGCAGGGCTCAAATTTTGGAGCTGCCAGTCAATGGGACAGTTCAGCTGAAAGCAGCTTAACGGTGAACTGCAGGTGTCCCATCAGCTGGTCTGTATGCAAGACAGTATGGTGGCTGCTAAGCTGTGCAAGATGCAAAAGCAAAGCTGGAGAAAGCACATGGYGAGGGGACTGCTGAGTTGATATCAGTTATCAACAGTTTAAAACAAAGGAGGGAAATCATCAGACATTCAAACAAAAAGGAGCAAGGTAAGAGAATCCTAAGAGAAGCAGTAGCAGGACCAAGGTGCAGAGGAGGTCAGCCCTTCCCCACCTGCCTGCAATGGTCTGGCCRACAGGGACCCACTGGGTGATGAAGCAGAGCTGGTGAGGGTATTGGGGCTTAGCCTCGCAGAATGCTTACCCCAGCCCAGTCCTCAGCATGTGACACAAAGTTATTGCAGTACGTGTGGTCCTGCTTTCAAGRCTCCGAGTGAAATGAAAGATTTCAGAAAGGCGGCTCAGACTCAAAGTGCCCAGGGGCTTCTGCTGCACAGGGTCAGGGCATTGCCCTTTCCCTTGCCCTGTGATACCACTAGAAATATCAGTGCTCCTCCAGGCTAGAGAGCTGTTAGCTCCATAACTACACATGATTGTTTGCAGACAGAGACATGCTTAATTCCTGGCCACGAAGAAGAGCTGGTCCAAAAAGACCATCAAAGTCCACAGGAATTTTCTTTTAGCAGTGAGCCACAAATAAGACACTCTTTCCTATACACACTGCATCCTAGAAGTGCCATTTATCAGCAAATAATAATCTCACTTGAAATCAGTAGTATTATTCACGTGTACCAAAACAAGGCAATTTGAGAAGAAACAAGCCTAATTAAGGTACAAAAGGATGAAGGTAATTTACAAATAACCAAGGTGGAAGGGGACGTGATGTTCTGGTGGGCAATGTTTGCAATGTTTGGTTCTGTTATACTCTGAGGCAAGAGATGGATTCTGTTCTGAGGAAGAGCTTTAAACAAGGGAAAGAGACAACAGTTTAGGTGGGAATGTGGGACTGGGAAATGGAAACAGTAAGAGTGTATATAAATGGCACATACAGTGTGTTTTTCTGYGTCCCATTGTCTTTCATGGGCCTGTCTCATCTGGAAGGCTACATTTTCTATGATCCACTGCTTACCCTAGATGAGAGAGGGAAGGCTGGTGCGTGGCAGAAGACACAGTTCAGCCATTGAACTTGGCCAGCCACAGGAARGAAAGGGACCACCGGGGATCCAAATTCAGCTCACAGTTGGGATCCTCATTTTCAGGAAGTGCCTATCCCTCTGAAAAGTATGGCTRACATAAGGTACCTCAAATTAAGTGTGAAAAGCATGAATTAGCTTTTGAAWATCTAGGCCTTATTATTAGAAACTTTGGAAAAAAATGCTGAAAAACATGTTTTCCTGACAATAGACAAAATCGTGAYAGTCACCCACACTGTATAATCAGAAGGTGAAATATATCTAAGTAATGTAAGAAAGTTTCAGAATAACACAATGCTCTCCAGATGTCTTCAGGCTTTACTGGGATTTTATTAGGTTCCCTAAAAGGAGAGAAGCTTTCCAGGAAATTGAACTAGCAGGTCTTAGCACCRAGCTTCACATCTCTCCAAGCTGATGCTCAGTTCCCAGATTCTGTCCTGCTTCTTCATACATTGTGGAAGCGATGGCAATGAGCTCGTTTTCCAACCTTTCCATCTGAGCCGTAATGTCTGACACAGTGTTTTTCACAGCRTTCAGCTGCAGCTTCAATTTATTGTACTCTTCCTGGAAGGATCTGTTCTCATTGTAAAGAATGTGACAGCCCTGTTTCACCCCAAGGAGATTGTTCACTTTCAGGAAATCGTGGAGGAGTTCATATAAGTACTGGAGAGCCTGGAAGACTTCGTACTCCCTCGGCGTGCTTGGGGCAGACTTGATCTTATTCTGGGTTGGAGTCTTGTTTTCAGCTTCATGTTCCTGCTGGGGGRCTGGGCCAGGGTTACCTTCTTCCACAGCTGTGATGCCGTCAGTGTCCTTCTGAAGATCTGAGCTGGCATCTTTGCTCTCTTCATGGACTGTGATGGCTTTTTGGTCTTTCCAGATGATGGGGACTGTTTTATTCTCCTGCTGGAAATCCTCTAAGACTCTCTTCTTTTCCCGGACTGCCTGGAGAGCTTTGTTGCCTGGGCTGACCTGAAAGCCTATGTTTCTCTCTTGGAAGAATGGGAACGGCTTATTTTCCTTCTGGAGGCTTTGCTGAATGGCATCAGTGTAAATAACCTGGACAGCTTTGTTCTGTGACTGGAGACATTGTAGAGCTTTGTTTTCTTCCCAGAGCATCCTGTTCTCAATCCGGAGGACTTGGTTTTCCTCCCAGAGTGCTCTGTTCTCTTCCCAGATGCTCCACTCATTCTGTGCCTTCTTGTTAAAGAGTTTCCAGTGGGAAGCAAAGGGTGACTGGCAGCAGGTCTCATTCACCCATTTACCATCAATAAGGACAAACATCTCATCCCTCAGTTTCATCCGTGGGGCAATATATTCTATCTCAGGCTCTGTACACTGCATGCTCTGGTTCGTCAGATCAAAAGCAGACATGGCCTTTCTTTAGTAAATTGAGGAGGACTGTGGGAGAAGACTTCTTCCAGGACTTTTGCAAGAGACCACTGTCCACTGGCAAAGAGAGGTGACACAGCGGTGCTGGAGAAGCTTGATCAGGACTGAAATAACAGAGAACACAAATGCACAGAATTACTGCCAAAATTCAAGGTCAGAATTAAAGTCCATTGGATGACCGGAACAAGCAAATAAGTCAGTTCCCAGAGTCAACTGTGTTGCCCCTTTGACTCTGGAAGGTAAGGAATACGTCAGAAACATAGTTTATAGAAGCTGAGAAAATTGGCATTGGTAGATAAAGCAGCTCTATGGCAGCACCACGAGCTCTGGTATAAAAACCCAGACTCACCTTTTATCTCTCTACCTCATTTTTACAGATATGTAAGGGGGTAATATGCAAGAGTATCTTGCACTGCAGAAGAGCACATTCCCAACTGAGAGACAGGCAAATGAATTAAAAATTTTTATGGGGCTGAAATCAACTTTTCAAAAGAAAACATTTTGAAAGGATCACAGTGAAAAACTGGCCTCAAGAGCAGCTTTTGCTTGTTGATGCTCATTAGCCTTTGTTAACAGGATGCCACAAAAATGTGGTGGCAATTGTGCTTTCTGATCTTAAAATCCATAGAACTGTGAACAGGAAGAGCACCGAATTATACAATATGCACAAATAATTAAAACTCCAAACCACAGCCCTGGAACATCGGTCCAGGAGAGCTGTGGTGCTCTTTGCATGTTTTTCTGACAAGTTCCCATCACCATGGTCCAAGAACTGTCACAATCTATAGGTAATTCTCCATCTTTCTTTCTCATTTCTCCCTAGTCACTCTTTTCTTTATATCCTTTGAAAGCTCCATTATTTTTCTTGCTTTCTAGCCTTGCAATAGTGATTGCTCATTTCTTTCCTACAGTCTGTCTGCCTCTTTTTCACATCACCAGAAAACCTATCTCTTTAAAATCCATACTGCTGGGCTGTACCTCCAATGCTTCTCATTTCAGTCACAGAAATCTCAGATTTATCTGCTCAACACTCTTCCCTCCTTCCCTCTACTCAAAWTGTTGTGGCTTAAATCACCTTCTAGTCACAAGTAAACCTGGGCTAATGAAGGATTTCAGTCTTTTTGCATGAAAAAAAACCCAGCGAAAAATGTGGATTGTGCCGAAGAAAATCTTATCTTCTGCAGTGTTTACCAAAACTAAATTTTCACGATTTTCAAGATGAAGTCATTTGAACTGAGGTTGAACTATTTTTTATAACCAGATTGTCGGAATTCTTAGGGTTTCAGCGCAGTGTTTCAAACAGCACAGATGTGCCTTTTGCTATTTTTYTTTTTTAAAAAGAGGTTGACTGTCAAGTTTCACTCAGGTCTACCCCTCTCCCCCCCTGAGGTCTCCCAGCTGCCCTTCTGTCCCTTGTGAAACCCAATTCTGCCTTTCCATCGGTGAGGAGAGTTTTACCATCAAGAATTTTGCCCCCATGTCTCTGCCCCAAGCATTAGGCACAGGGTGACAACCACACACAAGCTCCTCATATCCTCCGGCTCTGCCATCACATTGTGCATCCCCCTGTCCTATTTTCACCCTTTCCAAAACCTGCTGCTCCCTGCTTTCCCTGCCATCTCCACCATGCAGCACTGCATCTCCAGGCTCCTCCAGGTTACTTCTGAGCCAACATCCATAGATGCTTCCTTCACCCCCTTCCCAAGCTTGTCCAAAAGCTCAGAGAATTATGGGTTGCATTTAAAACCCCAAATCCCTTAATGCAGGAGAGGGCAATTGCAATATAGCTCTGTTTGGAGTAACACTTGATTTTACTGCAATAGGGTCTCCATCTGACTTTCAGGATTGTCTTCCACATCACCAGCTGGTTTATCTCACATCGGACTTGTGTTTTCATCATATCGTTCCTCTGCTAAAAGGGATTTCCCCAAAACTCCCAGTTTTGGAGATCTTTGTTTCCACTTATGCCATGTTCAGAATCTTATATCCTTGTGCCCTCTCCCCTGCAGCCTTTCCAACTGGTCCCATTCCCTCAGGGTGCCCAGTCCCATTGTTTCCACCAACAGCCCCAAGATGGGGAGGTAAATCARCCACAGGGGGAACGGGCCCCTAAATATCGAGAGGAGAAGCAGAAAACAGCCAGCATCATAAGCCCAGACCCACCTACCACTCCATATCATGGGCAAGCAGCTAGAGCTGTTAAAGTCACTTATATTTAAAGTATTTAGATGGCATGTTTTCAGGATAAACAGAAATGTATAATATATACAGCATTGAAGGACGTTATCTTGGGGACGATTAAACTTGACAGCGGCTCCGTCAGCTCTTTTGCACTGCAGGGGAGGCATCGACCCAGGCTTCAGAGAGATGTTTCAAGTTCTCCCACCTCCCATATCATTTTCCCCCTATCTCTGAACTAAATAATCCTGGGAAATGCTGGGCAGCTGGGGTGGGTGGGCAGGGCAGCCGGCTGGGGRAAAGCCACACAAAATCGAGCCGGGCTGGGTAATTCGGCAGCGCCAGATTATGCCCCAGCATGTGCTCACCTGCTCGCTGGGGCCGGTGGTCTTCCCTCTCCCTGCACCGCTGCCAGGCAGCCCAGTCTGAGGTCCTGCTGCTGCCGGGGTGTCCGGGAGCGGCGGGGGACAGAGGGCACCGACTGTGATGCGAGCGCCGGGGGAACCTCGCCCCGGAGACAGCTCCCTCCCCCCCCGCCGGGGGCTGGGAGCTCCTGCGCACCCTCCTCRCACAACCCACTCCTGCGCTCCTTTCCCGTTAACCTCCAAGGATTGTCTGATTTTTCCCAGCATTGCGCTTTTGGGTTATTTCTCATGGAAATGATCTTTCTAGTAGCTCAGCTCTCATGCCCTTTCCTGATCCCAGACTTCCTGATCTGCCTTTGATGCTCATAACTGAGAGCAGTTTGGGTGGATTCTTTCTCCATCACACCCTCTTAAAACAAGTTTTGTTTTTATTCTGAATCTTCAGATGATGTTTGTTGCTGAACTGATATTGATACATTCAAAAATCACTTCCTTGTATGCGCTGTGAGACCTGAAGTTATTTTCCAAAGACAACATGGGTTTGGAGTTTTTCTTTGACTATAAGTTTAAGAGCAGACTATCACTGAACCCTATTAAGAAGAAAATAGAATATGCAGGGCATTCATGCATTGCAAGTTTAGATATTATTTGTAGCAGCTATTCCCACTTGCATGTCTTTACATTTCTAATGATCTCATTCTCTTTCTTACTTGCTACACCTTTCAGATGTGGAAATTTTTTTCTAAACGGGTTTCTTGAATAATAAACACAGCAGTTAATTTCTTTTCCAGTGAAAATTACCAACTTGACATCAGCCTCAAGGTGACTGTGATTGCTTTAGGAAGTTGGAGGTATAGTTCAGCTTTGGTGTTATACAAAGATGATAAACTCAGGTATAAAATTCTTCTCTGTAATTTCTCTCTTGCCTATATTTAATCTTAGCCAACAAAAACCATCACAGGTTACTATGGCAACTCCCCAGGGAGCATTCTCCTTTATTCAAGCTCCAGGATCCTGCACAGGAAAGCAGGAAAATGTCCTCAAAAGAGAAAGGAAAAAAATTTTATCATGGAGGGCTTGTGCTTGGCCTGCCATCAGATGGGAATTTAAGGGTGATACCGAGGTGCAGCCGGTTTTCAGGAGAGGTGACTGAAATGGCTGATCTGAACTTCTGAAGAACTAAGGCTGTGGAGCACTGAAACAGACCTTTGATGAACTTTTTAAGGTCTGAGAGCCGACTGGAAACTGAGTTATTAGAGACAAGTGCAGCATAGGACTGATCAGCAGACGAAGCCTGCTCAATCCAGAGCTGTTGTGAGCTAAAAGTTAGCAGTGTACCTTCACCTTTTCTTATGCAATATTCTCCTTAAAGTTGGATAAAGTTCTTCTGGCAAGTCATTTATTTTCTGAAAACTATGACTTCAAATACCAATATATTTGGATCTAATTTAGTGAATATCATCAGATGTGTGTACGTGTACATCAGAATTGGAAATGCTGCAACAGCTCACTGCAGAATATTTCATAGCAGCTACGCTGATTTCTGAGCTGGACTCTCAAAAGACTGAGATGTCATTCACAAGATTACAAAGGCAGAAATAATGCTGAGTGTGTTCCCCTCCCTGCCAAGAGACAAGTAACCCCTGCTCTGTAAGAAGGGTTTGAACTAACTTCCCAGCTGAGTGGTTTGTCTACAGCTTCAGACTACTCAATTTCTCCAGGTGAAGCTGTTTCACAATACAAAGAATTAAATATTAATTGGAACCAAAGCTGTATTCCCCATCCTACCTGCACACCTTACACCAGGCTGTTCAGCTGACCTTGCTGTCCTTCTTCTCAGAGAGTATCTGGTTCTGGAAAGGATCCAGTGGGAGAAAGTGGATGATCCCACACGCACTCGTATAATATTCTCCAGTTTGGAAACTCAGCTCCATGCTGGGCTGCAGGAGGTCACCATCCAGTGATGGGTTGGAAGTGGGGGGGGAAGCAAGGTCTGAACTGCTGCCATGAAGATCTTGCAGGAAGGACCCTGGAAACCCCACCCCCGCCTCCTTCCCATTGGAAATGGTGGCATGTACCTACAGTAAAGTTCAGCACTTTCCTTCTTTTGCTTTTTGGTTTAGAAGACCTGTTAAAGTGCCTGCAATCAAAATAATCTGGGTTTTTTTTAGTAAAAGCATAATGTTTCTTTGAATTTGGAGCATCTTCTCTCTTTTTCTCTTTTTATAAGTGTATTATATTCCCAAATCTTTATTTGATAAAACCGAATGCATTCACTGCCACTTTCTACCACCCCAAACACATTTGTGCTCCTGAAATGCCAGCCTCTGTTCGTGTCAGCGCAGGCTGGTCTCACCGCACACTCACCCGCTGTTCTCCAGGGCATTAAGCCTGGATGCAAATCCCACTGAGTCACTAAAAAGATTCTTGCATATTTGAGTGATCTTGAATCATCTCTTGACCTCAATAACTGGAAAGGGAGTAAAAACGATGTTTTCGCAGTTTTTGAGGCAGTGAAGTGTCTGGAGGGAGAGGTGGTGATATCTCAGCATTGTATTCTGCCCAGGAAGAGATGAGTGCACTTGGTCAGTGGTGTAAAAATCAGTAATGAAAACCTCCAGAGCAGTTTTTTTTCAGACAGATAAATGGCTTGAGGGGCACACCTATGTCACTATCTATTTGGGCTAATCGTCCTTCCAGGCACAGCATCACAGTGCTGCTGCCAGCGTGCCTTGGTGTAACCCTCACGCATGCAACACTGTGCAAAACACCAAACTCTGCATACTCATGTCAACATCGGCCAGGGGGTTTGGGTCAGCTGAGAGCTGAAACGAGAGGTGGAAATATCTGCTTTTATACCTTGCCTCTGGTCCTAATTTCATTTTAGACATTGAACGAGTCATCTGTTCCCATACCCCCATTTCCTCAGGTTCTCAGTGAGTTTGGGATGCTGACTTTCTGATGCAAGCTGTCAAGAGAAATTAATTCTTACTTGTAAAGTGCTTCGAACATGAAGAGCACTACAGTAAAGAAGCCCTATGCACCACTCTTATTTACCCCCACAATGGTAATACACACATTGTTTACAAGCTGAAGTAAAACATTTGACTTTTGCTAGTAAGTGACATCTTACAGAGATGTCAGGCTTTGTGTTGTTCCATCTTAGATCTCATTCCCACCTTGCTTTCATTCTACTTCAGCTATGAATATTTTTAAAAATATATCAAAACCGTGTGCAGTGTCTTGGTCAACTCTAAGCCATTGCCTGTCAACGCTATTCCTTTGTGCTGTGTCTCTGTGATATACTGCTTGTGAGCTTTGCCAACAAAATACTCACACCCCAATTACTTTATCACTCTCCTACTTCTGTCTGACCAAACTTTACAGCACAGTCTGTGTTGATGAAAAAGCCCAGTAGTTGTTTATTGTTGAGTAAGTACTGGCAGTGATAATCATAGGTGTACTTGGTTTTGTTGAGAGGGCAGAGGCACACTCACCAAGGGTGATGGAGGTGCAGAGCTGACATTGCACCCAAAGGAGGTCTTTGGTCTTCCCCCTCCATGGGGACAAATCAGATGGGTACAGTTACCTCAATGTGCCATGTGTGACCGTGGGGTATCCCACACAGACTCCAGGGACCACTCCGAGAGGCAGGCCCGCCACCAGGCTGTGCCAAACCTTCTGTCCCTGAGCTCTGATACCCACAAACCCCAGACAGCAATAGGCACCAGACTTGAGCCCTTGGTGGCTCTTCAGTCAGGTGATGCTCCAGCCATCATTACTGCACTGATTAGGTCTCTGCTGACTGCAGGAGAGCTTAGATGCTTCACTGTCCTGTAGGCACATGTAGGCACATTTCAAAGTAGGTATCTACAGTTTGGAGGTGAATCCTCTCTGGCCCACAGCCTTGACGGACACGGCGTGCCACCTCTTAAAGACGTAGCTGTCTCTCCCTGGACTGACTGCAGAGGAGTCTGCAGTGATTAACCTCCTTGATTAGGAGGTTAAAGCAGAGCCTCATACCCTAGCAGAGCGTGCCAGATCAGCTTGGCTCACACGTGCACCCTGCAAGGGAAGGTGCTGCTGAGCCACCAACTATTGCATGGCCTGGGATGCCTAAATGGGATCAGCTTGCCAGAACTTGTGAACACAGAGAAAGGCTCGTGTTAAAAATAAGCACCATCCTCCCAGGGGTTACAAAAAGCCATCTGCAAAATCCCTGTCCCTCACGGGCATCAAACAAGAGATTGCAAAAAGTGTGGGGACGGGGGGAACACCAAGGAATGTCCCATTTCATGTGCAAGGGCAGGAGCTGAGAGTCTCGATGAGGGGAGCAGACCACGAGAGCACAGATTCGAGCTGCCACGTTCCGCAAACTGGTGCGAGGTTTGGGAGTCGAGGGCTTTTCGGCTCATTTTGAATGCAGCGGTTCTTCCATGTGACAAGTCTCGCCGGGTGAGAGGAAAAGTTGGCGGCTCCATTCCTGATTGACAGGGAGAAAATTGAGGGTTCAGGCTTATTAAACAATCTCTAATAGTGATTTACGGGGTCCTGTACATTTTAATCTAACAAAAAAAAAATTAAAATCATCTAATTAGCAAAGTGTGTAATCCTGTATATTAATTGTCTATTAGTCACTTCTTAATTATAATGGAACGCTTATCAAATAACATGTGATGGCCACGTAGCACCAATTTAAGTCATTGTCAGAGTAGCTCCTGCATTAATAAGGATCTGTTTAACTGAAATCTAACCATTTCATTTTATTTTAAAAGCTGTAAAGAAGAGGAATTTAAGATCTTAAAAAATTAGTATCCCATTCGGATTTACTAGACACTATACTATAAACAATGCTACATGAAGAATCATGAAAGTAATGTAAAAAATCGATTCAGATACTAACCCAGATGATTAAATGGCAGAGCATGGTGGTAACCTACCAGGGAAGAAAGACGTGTCTCATTTAGAAATATTGGCGGCAAGCTCAGGTATTTCTTGTCTCTTGACTGTTTAACTTTACAGCCTTAATGTTCAATTGACATGTGTTTGTGCATGTGCATTTTCTGACATTTTTAAAGAGATGAACTGAGAAAATTTGATTATATACAACCACATTGATCTCTACACATGTCACCAGCAGGACTGGTAACATCTCCACAATTTGAATTAAACAGGCGGTATTTGCAATAGCAATAATAAGAAGTTATTATTTCATACACAAAGCCATGCGATAGGGAGACACGTATGCCTCAAGGAGATAGCCGTACTGTCAATGGGTTTCACAGGTATGTGCTGACTACCAAGGAACCAGGAGATCCCAAAACAGTAGGTTTGGATCTGTGGGATGGACAGGGTTTCCTATTAGGTCTTCACCACAGCCCAGCTCCATCACCTACTCTGCACCTCTTCTTCTTTGTCTTCCCCAGTTACTGCTTCTTTCTCCTATTCCTATAGCTCACAAAACAGTGTTGCATCCTAAAGATGCCATTTATAAAAAGGTTGAGTATGTAGGTTCCCACTCTACTACCTATGATTTCAGCCTTTTCCCTCCCTGCCTTGTCAATCAACTTCTGTGCTTAACTCCATGTACCACCCCTTGCTGCCTCATACTTTTGGCCTGTCTCCCTAAAATTGCATACACCAATACCCATGTTTCATCCTTCAAGAAATTACGAAATAGCTTACTTGGCATTGCACCCATGCTCTAATGGGTAAACGCTGCTGCGTACAACTCTCTCAGTCTTTACAGGCATGCAAGATTTGTTCTCCCATTTTGTTATCATTAGACCTGTGTGGGCAGACTTCTAATGGGCCACAGGACCCATCTGGTAATCTTATTAATCTTATTAAAAATCAGATTTGGCTACTATTACTACTGTAATAGTAGCTTTCTCACCTGAGTTTTGCAAAGAGCTCCACACGCAGCTCCAAGGGCTGTCCTTCCCCAGCATTTTTGCCTGCTACAGTTGCACCCATGCTTTGACTGGAGCTGATGGACTTGTGCAAAACAAGTACCTTATTAAAAATATAAGTAGCTTGAAGGGTGGCTGAAGCCTGTTGCTGGACAGTGTCTGTTTGCCAAACTAGATAAGCAAAAAGCACAGAAAAAAAAAGGGGATATAGACTGGTAACAAAAGATCAAATGTGGAGCGGTGTTGAAATGAGAACATTTCAAGCTCTGTGGAGCCATGGGTTTACCTCTTCTAGCATGTATCATGCTTTGATGGGCCATGGCACGCTTTGCTTAGAGGAACACAATTTTAACACCTGTTCATCTCAGGGTTTAAATTGCTGCCAGAGCACTTCTTTAATGGTATGCCAGAAGAAGGGAGGTTTCAGTGATAAAAGAAGAGAATAAACAGTTAGATCCCAAGTACTATTGTTAAGCACACCTAGGAACAGTTAAACAGGCAATTGTAGAAATGTTATGCAACCCCTAGGAATTATTTTATGCCAGAGAAACAGCCCCTTTTACCCATTTCCCTCAACTTTTAATCTGTAAAGTCTGTCCTAAGGTGATTGGAGGTCACAAAAGTTACCTGGTCTTATAAAACTACCTGCAAACATCTGTCAAATCTGGGGTCACAGTCTGTCCCAGTGCTCTGCGGTGACACTCAAAAAATAACTGGAACCAGAACACACATCCACCCAGAGAAATGCAATGAGAAAGAAATAGGTTAAACTGTCTTCATATGTGTCCGTAGGATATCATTAACATTAATGTAGTCATAAAGCAGCACCTGCTGGCTCAATGCAGCAAATCTTTGCCTACTACCAATTAACTCTTCAAAAAATAATAGAGAACAGTTTTCACCCTTCTCGCCCCAAGCACAATAACTTGTTTCCTGCTAAGCATTATTAATTATAATGTCCCTGCTGCTTTGCCTCGCTCAAATGAACAGTCCCACCAGTGGCATAAGCTTCATAGTAAGGTGCATCTCAGCAGGAGCAAGTACAGAGTTATTGGGCTTTAAAAAATATTACAATACTTTTTATTACTATTGTTGTTCCTTACTTGGTGTAGCACTTTCACTCTTAACCATCCGGAAGGAAAAAAAGCACAGACCTCAGTCAAAGCACAGATCTCAACTAGGTGAAGGGACAAATTCCATGAAGATGTTCACATTACTGTAATGTCAACGATTGGGTGAGCAAAGTCTGAGAAAAAGGCTTAGGTGGGGCTAGGCATGTGATAAAATGGGGAGACACTCCTCAAACACAGCTGTAACCTTGTCCTGCATTGCTAAATGTGAATTGCAGTCAGATTGCTACCACAACTGATGGGAAGAGTATTGGAGGTGACCCTTCTTCTGGGGCCAAGTGTAAGGCTCTGTGACCATGCAGCTGCACTAGTGTGCTACTAGCTTGCACGTGTCCTTGGTTCCCCTCCAGTAGCCTTTTTACATCAGCTCTTCTCCAGTGCACTCAAGCGATGGCAACCACCCCTTGTGCAAGGTTTCCAATATGGTGGCCCTGGGGTGCAAAACAGCATAACATGCGTATTGTCCAACAGGCTCACTTATGTATACATAAGCTCTGGATCTCTGATTTACAGTGTAAGGGATACTGGCTTTTCTGCAACATAAGTCACATGTAATGTGACTGAGTTGCCAGCCATCTCAGACACCACCAGGTATCACTCCTGGTCTGAGCAGTGCTGGATGTGCGAGAAGCAAAGCTAAGCCTCTTCTGCTTGGGGAAAAGACAGCTCATCTCTTTCCAAGTGTAAGCAGGGATGAGGTGGCAGAAATATGCAATGCCCATTAAAATATTTTGCATGGTATTTAACCTGAGCATTGTGGTAGAAACCATAAGCCACCTGGACTTTCTGTACAAGATAAACATACAGTATGTGGCAATCGGCCCATTAAATGAAACACTGTTTTGCATAATACAAACACTGAGGTTACAAATTGTGCTGATGTTACTCTTCCTACCTTACCAAAGTCACTTTCTGCATAGACAGAGGATCAGGAATATGATTTACTGTTTATACTTGTCAGTGCATTGCAGGTTATCACGGACCAAGTACTACAGTGCTCACTGCTGAATGGACAAACACCAAGGTCACTGATTTCCATACTTATAATAGAAAGACAATAACCGGTCAATAGTTCCTGCCTAAAGCCAAGTCGTCATTTGTCTGTAGCTTGTGGAAAGCTGTACAACTGCTCCTCTAAACATGTGCCCACTTGCATGTTTATTCACAAGTTTGAACTGCATAGAGAAGAACAGTTACCCTGGCTGCAGAATCTCTGCAAACCCTTTTTTATGAGACATGTCTTTCCTGAGCCATGAAATGCTTTGTATTATTTGCTGCTGTGATTGTCACATCTTCTGCACCTAACAAGGTACCTGGAGACTGTCCTCCTATTTCTAGTGAAGATTTCTACCTGACACTAATAAGAAGACGGCATCCTGACACCGCCTTTTCAAGGCAGAAAGGGGCACTCCAGTGACCTGAGAAGCCTCATCCGAAATGACTGAACCAAAGCCTGTCATAAGCTTACAGACAAGGTACATGTCATCAGCCCATATATCCCTCACCTTCCACCCCAATGTTGATTAATTTCTACAAGTCTTATCCCAAGAAGTGATGAATGACAGAAAAAAGATACTTCTGAGGCTCTCGGGCCATTTTTTTGCAGATCTTTATCTGCTTTGCCTGATAGATCGAAGATACCATTACCTGCTGTACTCTACAGTCTCATTGACTAGGTTCAGCCTTGCTAACCCCAAGCCTTCAACAATCATAAAACTTGCTAAAAATAACGACAATTTAAAAAATAAAAAAAGAGGGGTTCTTTTTATTTGACATCTGGATTCTGGATCTTTATAGAGGTCAAATGTCCTTCTCACCCCTGGGAGACAGAAAGTTACTTACTCTCTGATGACAGCAGATGCTCTCTTACAAATAATGGGACATCTGCCTAATCATTTGTCTTTGTTGTCATATTTACTTTTACTCTGTGATTTTCTTCCCAAAATGTGCTTCCTTGTTATATAGGGAGTAAAAGACCACACCATGAACATCTACTTCATGAAACTCTGCCTCAGAAGAGAAAAGCAGACAGACAACTTAGAGAGCTAGCTATCTCCAGCTCCTCTGGCCAGAGGGATAATTAGCAGCCCTTACAGTCCTATCCGTTCTGTTACCTGCCACTATCTCCATTTCTTTCTCTTTGCACTAGCTTCACCCCACCAAACACTGAGCCCTTAGAAACCATCTCTAACCACCTCCATTTACACCTACATACAACCCTCACATTCCCTCTTTTGAGGAAGCCCCAGGCAGTACTGTTTAAAGGCAAAAATTTGCATGCAATAAACATGTTTCAGTTAATGAGGCCAGAAATTTCTTGCCCCCGCTGTTCAAACATGTCATTTCTGATGCACGACTGCCACTAAAACACAGGCAATACTGGGTGATGGCTAGGGGTGAGCTGCAGATCTCCTGGGAGGCCTGCTGAAGAAACTGCTTCTGACATATAGGGGAATGTTAATATCGAGTGAAATTGTGTCCTTCTGTGGGATACCTGTGTTCTTAGGGAGGAAAAATACATACCACTGGAAGTACAGACACTCACAGAAATATGAATCAGCATTTCCTCCAAATTATGCATATAAAACACCAGTACCCGAGGAGTAGCATCACACAACTTTTTTTTGCCAAACGACAGAATGACTGAAAAACTTCCTAAGTAAAAAAAGGTGGATGTAGTAACAAGAGTTGAATTAAAACGCGGTCTGACCATGAAGTTTATTAAAAAGATACTTGCTTTAAATGCCTTGTCACTTGCGTATACATATAAAATAAATGATAGGGATAGTGGCGCTTCATTATACTGACATCTTTTTGTAGTGTGTCTGAGAAACCACAGGTACAAGTTCACATACATGTCACTGCATAAAGTGCTTGTGGTAATCATTTTCATGGGGAAAAATAAGCACTTGCAGGCTCCTACCTTTTATGTCGTAACTTCGGTTAATGCCCACATCAATCAGATTGTCAAAGCTGTTTACAGCCCATGCCTGGATATTTCCAGCTTTTGACATGTTATGTCAAGGAGAACCAGAATCCTTGAAACATAATTTTGTCAGTCTCTCTCTGTTTACTGCTTTCTTCCCATCTTTGATTTCCCTGGTAAGCTCTTTATATCATTTGCAGCTGCTTCAGAATCCTACAGCCACCAGCTCATTAGCAACATCAAGATCACATTATTCCTCTTCTGGGAGACTGCCCTGGGTTTCCCACAAAACTTACAAGGACCAAGAGTTCCAATATTTAGGTGGGTTCAGCTGCAACATCCTTCTAAGCTAAATTGCTCTGTTACTCCTTTGCACATTACGTTAAAGTCTAATTCCTTTCATGCAATTACAAGAATGTACCATTCTTTTTTCTTCTTTTTCTTCATTTTTTTCCTTTCGCATTTGATACCTCTATGTCTGGCAAGTCATCATTTGCTGATTATGAGCTGTATCTCCTGTGGGGGTTGGCCAAAGTTTAGAACTAGCCTAAGATATAATAGTCCCAAAAGAGGGTGTGAGAAGGAAGAAGGGTTGGAAGATCTGTATTTTCTCTTGTGAAAATTGAACAGTCTGGAATTAGAAATGAACCTTTCTTCTATATTTTTGCCCAGATTAAAATTGCAGAGAAATCCACAGTTTTATCTCCATGCATACCATGTGTCACATAACAGGGACTCTGGAGTTGGGTATTTCAGGCCGTAAAGACACAGCACTCATTAACCGAGTGAGTACTAGCACAGAAGACTGCTAGGAACATCCACTGAGAAGAGACAAGCCCAGACGTGCCTTACACCATCACCAAATGAGGTTATCTCAGTCTGATGGACTGTCCTTAAGAGACAGGTGCTGGACTTGACAATGAACCCGTGAGAAATGAATAGGTGCAATTTATATAACAGACAAAATATCTCACAGAAATGGGCAGGGGGAAGGGAGGAAAATGCAGGAGGGTAGGAGAGGGGTCAAAAGCAGACCAAAGCTTGTGCAGGCAACTGCAGCCTGAAGCCTAAAAACCCAAACCAGTACTACCTTGAGACCTTGGCCATAACGTTTAATGGCTTGTTTTCTTTACGAAGTCTTCAGCAACATGGAAAGAAGTGCCTGTTCCCCCTCACACTTCACATCTTTACTGTTGGACGCTTCCTTTTCTCTCTCTCTCTCTCTCCCCCATTTTAGTCTAAACAACATATCTGGTTTGAATGCAACTGTAAAGCAGACTATTAGCAGGGACAGAGGTGTGTGCCAACTGGAAACAGCCCCGCTCCCGTCCCTTCCAAGGTCATTCCCCGTTAGCCACACATGAGGACAACGAGCCTGTGATGCCGTGATCAGCCACGAGCGTGCACCAAGGGTAGTAAAGGGACAACGTGTCCCAGAAATTTACTGGGATGTGGCTGAGTGCAGCAGATCTCAAGCCTTTGAGGTGTTGTCAAGCATTGTCTTCCTTCAAGACATCTATTAAACACTGGATTATAGAACGCCCTGACAGGTTTGCATGAAGGGCATTGTGAGCCTGACTGACAGACTGATGGGATAAAGATGTCAGGAAAACATTCAAAGTTTAGTTTCGGCGAAAGTCAAGAAAAACAGCTGCAAAGCCTTCCAAATCTTGCTGCAAATAGGCTTTCCCACGGATTTAATGGGGGAAAAAATGTGCAAATTCCAATAGACCCCATTTTAAGTCACGTTAGCAATTTGAGATTCTTCATTATTCTTTACACTATATGAACTGCAGACTTTTTATTTCCCAGACTCTACTAATAACAAGCCCTATGATTAGGTATCTGTCCTTTGCAATCAGCACTACAGCTTTCTGTTCATAGGAGAAAAATTGTAGGGCTGGAGAACCACTCAAGAGCATAGGAAAGAGCTGTCACCGGCATAGTGTGACTAGTTAATGGTTTCAAAAAAGTTATTAGGAGAGAACAGTTCCTTAATTTCGGTATGTAGCACGCTAATAAAAACACTTTGTTCATTTGTCTGTCTGATTGAACCCAACTCAAGTTTTGGGTTCAAACTCCTTCTCCCACCCTGCAGTAGTTAAGTAACGCATTTCTTCTGATTTCCTCCTCCCCCGTACCCATGAGGCTTTTGCCTGAAAGGCTGACCACAGACTGTTCTTGCTCATTAGTGCTGGTCAAGTTTTGCTTTTGAAGTTTGATATAGCAAAGATGCTGCTGGGTTTGCTACCCTGCTGTTTTGCTCTGGTTTAGGAGTGAGAATCACGCCAATACCAATGCAGTTTGCCCGTTTCTCTTCTTTGATTTGCAATGAAGAGCGCATTTGTTGGCAGGCAAGAACCAGGGCTGTTATTTGACTAGCTTGGAAAGCTTTGAGTAACAGCAGAAGCAGGCTTCAGTATAAAATCTTGGCCCATTGAAATCACAACGACATCAAGTGAGTCAGGGATTTTACATCCAAAGGTAGATGCATTTTGCCGGTCTTATTACAGCCATTAGAAGCAAAAGAGCAAAAATTAACCTGATTACGTCGCCCCCAGTAAGGCAAAAGTCTGCTTTTCACTGCATTGCACTGTTGAGCCCACAACAACTCCATGAGGTATTCTGGTGGAGTTCCTCTGGACCCGCTTTTATGTTTGGAGAAGTAAATTTCCCCACCAAGTTGCCTTTGACTACATTTTTAAAATTAATTTCACGCCAGTGCAGCATCCCGTTCTTCACTCCAGCAAAACTGCCTCTGGAGGAAGGAATGACAGCTCTTGGAGATAATCTTCTGCCCAACACTTACCCAATGGTCTTTTCATCTCTGAGGTTTCCAAAGCCAGGAGGGTTATTTTCAGAGCCACACGTATTAAAATTAATGCTACATCAAAAGGACTGCCTGCCGCGGGGCTTGATTGGATTTGGACAAAGAATGTCGCTTTCTGAAGTCAACCCGCGTGTAGATCATTTTTTTCACCACCTAATCATGATTGTGAGAACGTAAATCATGCGAATTACAATGAGCAGGTTGATGAATGTGCACCACAGGAACTCCAGCTTCAATCCCCTTCGAGGTCATCACTGGAGAAAGTCCTTTCCTAGGGCTGGGTTTCTACTGCCTGGCACATCCACACCTCAGGAACGCTCTTGTGGGGGAGATGAGAAGGATACCACCTTTGCTTCTGTTTTGTCTATAACCTGTCTCTCCTTTTAACTGGAAAACGAAACCTGCTAAGTGTCCTTGCTATAAAGCCTTCCTGTAATTTTTTTCATTCACTTACAACCATGCTCTTGATAATTGGATGTAAAGCAAAAAGGAGCACAAGAGTGAAGTCTGCAAGTGCATGGGAATTCAGTCCTCTCAATATTTATGTTTAGCATTAAATACTTCATGCAAAAATAATGACTTTGACTCCTGAGGCCTTTCCTCTCTTATCTCAAAAACTGTTCATACACATGCTTTGGGATCTCTATGCAAATATAAAAAGGGGATTAAGTTGTATGTGTAGTAAATCCTGCTTTTACATTAAATAGGTAAGAACTAACGGAGGGCCTTTGGATTAAAAATAAGTCCCTGTTTGCTGAGCAGACTAAAGCATTCTTTCCTCTGGCTGCCCTGCCATGCAGGAATCGACTTTTTCCTAGTGAGAAATTTGAGTCAATTATAAAATCTATAGTATATTAGAGGTATGTACTGTACAATACATGATTTTGATTTAAATTACTGTATATTAGGGAATGCCCCCTGCCTCCACAAAAACACTCTCTGTTTTGCAATGGGACGCCAAGCCCCAGYCCGCATCTGACAGCACCATTGCATGAGAAACTTCCACATCTGGGTGCCCTTAGGGAAATTCTGGGGACACAAGATGAAAATCTAAATCACGGCTGTCCAGGAGAGGGGGCAAGCCCCTGGACCCAGATATCATGTCTTTGTCCATCATCTGGTGATTTCTCCCTGCCCTTTGCAGCAGGAGCTGGGAGGAGGAAAGCTCCTCTGGCACCACCGGCCCTCCAGCCGCCAACTTATCAATTGTAACTTCTCGGACCACAGGCAAAGGTCAAACCCACTGATATTTTGGTTCAATTTTTACTGCCAGTCCCGCAAAAGAGGAAAACCAGGCTGCGGTGTCGAGCTGAGGGGCACGTAAAGCAGAGGGCTCTGCAGGCAGCCCGGCTATGCGGCCGCTGACCTTGTCACATTTTGTTTTGTTTCACCTATTGTCATTTGTTCCCTTTAAAACAAACAAAAAAAAACCACCAAGACACTGCCGAGCACAAGGCAAATTCCTCTCTGTGMGTTTTGTAAGGTCATCCCCCGGGCCCACCGCAAGCGTGGTTGCCGGCAGGGAAAATATCCCGCAGAGTCTCACGGAGGGGTTGAAAGGAACTGGCTGCAAAGGGTAAAACACAGCTGGAGACAGCAGAGACAGGGCCACACACTTCCTGACGACACCAGTACATCTCACAGCTGGACTTTAGCAAGCGCTCCCTTTAAACCTGGCTTTCCTTTCAAGAAATCTCTGAACAAAATGAAGAAGCATTTTTTTGCCTGAGTCATTGGCCTTTGCAACTTCCCCAGGACCCCAAGCCCTTTCAGCTCAGACACTCAACTGCCAGAAGAAGAAGCAACCTTATTTCACCTCTGGATGGGGGGGAAAAGGGCATATATATATATATATAAAAGATCTAAAACCCACCAAGCTGGAGAGCCCTTTTTGAGGACAGCAGGGGTTACTAATTCACTCCACGCCCCAGCACCAGCAGCCAGACGGGGCAAGGACAATGGTGTGCCAGGGACCATGGGGGCAGCTTGTGCCAGAGAGGGCTCAGGATGCAGCACACAGCAAAAAAACACCAGCAAGGGAGCCCTCAGGTGGAAACCGTCCACCGTGACTGAGATGGATGGGTCCAAGTGTGAGATGCCCAGGCTCTCCTTGTGGAGAAACACACAAGGGCAATTCACCTGCCTCCTCTCAGGGCTTGCCTGGGGCAAGATGCCTCAGGTGCTGGCGGTGTGGATCCTTCCCTGCAACGTGTCCCGCTTCCAGCAAGCTGGGCAGTCCCGACCTCTCTGGATGCAGTCTCACACATCCTCCACCATGGCAAGTCCCTGTCCCCTCCATCCCCCAAGACCTGTGCCAGGCTCCCACAGCCCTGCCGAAATTTCCAGGGAGGGTTGCAAGCTGGCAGGAGCCCCCATCTCCCTGCCTGCCCCGTTGCTACGGCCCTGGGAACCGTGACACCAGCACTCGGATAGAACGGGGGGACAATGGGACAAGGGGATAACAAGGGAAAGAAGTCCATCAACGCTCAGAGCAACTAGGGACCAAGACAGTGTCCCAGGCACCTTCCTGCCAGCAGGTCTCTGCCTGTCCCTCGGGTGGGGGGCTTCCTCTCCCGCTCTCCTGGATGCTCCTGTCCAGAGAGGTAAGCCTGTCCTGGGATGCCTGTTTGGGGTTTTATGGAGGGGAAGATTTTTTGGGCCCCTGCTGTGGCTGTCAGATGCTGTTTTACCATTTTCTCTGTGTTTCCTTGTTGCTCCCATTTTTGTTGCTCTCCTCCCCCATTTTCAGTTTCGCCCAGCAGATGAAAACCAAACCTTGCATGAAAAACCTCAGCACCATAAGGGGGTCACGGAGGGAGGAGGAGGAAGCTGCAGGGTGACCCGAGGGCTGTCCCTTTCCTCACGGTAGGCAGGGGTGGAAACACAAGGGTGGGTGATGGGAGAGGGGAGAGATGCAGAGCCGACCTCCCCTTTCGGCCCCCCAACTCTCCCTGAAGGCAGACTTCCCTGAAGTGTAGGAGCAACTGTTGGCCAGACCATGCTATAACATAACTTAATTAAAAAAAAAAAAAAAAAAAAAGAGGGAAAAAAAAGGAAAACTTCCTTTCTCCAAAATCTGCTGAGCCGGTCCTGGTGAGAGCTGGAGTCAGTGCCTCCCTCTGCCCCCACCCCAGGGTGCCGGCGCAGACCCTGGGGCTGCCAGACCCTGCAAATGGCATACGGGGACAGCGCAGCCTTGCAGGCAACCTCTTGCCAAGGTGCCTACACATAGCGTCCAGGCGGGTGGTTTTTAGGGCATTTGGTAGGACCGTGCCTCAGCAGGGTCAATGCGGACAGCATTAGCTCTTGGCTTCTTTCTCATTCCCTGTTTTTCCTTCATAAACAACGTTCACTTTCATTTATCTCTTTCTCTTTATTTTTTCCAGATTACACCATCATAAATTTCTACTTCAGAACTTGTAGCTTTAATAGACGGTTCTGTGAATATCTGCATTTTTCCTGAGACTGACCATAACATTTTTATTTCTAGAGGCATACTTTAGAGAGCGTAGCATAAAAAAGAGGCTCAGTAGAACAGCATAAGTATAGTTTATTCCTTCAAGGGAAGGAGGAGACATCAGAGAGCTTCTCAGCTCTTTCTCAGTGCGACTGCCTGTGATTCTATGATTTATTCTGCTCTAAACCTACAGTAACTAGTTACTCAGTATTGCTGCAAATTTACACGACTGGTGTTTCACTGGGTGCATCGTGACTACGACCTTTAGCTCTATGTTTAGGGGCTAATGGGTTAGCCATGCATTATTTGCCACCTGTAAGAAATACTGTTCTGATTTCTACTAAAATATTTGGCTTCTGCAAAGGGCAATGGTGCCTGGGCTTCATTCTTGCACTGCGGGACATGAAGCAGGAGGAACCCTACTGCTGAAAGACCTTTGCGCAGATGAGAGGATTAGGTCCTGTGTGCCATAACGAGCACAAAATGTTTCTACCTGCAATACGCTGCAGTGTTAGAAATCAAAACCACAGCCGGCAGTAACTTCAGCTGTGTTACCCAGAGCCAAACCCAGTAAATCTCCAGTGGTGCTGTCGGATGAGTCCTTTTCCCTTCCAGAGCAGGGAGGAGCTGGAACCGCTGGCAGCGTTCATTGGGGATTTCGGTGCTTTCAGACAATCTAACTTCAGTTTACTTCTTGTCTCTCATGACGCAAATCCAGAACACACACTATTAACCGTGATTTACGGCTGGAGCCGCTTCATTTTACTGTGTCGTGTAATTGCTATCCTGTTGTAAAGCCAGGCTTTCTGAAGAACATTCATGGACTGTAGCTCCTCAGCTGTGTGTAGAGCGTGTGTCCTGTCTGCTCCATGGCCCAGGCAATGGGATCTGCTAAAATCAGGTTTATTTTAAAATCCCAATGATAGAGGTTGGTAATCTGATTCTGCATGCCTCTCCTAAGCTGTTTATGCCTACGTATTACAAACGCAAAGGAAGAAAATTTACTTTTCCGATTTACCAGAATACATGGTTTTAACTCTTAATTCGCGGGTGTTAGTGGCTGCAAGCAGCAGCACCTAKTTCTCACCCATGCACCTGCAGAAATAGCATGGGCTTTATAACCTTGAGGCTGAGTGAATTCACCAGGGCCCGGATCACTGCATATTTGCCATATCCTTCTGTATTTCCTGTAAGCCTGTTAATGGCCACTGCGGGTTACAGAGAGGTAGGCAGCCCCTCAGCTGGAGCCAATGTCACCGCTGTGGTGAGACCCAGGCTTTTGGATGCAGCCCTTCAAACTGAATGACGCTGCTGAGATGAGTATTACTGGCTCTGCTGGCCCTTACAGGACTGGTAGGATGTAATAGGCATAAGGGCTGCACAACAGGAGACCACTCAAGAGTCTTCTGTGTGATTTATGGCGACCAATTGCTCTCCAAATGTCTTTGAAAGTGCAAAGTGCAGAAATGGAGTTATTTTAGGAGATTGTTTTCTCTACAAGAGTCGTGGTTATAACTCGGAAATTGGAGATCTAGTCTGGACACAGCTGCAAGGGCAGAAATAGGGGAAACATCTGCTTGGTTTTAATGGGCTTGTTCTGCAATTAAAGCCCATAAATGCTTTTGTGTATATATATAATATAATATAATATAATATAAATATAAATATTATAAAATTATATTATATTATATATAAATGTATATAATGTGTATAATAATAATAATAGTGTGTGTAATGTACACACTATTAGGAAAGTAGTCAACTACTCTCCTTGGATCTGCAAATAGATACATGCATACATATATGCATATGTATATGCATTTATACACACATATAGCTGCTTCTTTAGCATTTAAGGAAGTGTAGACTCCCACCAGCCCAACCTGCYCTTGGTGGGTGGTATTAATTCATAGATCTGTACATCACAGCACCCACAGTGCCAGCAAGCCCCTCTGCTCCAACAAAACAGGGTGATCGCAGTGTCGGGAACGCTTTGCTGGGGRCCTCAGTCCCTCTTGGGCTGTGGGTCTGAAAGCTCCTGAGATTTGATATTGTATTGTAAAGTCCTCCCGCAAAGTCACTTCTAAACCAAGTAGAGGCACCGTCAGATGCCTTTCATTGCAGTGGACTATAGAGCAGGAGATTATAAATCCCGTAGGATAAAGCAGGCATTGCTTAGAGGGAAAGATTCCCTCTACAAGCACTAGTATCTTGAACATAGCAGGAGAAAGCAGAGGCTGACTAAACTCATATTTACATAGTATTCTCCCCAGACCCGCTGTGGTGTGGAAATTCCCCTGCAAAGTCTATGTATGAAAGTCTCTCTAGCCTTGTGTACATAGCAGTCTTCTACCTTTTGCGATATGTGCAGGGAGCTTACGACTGGAATTAATTTAGTTGACATTTTGCGGTATGGCGGGGAGTTTAATCCTCATTTGATGGCATTGCACTGTCTACTTTCTGCCGCTGCCTGGGGAGTTACAGCCGTGCAAATAATACCATCTCCCCTGGGGCGATCCCGTAGGGAAGGTATCATCTCTGACCGTGTGTTTGCAGCACCCAGCAGAGCTGCCTGGGSTGCTGGATCCCACCAGTCGCTCTCAGTGAAAGAGCTTGCCAATGTTTTCCTAGCCATCGTTGCACCCAATGGGGGACCCCAGCCCAAGGGCCATGGTCATAGAAATGGTGAATTCAGCTTGGTTTTTAATGGAGGACGATGGGAGAGTTCAGAGTAAGGAAAACAAGGTTTTGATGGCAAAGCTGGCAGCTGTGACGGGAATATCCACGTGGGGCCGGGCAGCTCAATTCACCAGCCCCACTGACCTCAGGGCAGTGCCCCAGGATGGGGATGGCAGGAGGTCCTGCCATGACCTCCCATGGACACGTCCAGCCTGGCCAAGAGTGGGGGGCTGCAAAATGGGACATGACAGCAAGAACCAAAGAAATATGGGGGTAACGGCCGCCAGGGAGGCAATTCCACTGTTATTAACGCAAACACAGTCCTCGCTCTGCCTTTGTCTCCCGATGAATCAGAGGAAATTGCCTCCCGAGCCCTTCGCCTTCCAGCTACTTCAGCTGTGTTTTGTTTCTCTAAGATTCAAATACTCTGACTAGATTTCAGCATATTATTATCAGAACAGAAGAGCTATAGAGAAAGTGAAGCTTCACAGAGGAAATAGCTAATAAATGTTGCTTTGAATTCACTTGCTTTTTATGGCGAGCTCTGATGTCAGGGACAGACATGGCTTTGGAGAAGATGCGTCGCTGTGCTGCAGATGTGTTTGTGAATACTTAGTGGACAATCTCCTGTGACATCGTAAYGGGCAGCTTATCATTATCTATTAGATTTTTAAGCCTGTCATTTTGATGTGACTGATTTTTCTATTTAATACTGATCCCCGTGAACTATGAGCTTACAAAAGCAAGAGCACTCTTCTTTGTGCAGCAGTCCTATCTGGCTAGATTAGCAAAATGTTTATTTGCATTTTGCAAAAAAGATTGGGCTTTATAATGAAAATATGTATCAAGTCAAGTGAAAAATGTGATGGTTTGATATCAAATCCCAGAATGGCTCATGATGGAGAGGGGGAGGCAAACTTCCAAAGCAGAAATCTTTAATTTTGGCACTTTCAAAATGTGGCATTTCATCCCTCTAATTTGCCACGGGCTTTTTGTTTCRAACATTTCTTCTGATGAAAGCAAGCATGCAAACAAAAAGAAACCCCTATTTAGAATTCAATAAAATGCTTCATTTAATCCTCTTCAGTTTCCTGGAAAAATTCAACATGAACATTCAAGTACTACATTTCTTCAAATTGTGGGGAAACTGCTGATCCGTGAGTTGCTCAGCTTTGATGTGCCAAGAGAAGGTCCACTAAAAGCTACCTTAATTCATATTACTCAGTAGGACTGTCCCAATGAGCATGAAAGCTCAGCCTGGCAGGTACGGTACAAGCACAGAGCCAGAGGCTGTCTGTCCTGACGGCTTCACCCTCCTGATATACAATTCCTATAAGGTCAGCTATATGTGTGGAGTGGCACAGGAAAAACAGGAAAGTCCATTTGAAATGACTTTCCACCGCTGGAAGAGAAGTTCTCCACGCTTGCTGTATAAGCTGATTTTTCTCTTTTGTTTTAGGGGGAAGTCAGGATAGGAAGGGTGACAAGGCAACATAGACAAGCTGTATGTTAGTGTCGTGGTTTAAGCCCAGCTGGCAACTAAGCACCACACAGCCACTCGCTCACTCTCCCCCAGGTGGGACGGGGGAGAGAATCGGAAGGGTAAAAGTGAGAAAACTCGTGGGTTGAGATAAAGACAGTTTAATAGGGAAAGCAAAAGCCGCACACGCAAGCAAAGCAAAACAAGGAATTCMTTCACTACTTCCCATGGGCAGGCAGGTGTTCAGCCATCCCCAGGAAAGCAGGGCTCCATCACACGTAACGGTGACTTGGGAAGACAAGCGCCATTACGCCGAACGTCCCCCACTTCCTTCTTCTTCCCCCAGCCTTATATGCTGAGCATGACATCATATGGTATGGAATACCCCATTGGCCAGCTGGCCTAGCTGTCCTGKCTATGCTCCCTCCCAGCTTCTTGTGCACCTYACAGAGCATGTGAGCTGAAAAGTCCTTGGGAAGTAGGCTACCTAGCAACAACTAAAAACATTAGTGTGTTATCAACATTCTTCTTATACTAAATCCAAAACATAGCACTATACCAACTACTAGAAAGAAAATTAATTCTATCCCGGCCAAAACCAGGACAGTTAGGGATGAGATCCTGCCCCTAGGCACTGCTGCTGCTGCATGGAGCCAGGCAGGTGAGCTAAGCTTGCATGTTCACAGCTCGCGCTCTTCCACTGGGTTTGAAAAGTGCTCATTTCAGTTGTGCTTTTATTAATTCAAATTCCCTGTTTTCGAGGTTGTAAGAGAAAATTTTTAAAAAGCCTTACTAAGAATACACTATAAATCATCTTTTAAAACATTCATGAAAGAGGAAGAGTTCAACAGTGGCAGCCAGTTTTAAGCGGTGATGGTGCGCAGGGACTTACCTAAGTGAAACGTGGCACGTGGCCAGAGGTTAAGAGAAGCGCCGTGCACAGATGTGGGGCCAGGACAGCCCCTGCCACGCAGACATTGTGAAAATGGCACCAGCTTGCCCCAGAGCAGTCTCTGAGCTTGCCCAGATCCACGCACTGCAATCCAAGGCAAATGGCAATTACAGGGTGTGAGAGCAGGGAGATGAAGGCGACGCTGGGTTAGAGGAAGCGGCAACCAAAATGGCCAAGTGAGACTTGACTTCTAAACCCTGGGTGGAAAGACGTGGTTATTATCTTCTGCTTGGCACTGGCGAGGCACGTCTGGAGTGCTGTGTCCAGTTTGTGGCTCCCCAGTATGAGAGACATGGACGTACTGGAGGGAAGGGCCACCAAGACATGTAGGGGCTGGAGCCTATGTGCATAAGAGGAGGCTGAGAGAGCTGGGACTGTTCAGTCTGGAGGAGAAAAGGCTTGGGGACATCTCATTTCTGCCTATAGCTGCCAAATGGGTGGGTGAAGAGAAGACAGACAGACTCTTCTGAGAGGTGTGCGGCTGTAGAAGGGGCAACRGACACACACTGGAGTATGGGAAAACCCAATTAAATATTAGCAAAAATATTTTCAGCATGAGGGTGATTAAATACTGGAGTCAGAAAGGCTGTAGGATCTCAATCTTTGGAAATATTTAAAATTTGACTGGGCAAGACCCCAAGGCCCCTGATCTAGTTAACTTGCTTTGAGGAGGGGCCTGGACCAGACGACATCCAGAGGCACCTTCCAGCCTGGCTTGTTCTACAGGTCCRTGACCATGAAAACTTGACACAGGTAGCAAAAGGACAGCAGTACAATGATCGGTGGTCAATGACTCAGAGGTGCTTTAAAGTATGATGAAGAAGCAAAGGAATCTTAAGATTAATTTGTTACAAGACAAATGATAGAACTGTTCATGAAAGGCAGAAATGACAGACTTTTCCAAAGCTAGTTCTCTAAGGAGACGAAAATTAAGCAATGTAATTAGATTGTCTGATAATGAGAGACTTTCTGTCCCAGCAATGAAGGATGCAGTGTTAGACTGCCCCTGGTAAAGCTAGGTGCTTTAAAATCAGATGCAGACAGCTAGGCTAAACCAAACAGTAGTAAAAGGGAAACCTTGGGGGTCTATTGGTATTGGTTTTCAGAAGTCCTGGATCAGAAGGAAAGTTCCAGAGAACAGAAAAAATTTATCCTGAGAGAAGGATAAGAGGAGAATTAAAGATAGTCCTTAATGTGAATCAACACAGAGTTAGGGAATATGGCTTTTGCCAGACCAGCTCAGTGATTTCTTTTAACGAGATTTATAAGTTCAATTGACAAAGGCARAAGTATTGATACCCTCTACATGTTCTTCTCTGTAGCACTTGAGTTGATTCTGCCACGCACTTGTATTAAGAAGTGGCAGAATCTAAAGAAACTAAACTAGGTCAGCCTCATGGATTAAAACGCGCTAACCAGCAGGTCTCAGACCTATGGTCTTTAGTACGCRATAAATTGTAATGGAGGACCATTGCCAGAGTACCACAGAAACAGTGCTGGCTGGGACCTCGCCTACTCAGTGTCTTCACCGTGGATGGTGCTGTGCCATTCCTGCTTAGCATTTGCCTACTCTGTTCCAATAAATTGTCCTGGCGGGAAAGCCCAGGCAAGGGGTGAGGAGCACGTCTCCCTTGAGCATCACAGTGCCCACGTGCATGTGTGTGCGTGGGCTCCCACAGCTGGCGGAGACCACTCTGCCCAGGTGGACGGAGAGGGCTGCATAGTTTGGAGGTGATCCATGGGTGCCCCAAAGCTGACACCCAGGGCACTGGAAGGTTTTGGGCCTCCTGCATCGGTAAAACACCTGGAAACAGCCATCTCGGTCTGCAGTCAGTCAGAGCAGAGGAGCATCGTGCCCGATGGGAACTGGCAAGGAGGGGCAGGCAGAAGAGGCGGTTGCGAAGCACTAGTTCTCCCAAACTAACCTCATTATTTTTCTCTCCTTTCTCTTTTGACATAAAGCAGGCTGAGTGGATGAAGGGAAGATGCAGACACAATTAACCAGATACTGCAAACAGGAGGGCGAGTCGCCTTTTATGGCTAGTTTATGTTTCAGACACACAACTATACAGAATAATGCAATAAAAATCATGCGGTATTTACCCTGGGTTTATTCACTGCAAATCCTTTGAGAGCTGCTTTTGTTTGTCTTTATTTAATTGGCATGGTCGGAAGGCCACCAGCAGGTCCAATTAAACAGATTCAATAGATTCCACTGTACAATTTTATTTTTTTCTTCAACAGCATGTAGCATAAAATGTCCCAAATAATTTGTCTGAGTACTAGTAATGAATATAAAGTGCACTCTGTTCCAGCCTGCATACAGTAAGTTTCAGCTGTACAGCATTTTACAGCCAAAGCAAACTGGGTTAATAATGAAATCACTGATGCAATCTTTAGTATAGCCTTAGTGGGGACAAGGGTACTATTGCATGTTACAATGCAAGGTATTTGGTTGCTCAGCTTTGAGCCTATCTGAGCACAGATAGGCATTATGCCGTCTTTTTTAGCTATCTTAAGCTTTGGCATTTAAGTGTTTGGTGGAAACCATTTAAGAAAATCCCACCAATGAGACTTGGGCATGCCCTTAATATCAGGTATTTGTTTAAGTGCTTTGTTGAATTGGAGCCTAGTAGATCCTCTTGAAAAGAAAGTGATTTTCAATCTAATAAGGTTATCTTAGTGTGAACATTTTAACTACATCAATCAATATGCCCGTCAGGAGTAAATGACTAATGGGATTTCTCTTTTCTTTCTTTCTTTGTTACCAGAATGATGAATTGACTTTGCCTGTTGCTGCAGATTCTCATCTCCTTAATGCATTGCAGACATGTCTAATGGACGCAAGCTGTCAGGGTCTGGCAGTAACCAGTCCCAACCAAAAATATTTCCCCCTGGGACTGGTTCATCAGATTCCAGCTCTGCTCTCACAGTGGAAAATGTGAAGAGGCTGGAAAAGGAGTACACAAGTTCGAAAGAAGCCTTCAATAAGCCGAGAATACAAGATTATATTAAACAGACTAATCCTGCTCGCTTCAGCGAAGAGATGACTAGGAAAACCAGCACAGAGCTTGTCAGGGATGCAGAGCCTGAAGGAGCCTCCTCATCCTTTCCCGCAAAGYGGAGTGAAAATAGCAAAGAAGTTTGCTGGAAGACCTCTGAAGAAATTTCAAGGGAAGATAAGCTACTAACAGGTATTTTTCAACAATCTGTTAGAGGGAAGTAGAGATAAGAAGACAGCTGTCTTTTCTACGTGTCTGTCTGCATATGGTAAATATGAGTGCCGAGAATGGGCCATTAAAGTGGTGATGGATTTTGAGGAGCAACATGTGCCTGCCCTTCCCTGCCTGCCAGCGTGGGCTGCAGTTGTTGTGGACCACTGGTTTGTACCATGTTTTGGGCAAAGGTATTGAGCTGTGAGAGCACGGTAAGGAGCACCAGCACCCAGACCTGAATCCCAACTGTGGAGTTTGTCAGAGAGCTCATCACAAATGCAAGGTGCTAGTTTAAGTGCCCCTGCTGGAAAAAATGGAATTTTACCAGTAATTTAAACAGAAGCAGAGTGAAGCCAGGGCAGTAAGCAGAAAACCACACATCCATTTGAAGCAGCACTTCTGACTTTCCAAGGTGTTCAGAGTCTAAACACTGTGATTTAGTTTTGTCTGGAGCAGAGTTGCTCTGTTGCATGTTAATGCCAGAAAATTAATATTAGACAATTATCTCTCTTATTAGATATCTCAAGCTATGTTTATTTTTTTTTAAATATATGTACCCTGCTTTTAATAATATTTTACAGCTCATTAAGTAATCCAGCCAATGTTCAGAGGCAGATAGCAGGGACAAAAATATAGTTAGTCCATGGAAAGTAAAATCCTCTAAATTACAGGAAATAAAACCCAACTTTTTTAAGAATGGCAAGAACTTGCCCCATTTCAGTTTTGGCTGCCTGTGGTGACACAGCCCATATCCTCTGCCTGCAAGCCAGGATGTGGCTTGTGGCTGTATGCAGGACAGGGTCACAGCTGTCCCCTGCGAGTGGGTGAGGAAGGGACAAGTGGCCCCATCAAAAGCTTCTGGAAGGGGATCACACAGCAGCCATGGGGAAGAGCAACTAGTTCCCTACATAGGGAGAGTCTGGCTTTCTGCAACAGAGACTGGATCCCAAACTGGGGTCCAAGTGGGACAGCTTGGCCTTTCCTAAGTATAAATCAGGTTTTTAGAGGAAAGATGGGACATTTTCCATATTTCTTCTTTGAAGACGCTATAAGCATGCATTCCACCTGCTATAGGAGAGCCCCTAGCACAGCCTGCCTTGGCACAGCCGGAAATGTACAGCCAGCATGAAAGAGAATTCATGTATTGATCCTATATCCTAGAAAATTCATGCATTTGTCATCCTTGGGGGTTGGCCAACAGAAGTGTTTTGTGCTCACTTTYGCATTTTTCTCAATGCAAATTTGCCAGCTCCCAAGAATGAGAAAAATCTACTGTTTGCACACATAAGGTTTATTTTTGAAGAGCTTTCCATGTGGAAATCAAGTATTCTTAGCAGACATACACGTGAGTTGCATCCTTGAGGACAAATCTGCCCCAGCAAGAGGCTGAGGATCTGAAACAGCCACAAGTGACTGGAAGCAAATGCATGCAGAAACCTCACTCAGTGCTATCCCAGGCAATCGCTTGTTGGATTTCCATATCACAATTTAAAATTCAGATGAAATATGAAGTTTCTTTCAGCTTGTTTCAGTAGAGGGCTAGTATTTAGACACAAGTAGATTTACCAAGGAAAATCAAATGTAGGGATGCCTCATTAGGGACCTGGAGTGAGCAGTTAATATGTCTTCAAGAATTTGTACAGTACAGTGATTCACAGGGCTTCTTTGGCCTTTTTCAATCTCTTTTCATTGCTTTTTGTCTTTCATAAGAGTGGTTTATGTAATCTGACCAGTAACCTTCATTTYGATGTTTTTTCTGGCTCCCTGTCACAGCCATGCCTCTCTTTTTTCCATGTCTCTTACACATTTTCTTTTCCACCATCTCCTCTGCCACCCTACTGCCCTCCCCAAATGCCTCCATATCCACGCTCWTTCCCCAGACCTCTGCATGCCCTAAAGCTCTCCTGTCCTCTTTGATTTTCTGGAAATAAGGCCACTTGGGACGTTGGCACTGAGGTAAGTTGTATAAGCGGTGGTTTATCTGATAGACCAGTTGAGCTGAGCTGAGATGTACAATTAACCCTGTAGGTGGGGGCTGCAACAGCCCCCAGGTCTGCTGCGCTCTGCACGCAGAGGGAACCGTGCAGCCTGTAGCCACTGAACTAATGCAAACCTGGAGGAGAAAGGTGCTGCTCCAGCAGCAAACCCCCCAGGGCACTTCATCTGCCTGTATGAGGCATTCAGGCCAAAATTCCCAGTTTCCTCCCCATTCTTGTAGCATCATGCCACAGAGGGGCAGCCCTGGTCCCTTTGCCCCGTCGCCCCTGTGCAGCCGCACCGACACRAGCAGTGAAGGTGAAACACGTGGGAATATGCCCTCCCAAAAAGTCAGTAAAATAAAGAGACCCATGCTGCTTACAGATGAAACCTGAGCAGAAAGGCAAAGTAAATTAGCTTGTAACTCTTGTCTCTTCCTCTGCAAAGCCTGCCCTTGGTCTCCAGCAACTTTTTTTATGGCTCATTTTTGGGAGCTTTTTCTTCGCTCTCCCACAATTTATTATACCATTAAAACCAATGGGGAAAAATGTTCCTCGTTAAGGTGGGAAGTTTTTATCTGAAATACAAAATAACGAAATGACAAGAAATCTCAAGACAAGAAAAAAACCCTGCTGTTCTACACAAAAACAGAATCTTTTTTTTTTTTTTTAAAGAAAGCTTTTTCTCTCCCCTCCAGCACCRGCGACAGATTCCCCGTCAGCTCAGCCCGCTGGCTCTAAGCCAAAGGAATCCAAGTRAGGAGAGTAATTGGTAACATTTTCCTATATAATTCAGTCATGTTAGGCTGTATTTATGCCATACGCGGGTGAGCAGCAGGAACACCTAACAACTGGAGATTTACAGTATGCCTGAAACATCCACAGCCTGGCAGCCACTGCTGTCCCCCTGCTATTCATAAACTGAAAGTTATGTCTGTCCGAGCGGTTGTCTTTGGGCCCCTCAACATTTGCTGTATTAGAAGGGATGCTGCCAGCCTCTGCAGAGGGTTTTTTTTTWAAATTTTTTTTTTGTTGTTAGATGGATAAATCCCATGCAGCATCTCTCAAAGYGGCTGCAATGTGTGATTTTTATTTTGCAGGCTGCTCTTCCAGCTAGGGAGGAAAGGGAGGTCCAATTCCCCAGCCATGGTAAATCGGCATAATACCACCCTTCATGCCACCAATGCCGCTGCAGCAATGTGGATTTACATCAGCTGGGGATGTAGCTCACTCCTTTCAGCTGTCCGATATAAACATTAGACATATCTAACCTTCCTTGCAGACAGAGAGAAGGGGAGAGTAGAGAAATTGAATGGAGACGCTTGTTCAAGAGACAAATAAAGACCAAATTCTTCTGCRGTGTACTTTAAATGGCACTCAGTTTATTAATAACATTCCTTATATGAATACCTGAAGGATGTTTTGGCTTTTTTCCTTAAAGATGCTACCACATGCACTTGGCACCAAGGGAAATGGATATAAGCAGCTGTTTAAGGGAAGGCTGTTGTATTGCTACATGAACATGCAGCAAGGTTCATTATAGGGTTTTTCATTGTAGGGTTATAAATTCGTAACTTGCAGCGTGAAAGAGTGCAGGATCTATTTCTTCCCCAAATTATGAAAATGTTACAGTCTGTTGTGATATCAAGGGAAATCAGTCTTATGGTTACGAGGCTAACAGAAAGTCACTACACAAATGCAAGAAAAACGAGATTTCCAACCCATCTGAGAGGTTTGTGCTCTCCCGCGAGGTGCAGAGCTGCTGCTGTGGGACCTGGAGGGGACCCAGCAGCCCAGCTCCTCGCAGGGCTGGCCTGAGCTGTCCTTAGGGCACCRGCCGTGATTTGGGGTGCATGCAGCCAGCTGCCTGCGCATCGCTGGGGCTGCACCCGGACCCTTCATGGACAGTCAGGTTGCTCGGTCTGACCACATGTCTTCTCCTCGAGCAAACAGCAGCTTGGCCTGTGGAGCAGCCTGAGTTGCCTGCCAAACCCCTGGTCCCAGCAACGGGGGCTCCTGGGACATTTTGGTTTAATACCTGTCCCAGTTAATCTACATGTGGCCCTTTACCGGGCTCTGCTCCTTATGGGTAAGGTGGAGACGATGGCGTTTCGCTGCCTCAGCAGAGATGGGAGAGCAAACGCGCGATGGAGGCACCAGAGCATCGCTGCTCCCCCTATTCCTCAAAAGTTTTCATCCATGGATGCATTAATTTGTGTGTGCTGTGCCCAGAATCCTTTACAATGCGTAGGTAACTAATAAAAAAGCAGTGATGGGTAAAGGCCTTGTTGAATTACTAATGCAGATAAATTAAAAAAAAAAATCAAAAGCCCTTCACTCCTTCCCTTGAATCAGATCAAGTCAGGCCCCAACCACAGTTTGTTCAGCATCTTTTTTTCTTCTTTTTTTTTTTTTATTTGCCAAGGCTACAGGCATCTTTAAATTAGCAGATCACAGGGACAATCAAAAAATTCTCCCTGCGTTACACAGATAGAAGCAGCTGGACACCTTGACAGCTCCGTGTTGTAGGCTCAGAATGATTTCATACCCTGCCAGACAACTTCAGGTGAAAGGAGAGAGTGGGAGGGGGTATGGAAAGCCCCAGTTGCTGCTGGACATGCTGTGGTAAAGGAGGGGTGCCCCAGCAGAGCCCCAGCTCACATGGGGTGCAGCGCGATGCTGTATCGCCCGGCAGAGTGGGGGTCACTTAAAGCCATTTGCAGAACTGTGTAAGCTGAGTTAAGCAGGAGAGGGATTTTAGGACTGATACAACCTTGTTTCATCCAGCGAACTAGAGGAAAGGAAAGCMGTAAGTCCATAGAGGACTCTGTGCACAGCTGCTACCAATACTCCTTGCCCATTTTGGGGTGCTGGCAGTTACCCCTCTCCGCTCTGCTGCCCTTAGCTTTGCGAGTGCACCTTTCCCCTCTGCACACTGCAGAGACTTAACCTTCACATCTTCTGAGGAAGGACTCATTTAAGGTGACTGATGCTCCCTGCCCAAAATAATGCCACCAAGAATCACCGGAAACTGCTGGGAAAGCTTCCCAGCTCCTAAACCCCACAGCCCTCTTCCCTGCTGGCCATGAACCGCCTACGGGCATCCCACCCGGTGTCACCTCTTTGCAGACAGCATGTAGACGGCTATCCTGCCTCCTGCCGCAGCAGAAGGCATGACATGGAGGATGAGATGACCCAGACAGAGTGGAGCTGTTCAGACGAGTCGCTGGCTGCCAGGGAGGACGGTAAGTTCATTTAAAGCAGCCCTGTCCAACATCTCAAGTACTCAGAACTGTAGGATGCTTTTTAAAAGTGGCTTTTTGGCATCAGTTTATTAAAAAAAAAAAAAATACAAGGTAGACTTTGTTCGGCAGAAATTTTTATTTGGTTGAAGCACTTTGACAAGGATAAATGCCTCTCATTACCAATATCCAGAGTTCTGTTCCTCTCCTGTTAAGTAAGGTACCCTCCTGATAAGCCACGGCAATGCTGAGCACCTCGCCTGGTAGCCCAGCAGCTGACGAGCATCATCAAGAGTGCTCTGAGGCCATACGACCCCAGCCCACTCTGCCAAAGAGCAGGGATGGGCTGATTTTGCAGTTGGCTGCCCCTTGAAGTTGGACTTCCTCTCCCTCACCACCCTAAGCCATGACACTGGAGCTGAGGGATGACACCTGCTGAGGTGTGAGGATGCTCAGCATTTCCAGCCCATGCTGAGTCAGCATGGGTTGTCTCAGTTAACAGAGATGGTCATGACACAGAATGGAGGAATATTCTCGTTTTCAGCTTTTTGACTTTAACAGGCCTTCTCGGGCTGAGGGATCCCTCTCTTTTTGCCCGAAGAGGGGGAGTGAAGTGAACTTCACTTTAAGTTCACGAGCGTTTTGATGGTTCTGTTGTTGCAGTCTACCAGCAATGTGCAAAAGCCGTTCCTCCGCTCCCTGCCTCCTGCAGTCCTGAGATTGTCCCTCCTTGTTGCCACCAGCAAGACGGGCCTCTGCAACCATCCAAGGTCACTTTTCAAGGCCAGCATCTCCTTTTAGGCTAATGCAACTCCTCCATCTCCAGCCATCCAGGTTCAGAAGGACATTTGAGGGCCTTCTGAACCATTCACAAATGTGATTCAAATCAATCACATTGATTTCCAGGGGCACATTAGACACCTAAATGCTTTAGGGGAACCTGGCCTAAGGGTTTCTCTGTGAGAGAMGCACAATGTTGTCACTAAGCTGTCTCAGCCCACGAGGGTTTATGAAATGCTTAGCTAGCAAAACAAAAAGCATTAACTTCTTGGCTACAGCTTTCTGCCAAAAGATAGGCAGGTCGTGCTTCAATGCGGATGTCTCGGGGAAAAAATGTGCAGTGCATTAGAGAGCTGTGACTCATGGAATAATTATCCTCGTTTCTCATAGTTTATTAATAATTTAAACCCAATCTTGGTGTTATTGATCTATCATTGAATTGGAGATTTATTTCAGATCTGTAGTCACTGAAGCAGTAAATTTAATCCCCCTTCCCCTCCCACCCTTCCATCCACTAAACTCACTTTATAACTAAAACATGATGTTTAGGCTGTTTCAGTAATAGGAGCGGAGAAGAAGAGTTCAGAGGCTGTGGGTGGCAGAAGCAGCCTTAAGCCCACAGGAGACCAAGGTGAGTGGCATTAAGGTTCTGGTTTTAATACACCTTTTTTGACCAAACCATCCTCTGCACATGGTCTCAGGGGTGCCAAAAGGACCAAATGCTGCTTGCTGGTATGTGCATCATAACCAGATCCTAAACCAGTTTTGCCTGTTTTTGTCTGAGTTTGCTTGCCCATTCCCACAGTTAACCATCAGTTTTGCACGCATCCCAGTTGTGGATCCCAGGCCTACTGGATCCACTGTCCTCTGGAAATAACAGATATGAGCTCACCTAGGTAAAAGTGCCTGCAACATGTAGGCTGTTGCAAGGCACACAAGCTCTTGGGCCTAATCCTAATGTTAAACTGGGGAAAACCTGAAACAGCTGCCTGGGTGTCCCAGGAGTACCATGAGTGTAAAATCCTTTTAAGCGCGTGGAGGATCAAACCTAGAAAACTATAATGTGAAGATTCCCACAGCAGTGCTCACCTGGCTGTACCACGTGTTTGGTGCATTCACTAATATAAGCAGCAAGACCTGGCCTTTTAAAGGAAGCCAGGAATAGAAAACAGCATGCTTTATGGCTGTAAAGTGCCCAGAAGAGTGATTTTTGAAGGCAAATGAAATACATTTTTATTAGACCAATTGTAATATACAGTCGGGGTGGAAAATGTGTTCTTGGCTACACCAACTCTTTCTCAGGTCTGAAAGAAAGCAGCAAATGTGCCCAAATGCTCATGTTCTTTTCCATCTATATTAATGGATATAATTAAAGATATTACCATCCCCTGCCAGCCCATCCTCGCTACTCTCCTTAGACCCTGCAGATGGAACCACAGCAAGTGGGGGTTCTTGGCCACAGTCGGGGCTCCTGCAGCTATGGAAATGGGCGACAGGGCCAAGCTGTCACAGTCTTGCTCTAAAAAGCAAACAAGAGTCAGTGTAACYAGGCAGAGAGGATGTGTTGGTGAGGTAAAGCGCTGGGTGCACCCACAAGTGAGTGCTCTTGGCACATCCGATGTTTCTTGCCCAAGTGGGAGACATCCCTAGAGATGAACAGCAGGAAAACAAAGCACAACAAATTCAGTGTAGTCTATAACTATGTTTTCCAGAGGTATCATTCTTAATTAAATAGTCGTGGACTTGGGTTTTCCTTGGTTTGGGGGACTTTTGGTGTTTGGTTTAGGTTAGCTAAACCTGGAATAAAACCAGGGAAATGCTGCTATTTCATTGACCCTGCAGGACAAGGGATGGTGCCAGCAGTAACACATTGGGGTGCAGGTGCAGGTGTTGCGGGGCTGCTGGGAGGGGAGCAAAGCCAGGGAAATCCACGGCTGGAAACACTGCTGGGTGGCTGGGTCCCTGTGACGCTGGGTCCCTCCTGTCCTGATGGGACCATTGTCATCGGCGGGTCACAGCTCCTGCAAAGCCCAGGCTTGCTGGTATTAAAACTTTCTCTTCTGTGAGACCTGAGAGACTTGTTTGGCTAGATGTCACCTGAAGGCATGAATTCCTAGAAATTGGGGCTTTCCTGCAGTTACAAAGCAGTGACCTCCCTTCCTTTCCCCTCCTCGGTGAAATAGGCAGAGTGAGCGATCGCAGGCACAGGTACCCATCATCAGTGCAAGTGTGTTTTGAGTACCCACCTGCGATGGGAGCAGATCTGGTGCCTCTCTGAATACATAACCCTTCCTCCCACGGTTTAGTACTGCACCAGGCAATTAGGAGGGTATTTTCAACACTGAGCAGCCGAGTAGAGAAACTGAGCATCACTTCAGGGCKCAGTTCACCCAGAATATGTTATTTAACGTGTTTAAGTCTCATTGCACCCTGACGAGGTGAGGAAATGCCTTTTCCTGCCCTTCTAGGAATGGATAACTAGAGAACTGTGTCCCCATCTCATCCCCCCTGAGCTAGGTGCCTACTCCTCCGAATTGTGTGCTAGAGGTGCCTGTTCCTTGCTGTTGACAATATTAGGCTCCTAATTCAGGCACTTCAATTACAGGGATGACCTTGGGACTCAGTGCAGCTAGCACAGGTCTCCTGACCCCCAGGACACCCTCCTCAAAAGGCCCAGGTAAGGTATTTGCAGAGGCAGGTCATGCTCAGCTGGCCCAACACCCCCCCACCCAGGCTGGCCGCAGGGGGGGCCCGTGTTCCCCCCTGCCTGGCACCCCTCGGAGGTTGCGATGGTGCAGAAGCAGTTTTGGCGCCGTGTCCTCACGCTGCAGGAAATTCTGCTCTTCCCTCCAGCCGTGGAGGTGCTCTCCAGGGACACGGAGGAGTACCCCGAGGCCAGAGAGAACAAGGGGCCAGCCAAAACCGAGGAAGAGGCAGTGGCTGAGGATGGAGAGGAGCATAACCAAGCAGGACTGTGTGAGCAAGGTAAAATGTGATATTTGGAATAATCTCAGTCACTGTGAGATAAATGTGAGTCTTCTAGGTGCCCATCTGCCATCCTTTGAAAATCCCAGGCTAAACTAAAGATAATTTTGTTCATAAGAATGACCGAAGCATTTGACATCCTCCTTTTGCCGCCATGGATCAGAGATTAGCACTGTTAGSTGGCCATGGAAGGCAAGCGATCCTGTCTAGTCATCCAGGGCCATGATAAAAATGAGGAGGTAAATGTGAATGGGAGCATTTTTGTCAGAATAGTACAGTTAGCCTCTAGGAAAGGGTCAAATGGATGCCTGGGAGCACCAACCTTAAACTGAAGGGTCGCAGCCCTCTTTCTCTCATGGTCTTCCTCCTCAATTTCAGTGGGTTTCGATTCTGCCATATCTCAGCTGGGTGGGCATGGGATGTCAGAGACTGCAGGAGGCAAGAAAAACCTGTGGCTTGGAGAAAAAGCAGTTGGGAAAGGGGATGAAAGAAGGGAAATTGGTAATCTGAGAAAGAGGGCGAGAAATACGAGATTAGAGAAGGAGAAAATATCATAGAATCATAGAATCATAGAATCATAGAATCATAAAATCATTAAGGTTGGAAAAGACCTTTAAGATCATCGAGTCCAACCATCAACCCAGTACCCATGCCCACTAAACCAAGTCCTGAAGCACCTCATCCACACGTTTTTTGAACGCCTCCAGGGATGGTGACTCCACCACTTCCCTGGGCAGCCTGTTCCAATGCCTGACTACCCTTTCAGTGAAAAAATTTTTCCTAATATCCAATCTAAACCTCCCCTGGCGCAACTTGAGGCCATTTCC